>SSNP01000126.1:263362-340308 GCA_006937955.1 Pachypanchax playfairii | reverse complement strand
GCTCCGACCGAGGCAGGCGACTCCGGCGCCCAGAACCAGACGGCGGCTCCCACCGTGGCAGGCGACTCCGGCGCCCAGAACCAGACGGCGGCTCCCACCGTGGCAGGCGACTCCGGCGCCCAGAACCAGACGGCGGCTCCCACCGTGGCAGGCGACTCCGGCGCCCAGAACCAGACGGCGGCTCCCACCGTGGCAGGCGACTCCGGCGCCCAGAACCAGACGGCGGCTCCCACCGTGGCAGGCGACTCCGGCGCCCAGAACCAGACGGCGGCTCCCACCGTGGCAGGCGACTCCGGCGCCCAGAACCAGACGGCGGCTCCCACCGTGGCAGGCGACTCCGGCGCCCAGAACCAGACGGCGGCTCCCACCGTGGCAGGCGACTCCGGCGCCCAGAACCAGACGGCGGCTCCCACCGTGGCAGGCGACTCCGGCGCCCACAACCAGACGGCGGCTCCCACCGTGGCAGGCGACTCCGGCGCCCAGAACCAGACGGCGGCTCCCACCGTGGCAGGCGACTCCGGCGCCCAGAACCAGACGGCGGCTCCCACCGTGGCAGGCGACTCCGGCGCCCAGAACCAGACGGCGGCTCCCACCGTGGCAGGCGACTCCGGCGCCCAGAACCAGACGGCGGCTCCCACCGTGGCAGGCGACTCCGGCGCCCAGAACCAGACGGCGGCTCCCACCGTGGCACCGTTTGACTCCTTCAAAAAACTGTACAAATTCTTATCTTCCCTGTACTGAATAAAGAAACTTGCTCTTTAACAATGCTTCCCTGGAATTTTATTTATTTATTTTTTTCTCTGCTCAAATACTAATTAACTTCATTATACTATTTCTAGAACACTATAGACTGGCTTTACAAGGGCTCACCATCTATGAAGCTTTAAATAAACTGCCCCCCTACATTTCTGTAACTTTTTACATCACTTATCAGTACCTGTTAATCTGAGTTTACAAAGTGCAGACTGCTGTTATGACTGATTTCTGGTTTCAATTTTTTGCCAGTAATGTCCTCTGATGTCTCAACTGAGCAGAGCAATTTCTGCTGCATAAGGTAAGAGGACACGACTGATTTTAAATGTTCTGTCACACTGCCCACATAAAGAAACACTTCACAATCTGACTTAGGAAGGTCTCCATAACATCTCCACACCTGATGGAATAGTTGCTGTTCGTTTCAAGTCATTTTTTAATAGCCAACAGGAATGGTTCCTGTAGGCTATAACTACAGACCATCTTAGTCACCACACCAGAACTAGATCTCCTCTCACATGCATCCAGCTCCACACCCTCCATCAGTCATGTACAACAGTAAACAGAATGTCAATACTTTACAAAAAACAACCCTGATTTATCACCAGCATACAGCACTTTGCAGCAGTAAATATCTGTAATATTTTTGGCAATCAAAAGGAAAAGATGAAGTCGAATGCCACGATGAAAACAAGCAGTTTACATAAACAGGGCAATTGAATTGAACTGTCTGAAACTAAATCAACAGCGAGGAAAAAAACCGATTTTTTGGAATCAGACTGTCTGGTTTAATTGCATATTAAAATAATACGAACAAAATAAGTCCACAGTAGTCTTCACTGATAGTGAACTCAGGAGGGAATTTATAAGAATCCTTTGTGTGTTTAGGGCAGTAAGTGTTAAATCTATTTTATTGTAATTTTGTATTCTGTCATAAAATAAAAGAAATGAATAAATTCTTAGGGAAAAATTAAGGAATAGAAACTAACTGGTACTTGAGCATTGTTAGGGAATCTTTTAATGCTTCGAAAACACTCGACTCAGTGAAATTAGTTTACTTAGGAAACATTTTGTCATCATATAAGTCTTAAAATTGTTTGGAAGAATGTTAGCTTTTCAACTGCTGGGCCTCAACAAGAGCAACAACAAATCAGTTTTTTGGTTTTTACAAAAAATGTTTTACATTCCAGAATGTTCTTCCTTGTGAACTACATATCTCAAATTTCTGGTGGGACTTAGACCATGTATCAATAACTGAAGCTCCACTTGCTACCAGTCTCTCTAACTCATCTTCTTCTTCTCTCCCTTATGCTCCCTCTCAGTCAGAAGGGTAATTACAGTCAACCTCATTCACTCACTGTGTCCTTAAATGTCGCTTACACTCTCCATCATTTAGTCCATTTCATTCTCTTAATAGCTAACTGACTGTCAGCTGTTTTTTGGCTCTGTCTCTTTGCATTTCTGTCATTTATTTTCTGCCCATCTCTGTTTTGCAGTGACGGCAGGAATTACAGCTTCAAAAGTGCCTCAAAAACTTGTTTAATTAATTATTGAATGTAACCTCAGTTAGCTAGTTATTGCAAAAAAATAATAATAAAATAAACAAACAAATATTAATGAGGGAAAGTAAAGAGGGTAAAAACTTACATCAGCATCAACTTCTAACAACAGTCCTGCCCGCTTGCTGTCACTCCACACTCTGGGCTCTCAGGATGCAGCTGTCCACTGGAAGACCAAGTAACTGCCAGCTTAGTGTGACATGATGAGTTTGAGCCTGGGCATGATACTTGAAAAACTATTAGTGTCCATTTCAGCTCCAAAAGTATCTAACTCAGGACAAAACATTTTTTATGACCAGTGCCAGTCAATCCCGCTTAAAAAATTAAAACATGTGAAATAAATATATATAAATAAAAGTGAAGCATGTTGAGATGATGGTACTTCTGTTTTCTCTAAAAAGCTGGTTTGAGCTCTTTCACATCAGATAACTTAATATATTTTGGTATTCTTTCTGTGTCCTGAGACACGAGTATTAAAAGTGTTTTCTTTCAGTTTTACTCAGCTAGATTTGTATGCTGGTGTACATACAGGATGGCTCCACTCCACTGCACCTCTCATCTTGTGATTTGACTTTTTGCCGGATCCAAGAAAAAGCTTAAAGTTTCTCTGACATGTGATATTTATGTGTTAGTTTATTACGTCATATCTATCAATCGTACCTTTTTATACCCTGTGGTCACTTTCCTACAAACACAGATGCACAGATTTGCTTACCAGTAATAAAATTTTAAATATGGATTCTAAATTTTGAAGACGTTGCATTTACTGGAAGTGTATGTCAAAATGCTGCATAGTAAAAACTTATTTCACAAGTATAAATTGTAACTGGTGTGTACTTATTTAGTACCTTCCAAGTCAAAAGAGTCAAAGGACTTTACAATACAGTTTGTCATCCACACACTCACATGTTTGATGGTGATAAACTACACGTACATTGTAGCCACAGCTGTCCTGGGACACACACTGACAGAGGCGAGGCTGCCAGGCGCCACCGGACCCTCTGACTACCACCAAACAGGCAGGATGGGTGAAATGTCTTGCCCAAAGACACAACGGCAAAGTGATCTTGTTAAGAAGCGAGTGGGATTTGAGCTGGTGACCAGTGGGCCTTCAGTTACCCTGCTCTACCTCCAGAGCAGGGTAACTGCTCCCAATTGGGTAACTCTTTAATTTTATCCATTTGAAAAATGTAAATAACATCAATATGAACTGTGAACATCAGTTTCCTTCAAAAGAGTTGAGTGTGACATTCAGAAGGGATGATTTCCAGATAATTTTTAGGCATATTGCTGCTTTTTTTTTCTGTGCAGTATTCAGTTATACGTCGTGAATTTTTCCATAACACATCTGCAGCTTCTTTTGTATAAAAAAACACAGTCATAACAACACAAAAGCGCAAGGGAGTAAAATCTGGACTTTTAAATATCAGCTCTCTTTGCTATTAAACTCTGACATATTAATTGATGAGCATTCAATCTATTTATTTTTTTCAGTGTAAAAATTGGTTTCAGCAGGAGTGTGTCAATCTCAAACAGTGTTTACCCTCTTTGCTATCTCAGCTTTCAAAATGGAAGCAGCTCAGGAACAAAAAGTAGAGGGTCATGGCCATTTTTATTCTCCCTTATCATTCAGTCACAAATGTCAAATGATTTATGGCTCTTTTGAAGGCCAGGTGCTCAGCGTCACTCACCCTAACCCGGGATAACAACATGCGTTTTATTTGTTAAATGTCTCGTTGTCTATCTTAGCTTTGGTCTTTTATTTTTCTCAACTTGCTAAAAATTTAATTCTTAAAACAAATAGGGACACTGTTGGTGATTTTAAAATTGACGGAAAGCTTTAATGGCTGTCTTTTGAGAAATTAGCTGTAACTTTTTAAAAATTCTCTTTTTCTCCCTGAATTTTTTGGGGGACTCTGTATCATCATTAATTGCTATACTTCTTTTGTACAGAGAAGTTTGGCTTTAATACTGAAATTTTTTATTGGAAATTATTGTTTCTCTGTATGTTACTTTTTGGATTTATATTCAAAACAAATTCTCTTACTAAATGATCTTCAGCACTGTAAAAATTCTGCAGCAACTAACCCAAATTTTTTTAAGTATTTTATCAGATAGAGGTCTCGAGCCTTTATTTAGCTCCTAATGGCAGAACAGAAGTGTCTTCCACCTGGTTGTCACATGGAAGATGAAAAGTGAGTTACTGTGAGTGTCAAGAAGGGATGTCACATAAATACAGGATGCATCCTTTCCTGTCTTTGGGTATCTCCTGACTAAATATAGTGGCCAACTGGATACTTTCACCATCAGCTCAAAGGGAAAAAATCTTACTTCTCTGATAAGCTTGTATGAGAAATTCTCATCTGTGTTTAAATTCTCCAAAGTATGTATTAAGTATTAAAACAATGTCACTCACCATGAAACAGGTACTCAAAAAACACAAGGGATACAAATAATTTCTAACTTGCAATGTGACACAGAATGTGCAGGGTACAAAGAACTAAACTGTTTTATGAAATTACTTTGAACGCTGCCAAGTGTCATTAAAATGTGCTTCATTTCCAAGAAGGTGCCCCCCCCTCCATGGTTTACACTGAAAAACAAGCTACAGTTAATTTAAGTGAATCACATCAAAAACAAAAGATTCAGTGCCCTTTAGTGAATTGCTTTTTTCTGCTGGTATTAGACAGATTATGTGCTGCAAGTCTTCTAACCTTCAAATCAGACTTGAGTTTTTGTTTTTCTGCCCCTTAGCTCACATGAATCTGCCAGGGGGAAGACTTCTCCTACCCTGGAAAGTTATTTCCTCAACAGGCCACCAACCGCATGCAGTGGATGATTGCTTTCTGTCACAATAAACCTGCTGCATTGTATGACTCAGTGAAGGTTTTTTATTTATTTATTTATTTATTTATTTATTTTTAGTGGCATGAAATATTTTGTGAAGGTTCACTGTCCTCACACTGACAACATAATAAAATAAAACATAATCAGTGTGTACACATGTGTTATCAGTCCTCAAAGACAAAAATGCTGTCAAGTGGTAGAACTTACATTTTGCTGTATTTCATTTATGTTCAATTCAAGTTTATTTATAAAGTGCCAGTTCATAACAAAAGTCATTTCAAGACACTTTACAGTATTACCAATCAATTAGAAAAAATAAAACATTTCCTATCTAAGGAACACGATTGGGTTGAATTGTTAATTCAGCGCAATCCCCCATCTTGAGCAGCACAATTGGCGACAGTGGAAAGGAACGACTCCCTTTTAACAGGAAGAAACCTCTAGCAGAACCAGAACCAGGATGGGCGGCCTTCTGCCTCAGCCGACTAGGGTCTGAGCTGACAGGAAAGAGACAAACACTAATGGATTTGGCCCAGTCGTCATGTCTATAGAATCATAAACAGAGAAACAGTTAATGGCAGCAATAACAATTAATACAAACATGGAGAGTAAAGAGAGACAGCAGAGTGAAGAAATCCAATGTCAGTATGTCCTCCAGCAGTCTGAGACTATAGCAGCATAACTAAAAGCTCAGGAGAACCCAAGCTAACACTAACTGATTCTTAAAGAGGCCAGTCCATTAAAAACGTTTTTTCTGAGGTTTCTGTTGAATATTTTAGCTCCACATGTGTTCTTACCGTCATAGTGGGTGTGAAAACAGGTCAACAACTTCTCTTTCAGTTTTTTGGTGATAAAAGTTCGAACAGCCTGTATCTGTTTCCTCACAACTCCTTTGTTCATTAGTATTCATCAGCTCCCGCAGTTGAAACCACACCTAGCATGCTGCTGGCTAAAAGCTGTAGCATAAGGCGTAACAAACAAGAAGAGAGAATGTCTGACGTTGCCATGCGCAGCGGGGCAGGAAACAGTATTCTTTGCTTTCATAGGCTAGTTTGTTAGCCAATCTGAGTCCAGCAAATTCAAATAATGAAAATGCCGAAGCAGCCTGACATAAGGAGCCAGAACCACCCAAATTTTAATGCAGACAGATTTAAAGGTCTGTTAATCAGTGTTTCCTGATGTTTTTTAGATATAAAATGTTTCATATTACTGGTTAATACTTAAGAAATAACCAGAAAGTCCTGAAATTTGTATGAAATGGCCTCTTTAAAGCTTATGTTGGCAGAATTATTATATGGAGGGTCAATAAATTTTATTAATTTGGAGATATTTCATATCTGCCAATAACCTCATTTTAGTTCCAGAGTCACATTCTTCCTGCTGAACAAACCTGTCAGATATACTAAGTACCTCATCAGACTCATTACTGGAGTTGATTTATACCAGATTTCAATATCAGTGTAAATTAGACATTAGTAGGATTCTAAGGGTTCAGTAACTTCTTAGATGAAGGTTTATGAGTTACAGTTAAATTGTAGATTACAGTGTTAATCTTACCTTAAAATTAACACAAGAAATTTACAGCTGTAGTTTGCATATTCTCCTGTGCATGCATGGGTTTTCTCCAGGGACTATGGCTTCCTCCCACAAACCAAAAATATGCAAGATAGGTACATGTATAACTTTAAATTGGCTGTGTGTGTGTGTGTGTGTGTGTGTGTGTGTGTGTGTGGTGGTGGGGGGGTTGTTTTTCTAACCTCCTGAAGACCAGTTTCCAGACTTTACTATCTTTCTGGGGTCCGAGGGTTCTTGTGGGGACCGAAGCCTATAATAATATAAGCCCATAATGGGGACTCCTCTTTTTAGGGTTAGGGGTTAGGTTTATAGGTATGGTGTGAATAGAGTTTTAGTTAGTCTTAGGGTTAGTTATAGATCAGTAATGGTTAAGGTTAGGAAAAGGGTTTGGGTTAGGTATAAATCTAGTTACTAAAATCAATGGTCCCCATAAGGATAACAAAACAAACATATGTGTGTGTGTGTGTGTGTGTGTGTGTGTGTGTGTGTGTGTGTGTGTGTGTGTGGTCTGTATGGGTTTCCAACTTTATGTGGACATGTGAGAGACTGGAAATCTGTCCAGGGTGTAGCCCCGTCTTTCACCCAATGACTGCTGCCAGATACCAACGCCATGTGACCCTGAACAGGAACAAGTGGGTAAGGACTGATCACTACTAGGACAAAATAAACTTATCTGAGCCCTACCTGTTTCTAAAACTATTTTAAAACTAAAACTATTTAAAAAAGAAAAAAAAAAAAAAAACATGAGAAACAAAAACTCCTGGTCAACCTAAAATGAATGTCAGTTGTTGGATAGTCTGAATATTTGTTCATGGGGTACGGCATGAAATAGACTTTAAATCATTTTGGACTGAAGTGTTTTGTTGGACTTGAAATATATAAAAATTTGTTCTTTGTCCAGCTGGCACTTTATCAAGAGAATAAAATTAATTCAGCTTTTCTAAAAACACAGAGTTATTGGTAGGGTGACCTTTTCTAAATGCCAAAATAAATATATTGCTAAACTGAAATTTAATCAAAATATATTCCTTTCGTATTCCGGTGTGGTTATTTGAATTGCTTTTATAGATGAAAAGTGTTCAAACAGGAAAAATATTGTCATGAAAATTATTAGGCACATTTAGCATGGTACTGTAGTCTATTTGCCTTTGTTGTCCACGTTAATGACAATGTTTAAAAATATAAAAAATTGTGTAAGATAATCTAATGTTGTAAAGTGAGTATCTTGTCATGTTAGTATATATTTTTTACCTTATCGGTAATTATTTTTGTTATTTGATGTTCATGTTGTGATTTTGTTGTAAGAGTGTTGCCCAATTAAAGCTGTAAGTTGAAATAATGTTAGCAGGGGTATGGGTAATGCATTGATGAAAACACACTGGTTAGAACTGCATAAAAGTAACAAACTCACACACTATATTGGCTATAAATGAATTATTTATCAATCCAGGTTCAGGAGAGAAACCCAGACATCCCTAACCTGAGACTCTCCAGCTTTTCCTGAGGCATTCCAACGACAGAGAGGATAATCCATCCAACAAATTCTGGGTCTGTCTGGGGCTCTCCTCCCAGTGAGGTGTGCCCTGAAAATCCTTATAAGAAGGCAACCAGGAGACATACTAATCAGAACCACCACTTTTGACTCCTTTTGATGTGGAAGAGTAGCAGATTTACTTCACGCTTTCCAGGGAAGATGGAGCTCCTCACCTTATCTCTAAGGCAGAGCCCAGCTACTCTACAGAGGAAGCTCATTTCAGCCTCTTGATACCAGGATTTCATTTGTTTGGTCAGGATTCAGATCTCATGACCATAGGTAAGGGTTAGAATGTACAGTAGATAGACCAGTAAATTTAGATGTTTGCCTTTTGGCTCAGCATCTTCCCTAAAACAGAGTGAACAACAGGCTACAGGACAAACTGGACTGCAGCTGAACAGAGTCGGGGTCTTCTGATCCTTGCAGGTGAGTAGAGCTATTTCATGGGACTGATCACCACAGACTGCAGCTTATTGAATGTTCCCATAGAAACCCGCCAAAGAAATTGCAGGGTCAGGATCACACATGGAACAAGTTTGAAAAGATAAAGCATGGGGAAAAGATACTGTACATCAAAAAACAGCACTTCAAGAATTTAAATTTGTTACTCGAGAGTCATTGACCAAGACAAGCACACAAAGTGACTAGAAGGTCTGGAACTGGAGTATGGCCACTGCAGGGCTGACATAGAGGAGTGATAATGAGCTGATTAACTCACAGGTCCAAACCCACACTGTTCCACGCTGCTCCAGGGGGCGGGGCAGTAGAAGCTAACAAGGACTCTCCTGAAAAAGGAAGCTCACAAAGAACAGAAAGAAAAGGAGGAAGAAGTAGAAAAAGACGAGGGGAGTAGGAAAAGTTCCCCAGATATCCTCAAAACCCTAATATTCTGTGTCATAATGGATTGGTGAATGGACTCAGATGGATCGAATCAGACAACTGAGAAATCCAAGTAGAGTTTATCATTTGGAAACATGGACAACTCAAACTGGCAACTGGAACTGAGGTTGGCAGATCTGGAGGCAGAGGAGAAGGGGGCGAGTCACGGATTATATGGACACGATTGTTGGCGGCCGGTGGCATAAATAACTTGATGAATCCTTGAGTCTTGGTGCAAAAATCTCCAAAAGCTCATTGTTGAATCACAAAGAACGTCCATTCAGTCAAGACCAACATAAAGCCATGGACAGAGACATCACATTCCCTCAAGTCTTTTGTTGATTTGTTTATGTGCATGTATCAATGCACCCAAGACAGTGTGCAGGTAAAAGGCTATGATAATGGATGAGGGCGGGGCTAAAAAAAGATTGATATGTCCTTGTTAGTATAGTGGTGAATATCCCTGCCTGTCATGAGGGAGACTGGGGTAAAATTACCTGACGAGGAGTTCTGCCAGAGCACCTATTTATGGTCTTGGTCCTTTTATCAATAAATGACATTAAAGATCAAATGCAAGATTCTATAGTCTGTCTGCATTGACCAGGGAATCAAACCCGGATCTCTCACATGGGAGGTGAGAATTCTACCACTGAAATACCAATGCTCACACCCACAGCACAAACGTTCATGTGTGTGCATGTGAGAGTTTATACCATAAACCAAGGATTGGCACTAAAATCTCCATAGTAACATATCATCACAACTATCATTCAGTCTCTAAAGACACATTTAGTAGGAAATGTGTCCAATGTCAACATTTGCTTTTTGTGATTTTTTGGGAACATATTTCCAACCTTACATTTTTTTTCTGATGTATTCACTGTTTTGGTTTTTCTTCTTTGACTGTGTCCAAGTTCTTTGGATTGCCTGAGGAAATGTTTTAAATTACTTCTGTATTACTCTTATTATTTTCTTGCATCTGGAGTCTTTTTAGTTCAGTGCTTCCCTTATTACTTCATCCTGGTTTTGTTCATTGTCACGTTTACCGTAATCCTCCATCAACTTCATCGCCAAATACATCTTTTAGTTTTTCTTCAGCTTTACTTGTATTTGTTTCATGCTCAGCTGTACTGATCTATTAAAGGCTGTATCATGTTTTATATTTGGACTTTTCAACACGCTTCCTTTTTGTTTTTATTATAAAAAGCTTTGTTTCTGAATTTCATCTGTCTATACCTTGAATCTTAGTTTCTTTGGGGTCATCTTCACTCAAGTTTTAAACAACTCATTCCTTGTATACCTGGGATGCCATTACCTATGTGTTCATCTATCCTGTCCCAGAGTGCAGAGGGATACGGCTTCATATGCCTTCATTTTCTACCATAATAGCTTCTCAGATATCCCAGGCATTGGAACAACTTACATAAAAAAGAGTCAGGAAAGGTTCTGTAATTGTTCAGAGAAAAAACACTGAACTGAGTATAAATTCTACAAAGTTCTGCAGATCAATCTACAGATACTTTATCAATGACAGATTGTGATCATGTCATGCCATAAAAATGGAAAACAAAACTCTAACATAAAACCAACCAAATTAAATAATGTCTCTCTGACTAAAGTTGAACTGACATATTTTTATGAGCCAAAATCTTCAGCGAAGAGGAGTACACACTGGAGGAAATAAACACATAAAACAAGCCCACATACATTGCCATTCCAAAATGGGTCATAGAAAAAGGAAAACAGCAGGTCTCATGAAAAGAAAAGTAACCAAAGGCAAAGAAAAAATAAACTAAACCAAAACTCAGAAGATAAACAGACCAACATTATACCCCTACCATACATCAGAGGAGGGACAGAATGTACAGACAGCAAGAAACATCAAATCAGCACGCTACTAAAAACATACAAAAAAACTAAGAGACATTTTCGTCCATCTATAAAACAAAATAGAACTAGACAAAAAATGCAACATAATCTACAAAAATATTTGTATTTCATGTGGGAAAATATACGAGAAACTGTTACAGGAAGGACATTTAAGAAAAGGAACGTGAAAAGGAAACCTTGGGACATTTCACATGAACTACTATTTACGAAGCCATTTCATACAAATTTAAGGATTTTGTGGTTATTTCTTAAGTATTAACCAGTAATATGAAACATTTTATAACTAAAAAACATTAGAAAACACTGATTAACAAACCTTTCAATCTGTCTGCCTCAAAATTCAGCTGGTTCCGTCAGGCTTCGGCAGCAGCTTGTTCATATTCATTATTCAAATTTGCTGGACTCTGATTGGCTAACAAACTGGCCTATGAGAGCAAGGTATACTGTTTCCTGCCTCGCTGCGCATGGCAACATCAGGCGTTCTCTCTTCCTGTTTGCTACGTCTTATTCTACAGCTTTTAGCTAGCAGCATGCTAGGCGTGGTTTCAACTGCATGAGCTGCCAAATACTAACGAACAAAGGAGTTGTGAAGAAACAGATACAGGCCGTTCGGACTCAGGTTTTATTACCACCATGGGTCATATGAGAGATGTGTGAACTGAGAATATTGTTTAAATAAATTATTGATGGTCATGGAAACACTCATACAGATACTCATCAGGATGACAAAACATCCACTCTGGGTCTGATCATCAGTGTTAGGAATGTTACTTTAAAAAACTAATAAGTCATAGTTATTCACTTGTTCCAAAAAGTTATTTAGTTAGAAACTGAACTACTCTACAAAAAAATAACTAGTTAACTGAGAAACTAATGGGCTCCAAATTCCTTGTATTATGCAAATAAAACTGATTGTAATTACACATATAGCCTGGCTGAACCAGGGATTGAACCCTCATCCTCTGAAAAAAAAGCATGTTAGCTACCACTAGTTACCAGTGCGCCCAACCTCTATATAACCATGTTAATGTGCGTTTAGTTACATTACTTTATTCTAATTCATAGTAACGCACTGTATTTTACGTTCACTAACGATAATGGTGTTGTAATGTTAGAAATTGTAATTTATTAGATTATTCTGTTACTGAAAATCCAACCATGTTGCGCAACGCCATCACTTCAAATGGCTTCATTCCAAACGCTGCTGATTATCCTCTCTCTCTCTCTCCCGATGGAGATTTCTGTATAATATCTGCACTTCCAAGTCAACAGGCTCATCAAGAAACAGACACGCCATGTCTGCCATTGATTTCAGACAGCAGGCTTCAACTTAAGAGCAGGAGAAACTCTGAGTTGTGTCAAACAAACCTGCTGGCGAGCAGTTTAGGTTCACGGAGTGTGTTGCCTGGGTAACCGACTCAGAGTTACGCTAAACTCGCTTTGTGAAACCGAAAAACCAGAGTATCCCTCATCTCAGGCTTAACTAACTTAGGTTTTTCTGAAATACACCCCAGGTGTTCTGGAACCAACATACTCAGGTTAAGCAGGTTTTTGGTTGATTATTCATGAGTTCAGGGTTTATCAAGCTTTCTGGAACGGACCCCAGGAAACGAGCCCAGGGGACCATCATCAGAGGGGCTTACTAGTTCTCACATACCAGGATTCCCTCCTCCAGAGACCAACGAGCAGCTGTGGGCGTGGCCAGCATGGCAGAACTGACAGATCTGCTAGATTGTTCATGCCCACAGATAAAAACAGCTGATAAGACACCTCATAACAGCACATGGTGACACTTCAAGGTAATGAAAAATACTTATATCTGTCTGAGCAAAATAAACCTAATATAATTATATCAGAAAAGACAACATAATGAACTTATTGATGATAAAAAACATTTTGAAATGAGATGAGATGGATGGTTTGTGAGACTGTTTAAACGTTCATTTGCATGTTCTGTTGTTTTCTGCTTGTTTGTGCATAAATAGGTCGAGGCCACTGAGGACTGAGAAACTGTTTGATGTCTGAAAAGTATGTATGAGCCTGCTTTAAAACTTTATATTTATGGTGTTTTCACCTTAAAATGAATTAAATCAGGGAACACTAAAGGTGCATTCACACCGGCCACTTTGTCAACGTCAAGTAACGCTGATAACGCTCCAAATTTGACGTTTGAAGTTGAAGCTCATAACGCCTGCCAGTCAGAGCGCATAGGCGTTAAAGCTCGTAAAGCCTCACCGAAAAAGAGCGCGAAGGCGGGGCTTCCTTTGTTTTGGGATGTTTGGAGCTATTGCGGATCATATTGAGACAGTGGCTTGGATTTATTTACTTCATAGATCTAGACAACGTCGACATCGGGTGCATCAGCGCCGTTTGTGGATACACCCCATTCTTCAAAAGCGTTCTGAGTTTGGTGAGTTTAACCATTTGCTCCAGGAGCTACGTTTGGATGAGGTTAATTTATCTTCCATTTTGGCTGATCCCGCTTCTTTCCGGCTACGTGCTGTGACATCTTACATCACTACGATGAGACGCTCTGATTGGTTGACATGCCGCTTCAAGAGCGTTATCAACATCAAAAGTTCAGCTAGCTGAACTTTGAGCTTTTCAAGCTTTTCAAGCGTCAACGCCTGAAACGCTAGAAAAGCTTGAAAAGTTGCCGCTCATAACGCTCACAAAGCGACGCAGAGCCGTTGACGTCTGTCTGACGCCCGTCCACCATAGACTTTACATATAAACTTGCCGCTTATGAAGTTGATGGTTGGGCCGGTGTGAATGCACCATAAGGCCCTGTCCTGCACTGCATATCTGTGGTAAGGCCTGTGGCTGATGTTGTTGTGTCTTCTGGCCAGTTTCTGTCCTGTCTCTCCTTTTGTCCTGATGGATGGATGGACAGACGGACAAACAGATGGATGGATTTAAACTCTTCCATTGATGCTATTTTTGCCCTCTCTCTCTCTCTCTCTCTCTCTCTCTCTCTCTTATGGTCCAATAATCAGCATTGAGTGAGGCCTGCAGTACTTGGACTGTCTCTCTGGGTTTGTGTGTGATCTCTTGGATTAATTTGGTTTGACCAGCCATTCCTGGGAAGTTGTATCACTCTTTTGTGTTTTCTATATTTGTGGATAATGACTCATTTTGGATTACTGGACTTCCAAAGCATTAGACATGGCTTCATAAGTCTTTACAGACTAATTTATGCCACTAACTTTGTTTTCCATCTGGTCTTGAATAGAGAAGGGTTAGGTTTTCAGATAGGGTTGTTTTGGAAGTTAAAACCTGGTATTTTTTAGATCTGTGAATTTTGCTGTTGTAAACCTGTCTGGGATGATATAAATATGTAAAGAAATCTGAAATACTTTGTTTTCAAACAAATTATTTAGTTTGCCAAATATTTACAGTTAGTGCTGTGCGTATATAATTTCAATTCATTAAACAATAAAAACTATTAAAAGGGTAAACTAAATACACTTTGGGTCTTGTATCTAAATATTTGAACAGCTAATAATATTAATAAGGTATGTGCTGTTCTTCTGTTACAACATTTAAGATGATTTGTACTTATTGTGTATTTATTGTATTTGTGTTGATTCATGTTCCAAATCTAGTATGATTTTTCTCTAGAGTTTGTGAACACATCCCAGATTATCCACTTCATTCCTTAGAAAAGACATGATTGGCTGCTTTTGCAGCATCTTCACTAAAGGAAAAACAAATCCAGCCAGAAGCTTCAGAAATTGCCTCTGGAGATTACTTGTGTTCAGAAAAGCGTCCCTCGTGTCTCTGTACAATTTAATAAAAATCTCTAATCAGTCTTTTGCTCTGATGATTTTACTTTAAATAACCCTTTTTGTTTGCTGGGGGTAATGAAAGATATATTTCTAATCCAGTTACAGTTTAGCACCTACCACAGCAAGCTGTTACACTGATTAGATGTAATTCCAGAGATAAGGAGATGAACCAGAAGGTCAGAGCATAAAAAGAGGAGCCAAGAGTACAGAAAGCCTTTTAAAACCACTTACGCTCAAGCTGCATTTAAATCAAGAACACTCCCACTAAGTCTTTTAGAATCTTTTTACTTGCACTAAAAAAATCTGGAAGAAATAAAACCTAAACTGTATTACATGATGAAATAACTTAATTTCCTTTATTATGTTTTATGTTTTTATGTTATCTTTTTTTTTTTTGCTCTCTGAAGCAGTGCTTAAAAATCTGTTTCCATACTTGCTGTGTCCTACATTTCATTATAATAATCATTTAACCCAGTAGGGTAGTGGGGTTGGGGGTGGGGTTTTTTTCAATATAAAAAATAATAATAGTCTTAGGGTGGAGAATGGAGAAACCTTGTAGTCACAGGCGCGTTCATGCACACAGATGTTCACAGACACTCACTGACTTGGGCTGCAGCTGCCACTGGGGATGTTGTATGTTAAGCAGTATCATTATTTGTTTGTGTCCACAATGATATTATCAGTGTTTAAATATAGATGTTGGTCGATGCTGTGGTGTCTCTGCTCTTGTTTTTGTCTCTCAGCAGGTGTTGAAGCAGATTTCTTTCTCTCCAAACTTCTCTTCTACCTCTTCTTATCTCTTTTTCCTCTTCTTTCTTTTTCTTTTTCCTCCAATTTCCTCTCTCCTTTGCCATGTCCGCTGACTCAAAAAAGTTGTAATAAACAAAAAATAAATAAATAAATAATAATAATAGTGAGCTGCCTTTTACAGGTGATTGTGTGTGTTTTAGAATTTGAAGAGTTAAAAATAAAAACACAATTAAAGCATCTCTGTATGTAACTCTATGCTTGCAGACATCACTCAGTGAAATTAGCAAACAAATGTAGCCCTCTGAGTCAAATGTTTGGTTCAATCTTGAGAGCAATGTTTCAATTTTTACAGTGGGAAAGTAGTTGTAATATCAAAAGTCTCAGAGGCTTTGTCTGTGAATTTCATGCAGCAATATGCCACTTGCTTTGGGATGAAAAAGTTCTCCAAGGGTTGCATCTGTTACAGTTTTACATTTCAAGCCAGAGACCATATAATATTTTATATGAGATTAAGTTACTTTTCTTAAAACTGATTAGAATGAAAGAAAAAAATGAGACAACATTTTTTTCAATAGTAAGATCTCCAAGATCCACAAATACATCCAACCGATGAGGTGCTCAGTGACTGTCTCAGACAATGTAGATCAGAGGGTGAAGTAGGGACCGCCATGGGAGGACAAGCTCCTATAGAATGTACCATCAAAGCATCACTGAAGTGGCTGATCTCAAGAAAACTTACCAATGGCTAGAAAGAGCAGGACTGAAAGACCGCGCAGAGGCTCATCATGGCAGCACAAGAACAGGACCCAACTCCCAGAGCAATAGAGGTCTAGATCTACCACAGCAGACCAGACCCCAGGTGTAGGCTGTCCAAAGAGGCCCCTGAGACAATCCAGCATATAACTGCAGAATGTAAGATGCGGCAGGGAAAGCAGACATGGAGCATCATGACAAAGTGGCTGGTATAATGTACAGGAACATCTGGATATCCCAAGGTCAAAGTGGGAAACACCTCTAAATGTGTTAGAGAATGACCGAGTTAAGATCTTAAGGGACTTCCAGAGACAGACAGAATGCTATTAGCAAGCTAACCAGACATTGTGGTGGTCAAACAAACAGCAGATGAAAAGCTGTGGTGGTTGACATACCAATACCAAGTGACTGCAACATCAGGAAAAAGGAACATGAGAAACTAGAGAGATACCAGGGGCTCACTGTGAGTTTTGTCTTCCATTCTCAGATTCAGAACACAATACTATGAATTAAATCAGTCCTGAGGTGTTGTATCTAAACAGAGGTAAGATCACAGTGGCTGCCGAAGGGGGCACATACTTTTATCAGTACAAACAGGGGGCTCTCAGGAAGAAGGTTTGGGAACCACTGATTTACTTTTCCTTGCACAAAATTAATTTTTGACAAAAGATTTGGTTATAAGATCCAGATCAACAAAAACACTGAGCCAAGTGATGTCAGATGATCCTTTATATCTATTATAATTCAGAATTCTGAGCAGAAGTAAAACAGACTGTTTCCAAAGGAACTGAACAACTGCCACAATGACATGTTGTGTTTAGTGTCCCAGAAATGTGGCAGGCAGGAAAAAAGACCACCCCAATGGCTTGTGGGAACTCCTAAAGGAACTTGAAGGATTATAGTGGGCAGAGATGAATCACTTCTTATCGCACTCTGCAGCTGAAGCCTGTAGTGTGTTATGCTTTAACTTTCCATGTGACAGGATCTCCAGCTCAACACTGGAAATCTTAGCAGTTTGTGTATTCCTCTCACATACACAAGTTTTGTAGTGGCAGTAGATATTAGGATTTATGCGCCAAAACAGTTTACAATTTACATTTGAAATGTGATTTTTTCAGGTATTTTTCAGGTATTTTTATTAAATTATACAGTATGTTCTATTGTTAGAGATATTGTTCCACAACCAGGGTTATTTGTTTTTATTTCTACAATATTCACAGGGTTGATGATTGGGTGCAATTTTTTGAAACTGAAAATAGATTTTGAGTTATAGTACGTACAATCTCCTTTCCATAACATTTTTTGATAGAAAACAAAAGCAGTAGAAACGGATTTTAACATATTTGGAAATATGTGACATGGAAGCCAGTAAACATCTGTATATACATGTTACAAAGTAAAACTATAAACTGATCTTTGACAAGAACAATGAGTTCAAACAGGTTTATTTTTGTTAAATTATAATAAGTTATAAGCAACATTCAGCATTATAATCCTTTCCAGAAGTAAATTACTACAGGCCAAGAAAAACACTACAAATGTTAATCCTCCTTTAAATGGGGATTAAGATAAACCCAGTGAGAGCAGGCTACACAACTCAAGTTTACAGTGAATAGGAAAATCACTTCTCTGTTGGAAGGACTAACATTTTCTGTAGCTTTTATTTGTTTTATCTTTTATTAGATATTTTTCATCACTAACTTACAGACTGATGTGGAAAGTAATTCTAACAAAAAAGCACTGAAATGAACATATGAACATATTTCAGCAAACGTTTTGAAAAATTCACAGTTAGGATGATCTGGTGATCTGATCCTCTCAGGAGTTCTGTTAAAGTTCTATGCAGCACAAAAACTGCATTTACATGCAGTCTTCTACCCGATGCACCCAGTTGGCTTAAATAACAAAAGGTAAGTCAGAGATGTATGTTTCTCTTATATAATCAAGAAGTTCATGCCATTGGAGAATAGCTTTTCTAAAATTACAGAAAAATTAATTGAGACCTTTAAGTCCAACATTTCCAAAAGACTCATGGTACTGTGTACCAGACCTGCTTGTTTATTTGGTCCAAAGTTACTTGAAAGGCTATCAAATGGTACTGCTACTTTTGAAAAATGCATGGCAACAGAAAGGATGGCAAGAGGAAATTAACTTCTGGAGCAGTGAATGTAAAACTGATAGTTTGGAAATGTGATTCTGTGACAAACTTTTTGAATGTGGATTTAACTGCCTGGCAGGAAAAGAAAAGACCTCTGAAATAGAGACATTAAGCTTCTTTAGAGCAAAACCATGTTACTCATAAGACACTGCAGAAATGGGCCAAAAGAAATCCAAGATAAACCAGAGCTGTCAATCAATATATGAAATAAGGTAAAAAAATGATTTGGAAATTAGACTTTTATATCGGGACATTGGGCGCTTTAATCCAGGCAAGATGGTAAGTAAATGAAGACTTCATGGAATTTATATAATTCATTGAATCTGATATATAAGATATTACTGGAATGAACTGTAAATAATTAACTTCAAATCTGGACGTGTTAATGTAAATTGAACTTGTTACTTCTGTATAGTGACTTGAAACTATTTTAATGTAAATTTTCTTATTGTATATTAGTGTCTTAATCACATAAAATCATGGATGACACAAATATCTGCTCTTAAAGTCAGAGAAAACAGAGGTTCTGGTTCTGGTTCTGGTTTTTGGACCTGAGCACTTCAGAACCAACTATGTAGTCAGTCATTTACTTTAGGTGCATTAATTTGGCCTCTAAGAACAATGTAAAGAATCTGTGTGTAACCTTGACCAGGACATGTTACCATGACGACCTTCTTCCACCTGCGTAACGTTGCTAAAATTAGGAGCATCCTGAATCAGAGTGATGCAGAAACATTAGTTCATTATTACTTCTAGACTTGATTATTGTAATTCTTTATTATCAGGATGTTCTAATAGTTCTGTTAAAGGCCTCCAGCTGATCCAAAATACTGCTGCCAGAGTTCTGATGAGAGTTAGAAGGAGGGATCATATTTCTCCTGTTTTAGCATCACTTCATTGGCTCCCTGTAAAATCCTGAATAAAGTTTAAAATTCTACCTCTGATATGTAAACCCTTAAATAACCAAGCTCCAGCTTATATTAAAGATCTTATTGTTCCATATGTTCCTAACAGAACACTTCGCTCTCAGACTGCAGGTCTGCTTGTAGTTCTAAAAGTAGAATAGGAGGAAGAGCTTTCAGTTATCAGGCTCCTCTCCTGTGGATCTGGATAAAGAAACTGTTACCAAATGTGTGTTGTGTCTGTGCATTACATTAAAAATTACGTTAAAAAGTCTTTGTTGGTTTTTGAAACTGAAACTTATGAACAGATTGCCCTAAGGCCCAATATCATCTCTCCTGCCAGAGTTTTAAGCTATGAACTTATCATGTTAAGAAACTATGGTATGACTGATGTTTTGGTCAAATGTTAAAAAAAAACCTATGCTCGATCTCATGCAATGCTGCAAGTCTTGCATAATCAGGTAGACAGTGTTGACTCCAACAGTTAATGGTCTTAGGAATTAATTATTATGCAATAACATCTATAATACTTATTAATGCTCATCAAAAATCGGAATAGAAATTGCAATGTACTCATAAAGTATATGAACTTGTCATGCTGCATACGTTCCTGTCTCAGGGTTAGGGTTAGTTCTTCTTCTGCAGGATAATAGATAGAACAGTGCACAAGAATGGCAGAAGCAGACAGACATAAATTTGTATTCCCACAAGACTAAATAAAAGAATGAAGGAAAATAGATTTTGAGGGTCATCTGAAGGATTGGTTGAGTCTAAACCATTTCCCATCTTGTTAGTCAATTCCACACTTGCACATGTAAACACAAGCATAATAAAAATTAATGTTAGGAAGACACTATTTATTCAAAACACATATTTTCCTTCTGCTAACCAAGTAACTTTGATCTAAAACTGAACCAACTGAGATGCAGCATATGTGCACACAAAATACCAAATGTCAGATTTGCATCCCCACATGCCTCACAATATGCCTCACAGTATAAATAAACGCAGGAGGGTTTCAGCTTTGTTTTCTGCAAATCTGAAATATGATTTCTATGTTATTTTCTGTGGTTACATACAGATACTTTTGGTGATGATACAATGAGGAGTCTCAGTGGCTGTTCTTAGTGTATATGGTGAAAATATATCTGTCTCTATATGGAAATGTCCTGTACATTGCAGACAAACAAGCAAATTTTTCATAAGAAAAACATGAAAACACAAAGTATCTAAACCTTGAAATACACGCCAGCTTTATTAAGAATAATTATTATTACTCATTAGAGGAAAACAATGTACTAAAACCTCGTACTGTATATACAACCCTAACAAAGGCATGATTTTGTATTCATTGTATATCTGTGTGGTCTGTGACTCATCAAAGCATATGTGAGTAGTACTAATTAGGTGATAACCATGCAGAGACTTCAAAGAGACTATAAAAACTCACAGTAAAGTTGTGATGTAAATTTGTGGGTTTAATGTAAAAAAACAAGGCTTTATAAAACATTTTATATGCACCATTTATTGCACTGATGTTGCAAAACACTATTAAATTATTCATAATTTTGACCTCCATTTCATGACCTTAATTAACATCAGGGCACATGTGAGAAGAGTTAAAATAATCTTCTAGTCCCAATCAGCACAGGGCTGCCAACTCTCACGCAATGAGTGTGAGACACCCGCACTTGACTGTCTTCACGCACTCTCACGCCACACATCCATTTTCTCACGCTGATAAAAAAAAACGTTGCACTACACACTCCCATACGGTAGGTGACGCGCCTTGCCAAACTCGCTTGCTAAAGAGGAAGTTGATAAACAAGAACAACAACTGGTGTCGTGGGTAACGAGTCGGTGTCTGTGCAGAGAAATGGGTGAAAACAGGTTTGTAAATTTAACTCTTGTCTCGTTTAACTCTTGTGTTTTTGACCTCTAAATAAAAGTTCTTAGCAATCCTACCGTATATTTGTGAGAATATTTAGGATACACTGTAAAGAGCTGCGTGCTTATCGTAGCGGTACTACAGCTCCGCCTGTCGGCCAGGCTTAAAGGGAGAGCACCTCCATGACAGGCTGTGTAATTTTTGCAAAACCTAATGTTCTTCAGACAGTGCGCGCCGGTGAAACCCCCCCCCCCACAAATAAAAAAAAAAAATACAACACAAAATCTCACTCCTACAGTTCTCCAAAAGTTGGCAGCCCTGTCAGAAAGCCACCCCAATATACCCCAATATCAGCTGATTGGGGCCGTCAGAGTCGGGTGACTGGCGGTATTAAAAGTCCGCGGACCGATGGCAGGAGAGGGAGGGGATGAGACGAGGAGAGATGAGATCGCATTGCAGATTTGACCTTTCCCTTACGCTAGCCTGAAGAAGTTGATTTAATTAGAGTTTTTTAAATAAACCCGCTTGTTGATTTTACAAACGCCTCCTAAGTTTGTTTTAGATTATTGGACCTTACACTCCCACCATTTTGTTTAATTTTATTTTATATTAACTGTGTTCGGTCTTCCGAATCTCTTCTGGTTCGATACGTGTTTATGCTAACAGCTTTTAGCCAGCAGCATGCTAGGCGTGGCTGCCGGAGCTAATGAATACTAACAAGCAAAGGAGTTGTGACGAAACAGATACAAGCCATTCAAACTCAGGTGTTATCGCCACCTGCGTAGTTTGAGAGATAAAAACTGAAAGAGAAGTTGCTGTGCTGTTTTCCCAACCAATATGAAGGTAAGAACACCTGTGGAGCTAAAATATTCAACTGAAATCTCAGAAAAAACATTTTCAATGGAATGGCCTCTTTAACGACACACTCCAATCATATTTTAAGCTATTTTAAAACTTTCTCAGTTGTCTTTAAATTACGACTATGGCATTTTTACCCAAAATCCCAAAACCTGTGCCATTCTCTATGAAATAGTTTCTCCGTAGCGACAGTAGCTCATTAGCAATTCGCCTCTGTGTGAGTAAACCATTGGTGCTAGGATAAGCCCGCCCCTTTCCCTTTCCCTAAGAGATCTCTGTTTATGCTAATACTATGGCCCTGTCCCAATACCCACACTGCACCCTACGGTTAGGAGAAGTGCACATAAGGGTTTCAAGTGCGTAGTGAACAAGTGTGCATATATTGATGTATTGGGACAGCGAGCATTATGTGCCAGTGTTCTTTCTCCATGACAACCAACCACCAGAAATGATTTTAAAACTCCAACAAACATTTATTTTGAGGAGAATGAAGCGCAGGAACCAAAGGAGGTGTATAAGACAGAATAAGTAATTAAAGCTGGAGTGCGTAACTTCTGTAACTTCTGTCGCCCCCTAGCGGAATTTTTGCGTCATTACAACAATAAAGCTGGCGCTTCCATATGACGTAAGCCCAGCTGCCACCGCTTTATCTCTGCCGTTGTTATTCCAACCAGTATCTGTCTTAATCAAGCTTCAAATTCAGTCTGTTTACTTTACCTGGCTCTATATTTGTTTCAATAAATATCATTTCATTGTTGAAAAAATCAAGAGAAACCAGTAAAATATAAAAATACTGGTAAAAAAAACCTTCAGAGTTCAGGTTGGATTGTTTACAGGTTTGATTGTTCACTTTAATCTACATTTAACAGTTTGGTGTTGAAATTTATTAGTCAGCTGTTGGGGCCACAATGATCTATTTGTCTTATTCAGTGAATTTTTTCAGTTTTGACACGATGCAGAATCCTGCAGTGAGCTGCTCTGATCTGACTGACTGAAAAACCGTTACACTGGTAAACTGACAGACACAAACTGACAGACACAAACTGACACAGATAGAGACAGAATCAGCTGATCAGCTGGAATTTCGGCGCTCTGGGTTTCATCTGGTGGGCATTTTATATTTTGACAGTGTGTGCGGACCTGCGGATCACTGTGTGCACCCGTGAACATCAGCCAGATCTCTTCTCTCCACCGAGGAAAAGCGACGCCGATACAAATTCGCGTTTGCCTTCTCCTTCGGTCACTTTCCTTCTTAGCCAATAGTCCCTCTGCCGAACGTCCAGGAGTTTTTTTTTTTTCGTGGTAGGATCCACTTCCCGATAAGTGTCTCTCGGCTGTTTATTTGGATTCTCCGCCATGTCAACCTTCACGTTCTGCCGGCTGCTACGAGACGCTGCGTTCTATTTCTTATTATTTTTCTTGTTGTGACATAAAAGACGTAATTTCATGTGCAACAGCGCGGGAATGTCGCACCCGACACGCAAAGTAAAAATGATATATATTGAAAAATACCGTGAGATGTTTGATCATCTCCTCTGATAGTGGCTTGGCTGAAACGGACATCCACAGACATGTAAAAGTTATGCACTCCAGCTTTAAACTGTTGGTAGATCATGTCCGAAAATAAACATCAGGACCGTTATTAATTAATTATATTTTTCATCAGATATGTTATCCATCTTTCCAACAGAGAATAAATTGATTGCAATAACATCTACACAATAAAATTAAATATTGATTATTTGGATTCTACACTTGAGAAAACATGTTTTGGTCGGGATGGTTCAGCTATTTCTCCGCCTTCTTCTTCTTCTTCTGTCAAAATTCACATACAGCAACACATTGTTGGAAATACCCTTCACTGATGTCTGCACTGATGCAGGCTTCAGCGAAGTGCAGATCAAGGGTGCAAAAGGGGCGGAGCCAAGGGCACAACTCTCCACTCACGTCCCTCATCAGGAATGCACATTTGAAAGGGCGCAAGTGGGGGATTGGATCTAAGCTCACCCAGTGCATTTCATACGTCACAAAAACATTCTTTTTTCAAACAGCATTTTTCAAATTACTAATGAGTAACAGCAATTTAAAAGCAGAAATACTCAAAAATGCAATTTTGGGCTTAAGTTTCTCAAAAACGTCACAAGAACATGAAAACAACATGAAAAACAGGATTTTCATTGGAGCAGGTCTTTAAAGATCAAGCAAAACTTTTTCAGAATCAAACAAAAATAAAACATTCTGAGAAAAAATAAACTTCCCTGAAACAAATAAAAAATTGAATCTAAAAGCAAAATCCTTAAAGTGCAAACAAAATATTTATTTAATAATTAAATTATTAGTTTTACATTTTTGTGACAATTTTTCATGCTGATATTCTATTTCCTTCTGACTGATGAAACTTCTTTTGACAGCCATTTTTTGTTGCGCAGCTTTTCCCTAAGCATCTCCCCACAGACAGATCTTTTCACAGCTCTGTCTAATTATCATCTTCACTGTTTACCATCCATCATCTGTTCCTTCACTTTGAAGTGCTGCTCTGCCTCGTCACTCCCTCTTTTTTTTTAACCCATCAACCTCTCTGCTCTCCTCATTTCTTCCCTGTTTGTCCCTTCTATGACTTGGATGCTAGATGTAGTACAGCACTCCCTACAGGCTGCAGTAAACAACCCATATGTCTGTTTGTGTGAGTGGCACTGCTTATTCTTACATACAGATGGTTTCATTCAGCAACAGCTGAGCTGCAGATGGAAGTTGAATTCAATTCAGTTGAGTCAGATTTTTGCTCTGAAAATACGAAATTTTCAGTTCACACTCGCCAAAAAAACAAGAGAAATAGAATATCAAATAATATTAGTTGACTCAAAGACGGTAACTAAGCACTATACTGCAGCAACGAGGCACTGAGCTGAGCTAAAATGTTTTAGATAAAAAAATACGGTGGTAGAGAGTAAGTTGTAAATATACTATTATTTTTATTCCAAACTGACAGGTTTTGAACTAATACAGTTTAATGCAGGAATTGCAATCTCCAATATACTTGCAGTCAGAGAAACTGCCATTTCACAAAACACCAGACCTACAACATGATTTTGGTACAAATTATGATTAGTGCTGTCATGAGATTAAAAATTGGTTGAGATTAGTTAATTTTGAGAAGTAATTAATTAATCTTATTTTTAATCTCATTTAATAATAGCTAAGAAAATCACAATTTTTTTGAACGTTTTTGAAAAGCAAATTTTCCATTCATGGGACCGACAGCTCTCATATGCTCCTCCATTGTCAGTTCTCCGCTCTGCAACTAACCGCTTTTGCTCACCTTGCCGTCACAGGAAGTCAATCAGCAGCCAATAGATGTCCACCTAAGAGAGTGATTAATCCAGGGCTTAATTTGAGCCGGAACAAGATCCGGGAACTGTTTTATTTTGAAAGGGTGTGTTCCGGTAACTGTTTGCTAGGATCTGTTAACGGCGCCAGTTGGGATAAATAACAGCGGCATCAAAATACCAAAAAGGCAGTATAACTTACTTCTTCTGGGTTTATCATCACTTTCTCTAGCCCTGCGCTTGGTCTGGTCCAACTGTTGTGTATATGTGTGTACGTTCCGGTATCAGTCAGTGAATTCTGGTCTCGTAGCGCTATTTGCGTTCCGGTAACTTTTGATTTACAAATTAAGCACTGGATTAAACCCTTTGTACAACTCCAGCACAAGAAGCCAAAATAATAAAAAAGGATTTTATTTAAAAGCAACTCAAAAGCAGAAACTGTAAATATAGATTCAAAATTAGATTAATGCGATTAAGGAATATAACGCACCAAATATGGCTGTAATTAATTAATCGCAGCTAACGCGATAATTTGACACCCCTAATTATGATAAGAAATTGAAAGACTGGCTCAACTAAAGTTTTGCTAAATATATGAAATGATCAGCCCAATTGAGACGACACTTAGACAATATTCATAATGCTGACATAGACATCAAGATGTCACCAACTCATACTTTTGGAGCCAGAACTGATCATGTTTAATACAAAAGCGCCCCAGAGCTGAACTAGACATATGAGAAGTGAAGAAGCAGGATGGAAATCATATTTTACAAAGCAATTTCTGACTTTCAGAAATAATTTATACAATCTTCTCAGTATATAAATATACATGAGTGTTTTTAATTCTAAATACATGTAATTTCTATATTAAGAAATATGTCTCTTATTTGTTGGCACATTGTGTTTTTGGTAGGGAGGGTGGCGCCCTAGCACCCTCTAATGGCCAGCCGCCACTGTTAATGAGTTGCAGCCCGAAGCCAGCCAAATCTTCACCCAGACAGATTGAAAGGTCTGTTAATCAGTGTTTCTTAATGTCACGGTCTGTGTTCTAAGTGTTGGACCCAAATGCAGGAGACAGGAGCCAGGAACTAAATTAAACACTTTATTAAAAATAATAATAAAATAAACAGGCTGACGGAGCAGCAAACAATGAGAAAACAAACTTACTGTGGGAGATGGCCTACTTGATCCTTATCAATCAGGCTTTAAGCGAGGCCATTCCACTGAAACCGCTCTTCTCTCAGTTGCAGAGTCACTACGGGTTGCCAGATCGGCTGGTCTCTCCTGAGTACTCGTACTCCTCGACCTGTCTGCTGCTTTCGACACCGTCAACCACCTCATTCTCCTCTCGACACTATCTAAGCTTGGCATCTCGGGGCCGGTCCTCTCGTGGTTCACCTCGTACCTTGCGGAAAGATCTTTCAGAGTCTCGTGGCATGGACAGATGTCCAGTCTGCATGAGCTGGCGACGGGTGTCCCGCAGGGCTCGGTCCTTGGTCCTCTCCTCTTCTCTTTATACACCACCTCATTAGGCGAGATCATTCGCTCCCATGGCTTCTCCTACCATTGCTACGCTGACGACACTCAGCTCCTCCTCTCCTTCCCTCCAGACGATACCTCCGTCTCAATGCGGATATCTGCCTGCCTCTCAGATATCTCGGCGTGGATGAGGGATCGCCACCTTCAGCTTAATCTGTCCAAAACTGACCTCATTGTCTGTCCTGCCAGTAACTCCTTACCTCCTCAGATAAGCGTGCAGCTTGACTCCATCACGCTGTTCCCCAAAACCTCCGCCAGAAACCTTGGTGTCATACTGGACAACCAGCTGTCCTTCAAGGAGCAGGTTAACTCCGTAGCTCGCTCATGTCGATTCGCTCTTTACAACATCAGGAAAATCAGAGCCTTCCTCACAGACCACACCACACAGCTTCTGGTCCAGGCCCTGGTCTTGTCCCGCATCGACTACTGCAACTCTTTGCTGGCCGGTCTTCCGGCGTCCTCGGTTAAACATCTGCAGATGATTCAGAACGCAGCAGCACGTCTGGTCTTCAACCAGCCCAAGAGGGCTCAGGTCACTCCGCTGCTCCTTTCTCTGCACTGGCTTCCAGTTGCAGCACGCATCAAATACAAAGCTCTGCTTCTGGCTTACCAGACTCTAACACACACAGCTCCTACTTACCTTCACTCCTTCATCCAAACCTACATTCCCACGCGTCAGCTACGCTCAGCCGCTGAAAAACGCCTAGCGCTTCCACCACAACGTGGCATGAGATCATGTTCCAAACTCTTCTCCTCTGTTGTCCCCCGATGGTGGAATGACCTACCAAACTCGGTCCGATCCTCAGAGTCGGCACCTACTTTTAAGAGCAGACTTAAGACTCACCTCTTTAAAGAACACTTTCAGTCTTAATGTGGAATTGATTTATGATTTATGATAGCGATTTGGGAGTTTATCTCTACAAAAAATAAATAAATAAAAAAATAAGATAAAAAAAATAAAAATTGATACACTTGATGTATCAGCGTCGGAATTAAACTGGACTCCAAACAGTCCGCCTCCTTATATTGTTTCCTTCTCTTTGATTTCTTGCTTGTATGTTCTCTCAATGTAAGTCGCTTTGGATAAAAGCGTCTGCTAAATGACAGTAGTAGTAGTAGATGGGAGCAAAGAGGAGGTAAAATCCAAAGGTGAGACAAACGGGGAAGCTTTGACGAGCACCAGAGAAAGGAGGAAACTAAAAGTGCAGCCTTTATACAAACTGAACACAAAGGGCTAACGAGACATAACAGGACACAGCTGAGGAGACAGAGAAAGAACAAGCTGGTGAGAGACACAAGGGAAACAGAGAGCACAAAGGATATCAAAATAAAAGCAAAACAGGAAGGGCTGAACAGGAAGACACAAAGGAGCAGGAGGAGCAAAAGGCCCAAAACAAACCTATAACTAAGCCCAGAGGAAAACAAAACCACAGATAAAATAAATGAGTAGGAGAAGACATACTAAATGGAACTAAAACCCCAGGATCACAACACTTAATGTTTTTTAGATATCAAATGTTTCATATTAAAGGGTAATACTTAAGAAATAACCACAAAGTCATGACATTTTTGTGAAATGGCCTCTTTAAATAGTAGGCTAGCAAATTATAGATAAATTCACTCTCAAACAGGAGCAGATGTAAGACCCTAAAGGTAAACAGGTGAAACACTCTGTATTGAAAAGTTTACTGTTGAGTCAAGCTATTTGTCCTCAATCACTTTGAAGCCCGGTTGCAGATCTCAGAGATGAGTCACCCCACTTTCCTTTGACATGGACACATTTTATTTTATAAAGATCTTTTTAACCAGTCCTTTGCTTTGATCTCAGTTCCGGTTCCAACCAGTCGTCCTCACAGCTTTACGCTAATGTGTAAGAAATTATGGGAAAAACACAACAGCAGCATATCAAAAAAGGACGTGTTCATTTTGATTAATTCATTACAGAAGAATTATGCATTAAAAACCTTTTTTCTCACTTCCNNNNTTCATGTCTGGATAGAAAAATAGGAGACCATCCTCCCTTGGGCTCTCTGCTATGCTTCACATCCCAACTAAACATAGAACTCATCTATCATTGGTCATACATCACAAGTTATGTCACCTATAACCAATGAGAAACAGTAACCATCAGTACTACTGGGATATGGCTAACCACAGCGAGAGATTTTATTTAACTAGAATTCCTGATCACCAGCAAAAACAATGAAAACTTCTAAAAAATACTGAAGGGACTTGTATATTTGAATAACTGAATATTAAAAAGGTTGTAACGTGAGAGGGAAAATGTCTGCAAGGCTTTTTGCTCAGTCTGACACCATGAGTTCAGATTTATTCATGGAGGAATTTGTGACATTAATCAACGTGTAGCAGAAAAAGGGACAGGCAGCAGAGGACAGAGGGAGCAAGAGTAACATTTGCTGTCAGAAGGATTATATGGTACATCCAATCAGTGTTAAGGAAACAATCCATTTTTGAAGTAAATTTTACATAAAAGCTACTTATAAAGTAAAAGTTAAAGTATTTTAAGTATCCATTAGTAAGCTGAAACAAGCAGATACTTTTTAAATCTCAAATTTAATACAACTGATTCTTGGAATGTCTTCTGTGCTTAATTTTTATGGGAACTTTTATATGAAAACAAAAGCAAAAGACGTGTTTTTGCTTTCTTGTTTACATTCATTAAGTGCTTTGCACTTGATAGAAAAGCCTCCAGCAGCTTAAAAAAGATAAAAGATCAGCAACTTTCACAATAATTAACTAAAAGTAGTAACAATGTTCCACTATCCTTGGGAAAGATTTCTATCCTAAAACAGTCTAATTCAGATTCTAGATCAGTTCTATACAGTTTTATTTTCAGTATATAGTCATCAATTCAAATCAATTCATAACAGAAATCATTTCCAGGCACAAAACATTAACAAGCAGGCTGTGTTCAACATAATACCTGTCCTGAGCAGCACAAACTGGCGACAGTGGAAAGGAATGAGCCCCTTTTACCAGGAGGAAGCCTCCTGCAGAAAGAAGTAAAAGTTGGACATATTAGAGTTGTCACATGAAACAACCAGTCCCATCTAAGTGTCTACTCAAGATCTGTGGCATCGCATGGATGGACAAGCTGTCAAATACAGGATTGATGTCATGAAAACTCTCTCATGTAAGGTCAACTTTGCTAGGTGGGTGGCTGTAGCCTAGCAGGGAAGAAGATTGCCTCTCATTCAGAAGACCAGGGTTGGTACTGCCTGGTACTGGCAGAGTACTTGTCAAAGTATCCTTGGGCAAGGTACCAAACCTTGAAACTGAGTGCCATCCAAAATGGCTGCCTACTGCTCCTCACCTCATGGGTGAGGATAGGTCAAATGCAGAGCCCGAATTTCCCTATAGAGCAAAGTGAACATTATAATTATTATTATTTGTTACTGTTACGACGTGCTGTTCTGTGGTGAACTGGCAGAAAAAACAACAAGGTCAGTAAAATAAGTTCAAAGTTGTCTTCAAGAACTGTGGAGAACTGGAGGACGAGAAGTCTTGATTAGTAGTCGTCTGTGTGGATATCATAACACAGGCTACCTTGAGCAACACTGTGTTGCAATGCTACTTTCCAAAACCCAAAACCTCTGAATCATAAGTAGTTTATCCAGAATATTACAAAGATGTTGCTCAAAGATTAAACTCATCAGCCACAAAATAACTCATGTAAAATAGTAATTTTCTGGAAAGTGAAGGTAAAAGTTCATCTTGAAATATATATATTTTTTAAATCAGTCCAAAGTATCACACATAAGACATGAGACATTGCACAGGTGGATTTAGGTGGAGTGTTAGTTGTTTATAAAATGAAAAGAAAAACTCTTAAATTGGGACTCTTCTATATTTTTAAAGATTATTTTTAAATGACATACCCACTTTCTAGTGATGGGTTACCCAAATATAAAATGATATGACCTTGCTGAGGTTCCAGATGACATTTACTCGAGTATTTTTAGGGCACCATGTGCAGCACTGGCCCTTATCTATGCATCTCTGCTTGTGTTCTGCAGAATCATTAGCAAAACAGTCCAAATCTGCACCTGTGCTTGGAAGGACAAAAGGGAAGAGGTTAATTACTCTCCTCCCACATCACATGTTTACACAAACATGGAGTTGTGCTCCAAGGCTCCTGCTGAGACACCTGAAGGGCACTGGCTTAGTCAGAGTTTGACTGACAGGTGGTATTTAGGAAGACCAGCCAGAGGGAGAGGAGAAGCAGTCAAAATAAAGGACGAAGGCTTGTGAATAAAAAAAAAACACAACAAACCACACTGAGTCAAAAGACACACATGCAAGCTTGCATCACCACGGGGAGGAACATAGAATTCATTTTTTTATGACTTCACCTTCAATTTTTTATAAATAAGAAAAAACAAACAACATTTTGCCCTCTAAAATTTCAGGGTGTGTTATGTAACATGGAGCTGAAGCCTTAGCACCAAGCTTTCATGAGAGATACTAAGTTTGTTTGCATGCCTTATAGATTTTATTGGACAGCAAGCACTTCTGTAGATTTGCATACAATGAGAAATAAACTGAATGCACTGCAAAATCAGACCTTTTAATGTGCAACAGTGATTAAATTAGAACTACATTTTTTCAATCAATCAATAACCATTAGTACAGATGGATTTAGGAGTTTTTAATGCTCAGTCAGCACACAAGGATTTCCAGATACAGGGACGATTTGAATAGATATTTTTTCTGCTTTGTTTTACTTTGTCTTTTCATCTCATCATGTATTGAGCTTCCTGGGAAACAGGTAGAATCTCATAACATGATTACGTTCAAAACTGCCCAGAAACCATTAGAGGAAGTCTCCAAATCATTTTATTCACTTATATTATAATAATTTCCTATTTCTTGTGCTTTGTGTTCTAAACCATTTGCTTGAGTTATTAAATCTGTAACTGTCTCTTATAATAAAGCCAAAAACCTGAGAATTTATTAGGAAGATTTTTGTTAAGAATAATTTTAAGTGTGTATTTATAATAAAGTTTCTTTACCATCTTACCATCAACACCAAATGTTTGAGATGAAAACATCAGAAACACATACGTATTTATATTAGCTGGATGTTGCAGATAGTCTCCAAACTGTTGCTTTATTAAAACCTTCACATTTCTGAACTAAACACAGATCAAAACAAGACCTGCACCATTTACCATTTAGGTAAATCAGTTTCTAAACTGGTTTATTTCTACACCTGGTCCATGCTGAGGTCTGCAGATCCCCCAAGTCCTAAAAGCAACCAAGAAAAAGTAAAACTTTGATACTGGGTCATAATTTATTTCATGTAAACACTGAGAATATAATCTATTAATCAACAGATCCACGTGCAAAAACACAGATTTTCTTCAAGAAAACATCTTTTTCTTCATGAACAAATTTATTAATGTTTAAAATTTACTGTAACATTAAAATATGTTAATGAAATCATTTTATTCAACAAACTTTAGCTTCACTGTTGAGTGCTAGTGTGAAATGTTGAAATATTAATCTAAACATAAGCATGAACATAAAAACAGAATAAAATATGTTTCTATTTATCCTCTAGATTGTGGAATAAAACAAAAGCTGTGACTCAGTTAATACAAAAAATCTTGGGTGGGATTTTCTAAGAATGAATTTGGTTTTTCGGGCAGACCAGGAGGTGTTTTAATTTTACTAAATAAATTTTGAACATTTGCTTTGACTTTATGAAACATCTATGAGCAGCAGAGAAATCCGTATTTGTGAGTTTGCCACAAGAACTGTGCCATTGGCACAGCAGCAGAAACTTCTCTAATTATTTACATCTGCAAAAATTAAGTGATTTTATTATTTTATTTACCTAAATACATTTCTGCTAAGTGAAATGGAAAACTGCAGCACTCACAAGGATAGTTTTTTCAAGGCTGAACAATAAATTGTTTTAGTATCAACACTGAAATGTTGCAAGTGTTACATGTGAATCTAAAACATTTTATACACCCACTTGTGACTTCACTATTAGTTAATATGTTTTATGAAGTTATATAATGTCTCAGTTTCAAAATCTGATATATTTATGTTATAAAAGAGATTTGCAAATCACTGCATGCAAGAAAACAAACAAAAACAAGAAGAAGCAGAGGGCTGTGACAGCAGAAACAAGTAAGAAAAAACAGAGGATTTAATAGTGAAACTCTAAATCCACCAGGAACTAATTCTGACTAATCTGTCTCACACAGATTTAAGGGAAAAGAAACTGCCTAATGGGTTCAAAGAGTAAAGACAGTGTGTGCTGAGGAAAGTGGGACAGAGGAAAAATTTGAAAGAAATTGTGACCGAGATCTTAGCAGAATCAGGACAGACTGACTGAAGTGACTGAAGACTTAGGAGTGTTTACACTGCTGTACTGACTGAACTGTGTGACTAACTTGTTGCTAATATTGTCCAAAGGATTAACGTTGCAAGTGCTCTAATGCCCAATGAACACAGACAGCTCTAATAAAATTAACAATAAAATATAAACTAGAAAAAATGTGTAAAAAAATACAAATTTAAAGCCACTAAAATGTATATTATCATATGTCTCTTTCTAATCTTAAACAATATAAGATATCTGATTGAAATATATATTTTATAAATCTAGATTTGAAGAAAGGGGCTTTAGGAATATCAAGATTACACATTGAGCCAGTTGGGGATTTCAAGGTATATCACAATTTTAAAGTCATATTTTCAAAATTTCTAAAAATATCCTTATGTTTTCAAGACTTTTTAATGAGATGTCAGATACAGAACGGTAATATGTTCTCCAGAGAATGCCCTCTTCCCCTCCTCACTTTGAGCTGTCAGTCAGCAGTGTATGATGGATGAAAGAAGGGAAACCCCCTGAACTTTTACTCCCAATAACAAAAGACAAAGTCAGTGGGGTTTGAAAATCCTTCCATTAATGAATGTCACTGTAAGCAATGGTACAAATACACAAGAATGACCTCTTTTTAAATCTCTTGCATTAACACTAAAGGACAATTCTCAAAAATTACCTCTCCAAGACCACTGAATATCAGTGAAAATTACTGCAGACTTTGCTCTTATGCTTTTAAATAAGCAAATAAACCAGACAGTCTATCCAAAAAATCTGTTTCACTGTTCCTTTCTCCCTTGTTTTTGAGACAGTTCAATTGCCCTGTTTATGTGAACTGATTCTTTTCATTGCAGCATTTCAACTTGTTTCAGTTTTCTTTTGATGGCCAAAATTACAGATATGTCTGTTTACTGATCCAAAAGTTCTATGCTGGTTTTCTTTGATAAATCATGGTTGTTTTTTTGTAAAGTATTGTTGATGTTCTATTTACTTTTGCACAAAATAACTAGAGGGTGTGCAGCTGTGTGTGTGGGCTTGTTTTTCTAACCTCCATAGGACCAGTTTCCAGACATTTACTATCTTTCTGGGGTGCGAGGGATCTTGTGGGGACCAAAGCCTGGTCCTCATAAGGGGGACTCCCCTTTTTAGGGTTAGGGGTAAGGTTTATAGGTATGGTGTGAATAGAGTTTTAGTCTTATGGTGCATTCACACCGGCCACTTTGTCAACGTCAAGCAACGCTGATAACGCTCCAAATTTGACGTTTGAAGTTGAAGCTCATAACGCCTGCCAGTCAGAGCGCGTAGGCGTTAAAGCTCGTAAAGCCTGACTGAAAAAGAGCGCGAAGGCGGAGCTTCCTTTGTTATCGGATGTTCGGAGCTATGGTGGATCATATTGAGACAGTGGCTTGGATTTATTTACTTCATAGATCTAGACAACGTCGACTTCGGGTGCATCAGCGCCGTTTGTGGATACACTCCATTCTTCAGATGCGTTCTGAGTTTGGTGAGTTTAACCATTTGCTCCAGGAGCTACGTTTGGATGAGGTTAATTTATCTTCCATTTTGGCTGATCCCGCTTCTTTCCGGCTACGTCTTACGTCACTACGATGAGACGCTCTGATTGGTTGACATGCCGCTTCAAGAGCGTTATCAACATCAAAAGTTCAGCTAGCTGAACTTTGACCTTTTCAAGCGTCAACGCCTGAAACGCTAGAAAAGCTTGAAAGGTTGCCGCTCAATGCGACGCAGAGCCGTTGACGTCCGTCCATAGACTTTACATATAAACTTGCCGCTTATGAAGTTGATGGTTGGGCCAGTGTGAATGCACCATTAGAGTTACAGATCAGTACTGGTTAAGGTTATAAATCTAGTTAATGAAGTCAATGGACAGTCCCCATAAGGATAACAAAAACAAATGTGGCTGTGTGCGAGAGAGAGAGAGAGAATCTAGTTCTGGTGTGGTGATTGTTTAAATTTCGAAGCAGAGAAATGCTAGGCAAAAATGGAGACCAGCAGTTAGTCATAACAGCAGGCTGCACTCTGAAAGCTACATGTACCAGATGGGAACTGTTGTGGCACAAATTAGTTTGTACACAGTTACAGCTGTGTAGATTACCAGTTTCTCCAAAGCCATTCTTTGTGTTTTATAAATGGTATAGTGACTTTACATATAGTACTGAAGTTAGGAAGGCCAGTTGGGACAAAATAAAATTCAGGTAAGCTAATGTTAAAGAGCAAGTTTCTTTATTCAGTATAGGGAAGCTAAGAATTTGTACAGTTTTTTGAAGGAGTCGGTGGGAGCCGCCGTCGTCTGGTTCTGGGCGCCGGAGTCGCCTGCCTCGGTGGGAGCCGCCGTCGTCTGGTTCTGGGCGCCGGAGTCGCCTGCCACGGTGGGAGCCGCCGTCGTCTGGTTCTGGGCGCCGGAGTCGCCTGCCACGGTGGGAGCCGCCGTCGTCTGGTTCTGGGCGCCGGAGTCGCCTGCCACGGTGGGAGCCGCCGTCGTCTGGTTCTGGGCGAGGGCGTCGCCTGCCACGGTGGGAGCCGCCGTCGTCTGGTTCTGGGCGCCGGAGTCGCCTGCCACGGTGGGAGCCGCCGTCGTCTGGTTCTGGGCGCCGGAGTCGCCTGCCACGGTGGGAGCCGCCGTCGTCTGGTTCTGGGCGCCGGAGTCGCCTGCCACGGTGGGAGCCGCCGTCGTCTGGTTCTGGGCGCCGGGGGCGTAAGCCAGTGCACCAGATGGTTCACCAATTTCCATAATGTTCTTTAGTTCCACTTCATTGGTTTCCAGTTCTGTAAACAAGTTTGTGTTATACAACACTGTCCCTTTACTCAACTTTAAACCTGGAGCAAATGATCCATCTTGGCTTAAATTTTCAACTTCTGCACATTTACACCAAATCATGTGAAATTTTTCAGTGTAAAAATCAGTTTGTTAAATCTATTAACATTTCTACAAATGTATACAAGGCTGAACACTGCCACTCACTTACCATTAGTTTTTAACATGGTTTCCATTGACTGGCTCAAGAAAATTTTCTTTGAAGAAAGATCATTGGGAGAAAAGTCTGTCAAAAAGATACAGTCAATATAATTTTCAATAAATATGTTTAAACATTCTGCTACTCATGTTCTTACCTCTTTGGCTGATCTGCACCTCATTTTCTGCTCCTTTGTGTTTCCCATTAGTTGGAAGACACAAGCCTGTTGAAAACAATCATTTTTATTTTTTGTCCAACAAAACATTGTTTAGTTTTTTTTTTGTTTTTTTTTTTGTAGGTACATTCAACCACATTTTTAATTGAATCATTTGCAGTTAGTGTTGCTTAAATTTGTCAGTATTCAAAAATAAAACCATAACACAAACCTTTATCAAGACAAGCTGCCAGCACACAACTCAGAAGGACCCAACCAACTCCCATTGTTCCACTCACCAAGTAACACTGTAGCCTTCAGGTGAGTTTTTAAAGTCTTCATTGTGCAGGTGACACAGCTGTTCCACATAGAGTTTCATTAGAACCCACAGCTGTTCCACATAGAGCTTCATTAGAACCCACAGTTGTTCCACATTAAGCACCATTAGAACCTTCTCAGAGGAGTTTGTTCCAGTGACATGGACAACTTCATGTGAAAGTTATGGGATAGAAACCAGCTGGATTATAAAACTGTTGATTTCATTTATTAGTAATAAGTAAAGACCTCAGCTCAAAGGCTCCTTAAACATTTTGAACTTTTGTAGCAGCATAAAAACTGTGAATATTGTGGAGGACAACAGAAGTTTGATAACAAACAGTAAATATAATGTTTGTTTTTTATCTGCTACTTTTAATGAGACATTTAAATAAACTATAAAACCAAAATTTCATAGTTGGTGAACTGTTGTAAAACAACCCTCTTCCCCCCTTGCAAAGACACTACTGTCTTCGATAAATGGGTCCTTAGCAAAATTACATGTTATTCAAGTCGGGGGTGAGTGGGGGGCAAATAAAATTACAGGAATGTTAGTGTTAAGCTTTTAGGGTGTCTGTTGGTTAAAAGAAAAAGGAAATCTTCCATTTGCATCCTCACTAGAGGTTACTAATTAGCAAATTAACCAGCTCATTTTATAAAATCTGATTTCCAAATTTAAAAGGCAAGTAGAGTGAAATTAATACCTGCTATGTAAAGTAGAAGTTATGCAGAATACTATAGTTCTTCTGTATTTACAGGTTTCCCATCATCGTGTACTTATTTCTAGGGACAGAGAATGCATTCTGTTTTCAAGTTTTATTTATGGTAAATATACTGTAATTGAACATGGTTTACTGATTACTCTAAACACTTTTACATTCCAAGTAAAATCAAGGAGCTACACGGGGTTCAGTATCTCGCTCAACAGAAAACCAGGCCCTCATTTATCAATCGTTCTTAAGCACAGATCTGTGCGTATTTCATGCTTCGGAACAATTCTACGCATCGTGTGGTATTTATCAATTTGTGCTTGTGCGTAGAAATGTTCCTAAATATAAGTACAGCTCTAGTCGCGCGTGCATACAGCATCTAGTGGTAGAACATGGAACCGAAATTCTGAAAGTCTCAGTCATTGTGTTCCTCATCCACAATTTATCTCTGAACCAATTAATAATTATGTGTGTTAATAAACAGCTTTGTTGCATAATTGGTGTTCAAAGTTATAAAAGACAGCTGTGACCGAGAGGTGTTTGAGACTGTAGAATAGCTGATCTTGAATTATTGGAGGATTTGGCAGAGCCTGTTTGTGAATTTGTGGCCAGTTCAATGGCCTTATCTATAGTCCTTATGTTCTTTTTACCACAATTGTTGTCATAAAGTGACTGTAATTAGATCAGAAGTGACATGAATTTGACCTTCAGTAGTATTGTAAAGAACCTTTATTTTTAACCATGATTGAACTTAAAGACATTATTGTTGCATATTCTCTTAAAAGAGTTCTTTGCTCTCAGACTGTTGTTTTGTCAGTGATACATGCATATGATATACAATCAGTTATGTATTAGTAAAGCTCTGTAGGCACCATTGGAAGCCAGTTACCCATAGATGTAAAGGGCAAACTACAGTACATTATATGAACTCATCTGGGAACAAATGGTAGATATTCTTCTTAAGTTACGGTCAAACAACTCTGTTAAGGAAAAATATGAGATGTAGAAAATCAAAGGTTTTCAGCTGTAAACTACTATTAATCCTGTGGGGAAGTAAGAGTGAATGATTCCTGAAAACAAAGACATTGAGTACAAAGTGTTCACATATTTTCTTATATAAGACAAACACTTTGAAAGAAGGATTTCTGCATCGTGGATTTTACAGTATGTGTTAAGTAAATCTGATCAGTGACCTCTATTTTGAAAATCCGTCTGTAAAAGGAGTGAAGTATCGAGGATATGATCGTGTTTATTTTCACTCATTCTACACCTGGTCTCTCTGGTGTTGTTTAATGATTCTGGAACTTCAAGGAAATATTTCTGTTTCAGTGGAAAAAAATGATCAACTCAGATGAAGAATAACACGTTCAAGAGATTCACTGGGGTTTAAAATACTTCACTTTGTCTGCTGCTTTTCAAAGAGTCCTTTTCTCTGTCTTACTGTGCACAAAATCTACAGTTAAGTTAAGAATTGTAGTGGACCTATTCATGTCAAACAGTTTGCTGGACAGATGATTTGATTAAAAATAAAAGCCTTTCTCCCATTTTTGCGTATCTGCTGTGCGTTTCGACAACATGAGATAAATGGCTGTAAGAAACGTAACATCACGGCCAGCGTTGGGTGTAACAAGGGTGTCTGTTTACTCAGATCTGGTGGATTCTGTTGGTAAGAAAGTCTAGAAGTGACAATAAAAGCTGATCAGGTTGTTTAAACAAACTGAGAGTTTAGTTTGCCTCTGTAAGAGATGTCACTATGTCCTGTTTGATCTTTTAAAAATATTTTCATGTCAAAAGATGTAAAAGCAACATGTCTTTTGAATTTAGGAATAGATATGATGGTAGATGTTTTTCAGATTGTGGGTGTCTGTCCACAGTTGATGCACATTTGGAAAAATTTGGTGAAACATCAATACATCGGTCTGCCGTGTCCAAAGATCTGGGCCTGCAGATTTCACAATATGAAGTTTTTTTCACAGCCCTGAGATATAATACCATTCTTCTCAGATAAGTGAGTTTTCCAGTCAGTTACTATCAGAGAAGTCTTGTGTTGAAAGGAAAAGTCATTCACCCCATTAACCCCAACGCTCGGTTTATTCTGATTTGTGAGCTAATTTGTTGATGCCATGTCATTGCACTGAGGTGACCACTGCTGTACTGTAACTGTATTGTATCACTGTATGTGGCCTTTGTGATTTCAGTCCATATTTCTCTAGCTTTCTTCTTTTGAGCATCCTTCGTGAAATACAGAGGGCATATTTCTTTTTACTTAAGTCTAATTGTAGCTTTTGGTTAGCCAGAGATTATTGTTTGTTTAAAGAGGACATTTCATACAAATTTCAGGACTTTGTGTTTATTTCTTAAGTATTAACCAGTAATATGAAACATTTTATATCTAAAAAACTTCAGGAAACACTGATTAACAGACCTTTCAATCTGTCTGCATTAAAATTCGGGTGGTTCCAGCTCCTTCCATCAGGCTGCTTCAGCTGCTTCTTCAGCAGCTCGTTCATATTCCTTATTCAAATTTGCTGGACTCTGATTGGCTAACAAACTAGCCTATGAGAGCAAGGCATACTGTTTCCTGCCCCGCTGCGCATGGCAACGTCAGACAGACATCGTGTCTTCCTGTTTGCTACGTCTTATGCTACAGCTTTTAGCCAGCAGCATGCTAGGCGTGGTTTCAACTGAGGCAGCTGCCGAATACTAACAAACAAAGGAGTTGTGACGAAACAGATACAGACTGTTCGGACTCGGGAGAACTCGGGTTTTATCGCCACCTGCGTAGTTTGAGAGATAAAAACTGAAAGAGAAGTTGTTGACCTGTTTTCACACCCACTATGAAGGTAAGAACACCTGTGGAGCTAAAATATTCAACAGAAACCTCAGAAAAACAGCTTTTAATGGAAGGGCCTCTTTAAGTAACAACTCTTTGGTGGGAATAACTGATCAATACAGAATGTGACGTGGATAAGACATTATATCAGACAGTTCACATCATCAATAACATCCTGAAACAGTTCAAATCTATACAGTCAGAGCATGTTTTGTAGAGATGTACAGTGATCCCTCATTTATCAGGCTTAGTTGGTTCCTGATCCCCCGCGATAGGTGAAAATTCGCGAAGTAGGGATGCATCAAAAAACACGGAGACAATCAGGTCAACTTTGAAAATAAAAGTGATTCTTCAAAATAAAATTCTGCGATTGACAAATACGATCATATTTGTCTATCTAGAGATGAAAAGTTTGAGGTGCTTTCCCAGTCTTGCTCTAATCTGCCTTCTGCTCTGTTTTCTAGTGCTCTAACCTTCAAGCGAGTCCTGTCTGGTTTCATACTGCCCCATCCACTGGAGAAGTCCACTGCAGCAGCTAATGGGTTGCACCTAGGACTAATTGGCTCATATATACTCCCCTGCAAGAGTATTTAAACCCAACACTCACCATGCTTTGAAGCCAGACTGTTTAATCGTGGTGATTGTCTCAGCCAGTATCTGGTTTCCTTTGTCACGTGTTCCTGAGTGTTTAGACATTTTCCGAAGTGTTTCATTCAACTTTGGAGTATTTTTCTTTAGGATCTCCTCCAGGGATTTTCCTATTGATTTCTATATGAACCCTCCTGACTGTAAAACATCTGTCAAGAATTATCACTTACCTGTGTGTCTAGCAGGAAGCATTGTTCTTTTCATCTTGTCTGGAAGACTCTCGTCCTCTCAATGTCATTGATGCTCCTCAAGTTCACACTCACTCTGTTAGCTGCTGGCTCGGTTCTACTCTGGTAGGCTCCCCAGTTCCTTGGTTCTCCTGTGTGCTCCTATTTTCATCTACTAAGAGACTCAGTGGCATTTCACTGATTACTTGCATTAATTCTGATTCTGGTAAAGCTCTTGTTAACTGTATGTTCCCTGGTTCCAGTTCCCTGGTCATTATTTGTGTTCAAGAATGTTTTACTTAGTTTTTACAGTCTTCTGAGTTTGGTCATTAAGTTTACCCACAACTATGACAAGCAGTTAATATTTTCTCCTGTATATTGATCGTTTAACATGATGATATAACAAGTTTTGTCAAGTTGACAGAAAAATCTTTCAGTATAACTTGGAAATGTGATGTGATGAGTTAAATTTCCATATTATGAAGCTACTGTCCCTCTTTTGAACTTTGATTAGTGACGGCCCTTAACAGAAGCATCATCGTTAAAACAAGCACAGCATACACGTAACGTAAAACATCTTGGAAAATCTTAAAGCAAGTTAAACCCTGAGATTTTGATCTCGACTGTAGTATTTCAGAATAAATCATATTAGAGATTGTCACCTTAACTTTCTAATTTTTCTAAAACTGTCACAGTGATTTGTAAATTCTTTTAGCATATATGTTAGAATAAACATGCCAAACTGGACCTGTACAAGACAAAGGGTTGTACTGTATATGAGACTATATATAGCAGTTTTTTAGTTTACCTTCACTTTCATCAACAAATTTATTTGATTTGAACAAACTTTTAAATGTCTCCAGATGTAATTTAAATGGCATGTAGAAATATTGAGACCACATGAGCACTTGGCAATAGAAACAAACCTTCTGTGTTGTGCAATAAAATTAAAGTGGACGTTTGTTTATTTCTGTGTTTGTTCTGTGTTCAACAGTTTTACTCTCTTCTAGTGAAACATTGTTTCCTTTCTTTCTTTATTCTTGCTGGAAAGAAAAACCTAATAAAGAATGTCTTCCTCTTGTAAAAAAGTATTTAATAGATACCCTTTAACATGCCTACTCTGTCTCGTCAACTCAGACTTGAGTCCATTGAGGCAGGAAGCCACTTAGACGATTCTGCTGCTGGTTTCTGTTAAACTGGAGTTTTTCCTCTCTGCTGCTGTTATTCATGTTTATCAAGATCTGTTGAATTCATAACTCAACCCAATCTGCTGGTTCTTTTCAACCCAATCTGCTGGTTCTTTAGACAAGAAACTTTTACTAATTTCATAACTTACTGTATACCTTACTGATTACAATTAAAAATTGATTTAAATGTTTTTAAATAACTAACCTTGAATCCGAACTGCATGGATGTTACTTTTTTCTGTCTAGTGCCTTGAAATGACTTCTTTTAAAGGTCCTGTATCATGCAAAATCAACTTTTTGGAGCTTTCAACCATGTTGTTATGCCCTTACTAATCCCCCTTCTGACAGCCTGTCCAAGGGCAGCTGTGAATAGAATAAGTAGTTTATCACCAAATGTGTGAGTGTGTGATTATGAATGGGTGAATATCATTTTGTAGTGTGAAGCACTTTGTGTGTTAGCTGACTTAAAAAGCTCTTTAAAAGTGCAAAATCATTTATCATTTTAACATGAATAATATAACTTAGTTGGACTGAATCTTCTTCTCACAATCTATGGTAATGTCTGAACTGCAATCTGCTGTCTGCATCTGCGGTCTCTCCATCCATCATCAGGATCTTATCATTCTCACAGCTAGTGTACGTTGTTGTTCTACAGTAAAGTTGCATACCCTCATTTTCAAGTAAAGTCAAAACTAAACGCACAACAGCAAGTTGCACATACATTTTTTCAAGGTCCATGTTTGTGGAATGAATGACAAGGAGATGAAGTTGGTTTTAGTACATACACTCACCTAAAGGATTATCTGTTTAATTTTAATGGCAGTTGCTTGAATGCATTCAGGGGTGCGGCCCTGGTCAAAACAATCCCCTGAAGTCCAAACTGAATGTCAGAATGAGAAAAAAGGTGATTTAAGCAATTTTGAGCGTGGCATGGTTGTTGGTGCCAGACGGGCCGGTCTGAGTATTTCACAATCTGCTCAGTTACTGGGATTTTCATGCACAACCATTTCTAGGGTTTACAAAGAATGGTGTGAAAAGGGAAAAACATCCAGCATGCGGCAGTCCTGTGGGTGAAAATGCCTTGTTGATGCTAGAGGTCAGAGGAGAATGAGCTGACTGATTCAAGCTGATAGAAGAACAACTTTGACTGAAATAACCACTCATTACAACCGAGGAATGCAGCAAAGCATTTGTGAAGCCACAACATGCACAACCTTGAGGCAGATGGGCTACAACAGCAGAAGACCCCACCGGGTACCACTCATCTCCACTACAAATAGGAAAAAGAGGCTACAATTTGCACAAGCTCACCAAAATTGGACAGTTGAAGACTGTAAAAATGTTGCCTGGTCTGATGAGTCTCGATTTCTGTTGAGACATTCAAATGGTAGAGTCAGAATTTTGCGTAAACAGAATGAGAACATGGATCCATCATGCCTTGTTACCACTGTGCAGGCTGGTGGTGGTGGTGTCATGGTGTGGGGAATGTTTACTTGACACACTTTAGGCCCCTTAGAGCCAATTGGGCATCGTTTAAATGCCACGGGCTACCTGAGCATTGTTTCTGACCATGTCCATCCCTTCATGACCACCATGTACCCATCCTCTGATGGCTAATTCCAGCAGGATAATGCACCATGTCATAAAGCTCAAATCATTTCAAATTGGTTTCTTGAACATGACAATGAGTTCACTGTACTACAATGGCCCCCACAGTCATCTGATCTCAACCCGATAGAGCATCTTTGGGATGTGGTAGAATGGCAGCTTCGTGCCCTGGATGTGCAGCCCACAAATCTCCATCAACTGCAAGATGCTATCCTATCAATATGGACCAACATTTCTAAAGAATGCTTTCAGCACCGTGTTGAATCAATGCCACGTAGAATTAAGGCAGTTCTGAAGGCGAAAGGGGGTCAAACACCGTATTAGTATGGTGTTCCTAATAATCCTTTAGGTGAGTGAATGTATGTGTCCACATTGCTTGTAACTGAAACAATATTTCAGTTATCCTGAAAAGCAAAACAGTTGGCTAATGGATATCTGCATGCTGTTTGTATGTGATATAGTCAAAAACGTGAAAAGAAATATTTATTCATTCATTAATGCAAAATTAGGATACAGATTTATTTTATTGGTTACTTTATCTGAAATTTTAATGTTTTGATTTTAGTTTTCATTAGACTGCTGGCATGGGCCCCCTTGTGGCCGTGGGCCCCTGGGCCTGTGCCCAGAATGCCCATGGGATAATCCAGCTCAGTTTACAGGTGACAGATGATCCCAAGGGTTCTTTTTTTGAAACAACAGTGATGTGAACATCTACATGCTGCACTAAAGCCTGAAATGTTCTGCATCATAACACAGGATGTTTTTAACAAACCAAACTGATTGTAAATTATATGACTGTATAACTCGCGGTATAGTAGCTGTAATCCACAACTGCATGATGTAGAATTAAGTAGTTTTTCAAAAGGAAAAGCAGCAATTTTACTCAGTTCATGAATCAAGAATTATAGTCACGTTAAAAACATTTGTAAATGGTGTGTACTTGTATAGCATTTTACTCAGGTCCTACGACCCCCAAAGCACTTCACACTACAGTTTTTTGTCATTCACCCATTCACACACACACGTTTGGTGATGATGAACTACACACGTTTGTAGCCACAGCTGTCCTGGGACACACACTGACAGAGGCGAGGCTGCCAGACACTGGCGCCACCGGACCCTCCAGCCACCACCAAACAGGCAAGGTGGGTTAAGTGTCTTGCCCAAGGACTCAACGGCCAGGCAACATCTGGGCAGAGCAGGGAATCAAACCAGCGACCTTCCAGTTACCAGACGACCTGCTCTACCGCCTGAGCCACACCGCCCACATGATGTAAAACATCAAACCGTTTGAAAATTCATCAAGATTTCAGCAAGATGAGAGTGTTTATGTTAGTACAGATTGCATACCTGCCATTTACTTGCTATAGAACTTCACTGTAGCAAGATGGCCGCTGGTGATGCCGTCTGAAAAGGCCTCACAAGGCATCTAGTGTTTATATAGGCCTACATGTATATAGGGTGAACTGCAGAGCCAAATTTCATCAAGAGGGATTAAAAACGTAAATTTTTATTATTATTATTATTATTATTAAGACATAATGTTGTGTAAAAATAAAAGTCAAGCTGTTTCTTTCTGTTTTCTAAATATTTGAATAAATACATGTTTTTAATTCTGTGAAATCAAAATGTAATTTCTATCTCTCCCTCTCTCTCTCTACATGTATATACATATATACATACGAAAATAATTTCAGTTTTACTTCTGGGTTATATTATCTCTACATAATCATACATAAAAGTCCATCATTAACACCTTCATGAATGAGAGTGCATGCTGCAACGTATGCTTTATACAATTTTAGAAACATGATGAAGAATAAATTTGGATCACACATTTCCTGTGTGCTAATCTTATATTAATAAAGATTCAAATAGGATCAGCTTAGTATTAATGGTTCCTGCTGCTTGAATGTTGAGTCATCCATGACTCAGAATATTTACACGTACAGACTTATGTGTGAGGAAATGAGGTTCTGTATGTGGTTATGCTTCCTACCTTCATTAGAACTATACTGTACAGGTAATCTGTCAGGAAACACAAACAAGCAACACGACTTGATTACACTATATTTTATGATAAAATATATCATATTTAAATATTTTCTTTTTCAGTTCCAGGAAACAGTCATTTTTCCCCAAATGTCCAGTTTAAGATTTGTATTTTTTCAGAAGAATAAATGTCTAATTAGTTATTTTCTGGCCTCAGTTAATTTACATTCCTCATGGGAGACCAAACAAATTATAAATAAAAAACAAAATAATAATCTTACCTTCAAATGTCACAGGAAGTGTGTTTGGGCTGTAGTTTTATTCATAATGATCTTTGCTGTTTGTCGGTGAAATGTGACATTTGTGTAACAACTATTCATTAGTCAAATGGATCTTGGTTAAATCCAGCCTTGTTTTTATGACACTACCAAACCTAGAAAACTTTGACCAGGGTTTAATTTCATGTAATCTGCACAGTAATGTTCTGCACCATGTTTATTGAGGTTGACACTTAGTGTATTTACTGGGTGCTCTGGATGTGTTTTATCACATTTTTATATACATCTATATAAGCATCTATTTTTGTTTTAATTTCACAATAAAATTAATTCCTACTTTACATGTTTTTTTGTGATTTTGAATGTTTCATTTTGATATAGGAGTTTAATTGCTGTGTTTTGTTAGAGATATTTATCTTGGAGAGGACTGAATGAAGTTCTTGGCTTCGTAGAGCTTTATAAACAGCTCCACCAAGGTTGTAGTGGAGGTTATTTGTGAATGAGTATTTGAGCGGTAAGGCTCAACTTAATAAAATATCCTTTCATTCTCCTCATCTGCTCTGACAGACAGCGTCCTCAGAGCACGAGAGAAAGCTGTCAATCAAACAAATGGAAGTGTGTTTGCAATGAGCAAACAGGGCCATCTGAGAAGCTGCAAATTAAACAAAGTTCCTGCACAGTCTGTTTGTAGATGCATTTGATGGGGCTTCTCTGGCTTCTCATGATGCTGCGTTTGGCTGCCATGGCAACATCTGTTGCTCCACTCACGACTGACATCGATTGGCTGATATTAGCTGCTCATATTCTCTCAGACGAGCAGACAGCAGCTATAATTGGCTGAAAGCTAAAGAAAGCAAGCTGGACTCTTCTCTCAGTGACCACCACAAAGGTCAGCCTGCTCACTGATTGTGTGTTTTCAGTTGTGCAGTATGTCCACCTCTGTGAGGACTAAATTGACCTTTAGACTGAAAGTGAGGACATATTTGAAAATTTGCACCAACCTCGAGGAGGATGTCACTTATCTTGACCCCTCAAACACAAGCCATTTCAAATTAATTGGCTACATTTTAACATGACAAGATGGTCTGATGTTATATATTAAGTTCCTTCAGAACGTTGGGCTTTGAGCAAAATTAAATTCCACTTCACACCAAACCTCAAGCTATCAAATGATTTTGGTACATCATTTGATCCATCATACATAACAGCTAACAAGTGGAACCTTTTTCTTCTGCTCCCAGACAGCTTTCAAGATGGAGGAGACCAAAAGGTCGTGAAAGGTCAGTACTCCTATTAAACATCTTGAGGTTTACAGTCGATGATGCCATTTTATGTCCCTTTCTATTTTTTAAAGGACTGCAGATTTCCTGCAACTTTAACAATTAATTCCATTTCTCAGACACTGTCAAAAAAACTGGCAAACTATTATATTTGTATTCTTTTTTCTGCAGCAAAGATCTGTAACAGCCAAATCAAAGTTCAGAATTGGTTTTGTTTTGTTTTTTTTTAATCCAAGCCAGGTTAAAAACATGTAAATATGAACAACATACATACAAGTAACAAGCAGCAATAACATGAACTCACATATTTCTGAGACCTTATCACAGTGTCGTCATCTTGCTTGGAGTCAATGGCCCTGTCTCAATACCCGCACTGCACCCTACGGTCTTCCATGAAGTACACTTAGCAGAAGTTCATATAAGGGCTCGAAGCGAGTAGTGAACAAGTGCGCACAAATAGCAGTATTGGGACAGTGAGCACTATGTGCCACAGCGTTTGTTCTCCATGACAACCAAAATGGCAGTACCGGTCGCTGTTTGCGCTATTTTCATACGAGAAATGATTTTAAAACTCCAACAAACATTTATTTTGAGGAGAATGAAGCGCAGGAACCAAAGGAGCTGTATAAGACAGAATAAGGGATTAAACTGTTAGTATATCATGTCCGAAAATACACGTCAGTACCGTTATTAATTAGTTATATTTTTTATCAGATATGTGACACATTTTTCCAACAGAGAATCAGTCGATTGTAATTACACATCTGGATAATAAAATAAAATATTGATTATTTGCCATCTACACTTGAGAAAACATTTTTTGGTCCGGATGGTTCAGCCAGTTCTCCACCTTCTTCTTCTTCTTCCGTTAAAATTCACACGCAGCAATGCATTGTGGGTGATACCCTTCACTGAAGTCGGCTCTGATGTGGGCTTTGGCGAAGTGCGGATCAAGCGTTCGAAAGGGGCGGAGCCAAGGGCACGACTTTCCACTCTTGGAGAATCTGGGCACCCTACGCACTTGCTCCCCTCATCGGGAATGTGCATTTGAAGTGCACAAGGGCGCAAGTGCGGGTATTGGGACAGGGCCAATGTGTTACATTTACATAGTTCTTACTTTGCTGCTGCTTGTTTAAATATTGATTTTAATAATGTGTTTAACTGTAACTAGTTATTTGATGCTTGAAAAATAGCATGAATGTGTGCTGGTGACTAATCACACAGCTAGTGACGCTAGCTGAGTTTTAAATGTTCATTCATTCATTCAGTATATGCACTATTTTCCTGAGTCATGACTCATTTAATAACACACTAAAACCTCTGTGGCTATTAAAATTATCACCAGATTAAAATCTGTAATATGTATGAATGATGGAATTTTTTAAAATTTCCTGTTAGATGAGTGTGACTTTGATATGGTTTATTTAATATTGTTTATATGCAATAAGAGCAGCACAGATGAAGCAGATTTTACTTAAAATCTGCCAATTTTTACCTAAAAAAACTACATGTTATGAAACATAAAAATAGCAACAATTTGTTCTTCTTTTTACGTGGCAGGACTGAAACTGAGTCATCCTCAACATTAGTTGTCATGGTTTCAGAGTGATGATGCAAGCTTGAGAACAGACTGAAAAAACAGGAATAATCTCAGAAGGATGCTTTGCTCTTTTCTCACAATCTGATCTGCTTTTCTAAAATGATGTACCAATTTAAAGGCATCTTTTGTACTTAGAAAGTATCGATTTTAGCTTTTGTGAAGTATTAAAGTCAATCATTGTAAATCTGCCGCCTCAAACACTCAGTTCTTTCAGTCTGAGAGTTTCCAGACTGGAAGAAAAGTCAAATGTCAGAAGCAGACTGACAGAAACTTTTATCAGGCTTTTATTTCTGGTCCCTCTATGTAGCTGAGGCATGGATCTGAACTGGAAGCTGACTTCTCTGTATTTTCCTGGCTCTTGGCTAAGTTACCAGCCAGGAACCACACTGTAAAAATAGCTCCTGCTTAAAAGCTGAGTCTGTATTCTTTTGAAACCACTAGAAAATGGTTGTCTCTTTAATCTAGTGTTTTCTCAGGCCTAACTCTTTTGACATGTTTCTGATGAAACGGATTATATTGCATTAAATGGAAACTAATTTATTTGGGTGGTTGGATTTAAGTTTTCTTGCAGATTGTTTGATGAGAAGACTCGAATGATTTTTACATTCCTCTATTTAATATCTAATAGCCTCTCGTGCAAACATTAAAGAACTGTTACTAATGGATTAAAATGTCCTATTCAGTGTTTAATCAGGGATTTATCTGCTATATGTGGCAGCATAAAAATGTAAGACAGCAAACTGTGTCATGATCATGAAAAAAAAATGTAGCTGCTTAAAAAAAGTTGTTGCTCAAATTAGGGCTGGCCGGTATGGAAAAATTTCTAACGTCACGGTTTTTTTCTAGTTTATGTCAGTTTTATGGTATTTGATTGTATCTTTTAAAAAACCAATGTTGCCCACATTAACTTCTAATAAGTAAAGAATTACTGGTAACGCTTCCTTTTACAGTCCGCTAAGAAATTACCTGGTACTTAAATGGTAAATTTTGGTGTGTTAATGGTAATTACCAAGTGTATTAAGTAGGTAACAAGGCATGATGGATCCATGTTCTCATTCTGTTCTCACCATTTGAATGTCTCAACAGAAATCGAGACTCATCAGACCAGGCAACATTTTTACAGTCTTCAACTGTCCAATTTTGGTGAGCTCGTGCAAATTGTAGCCTCTTTTTCCTATTTGTAGTGGAGATGAGTGGTACCCGGTGGGGTCTTCTGCTGTTGTAGCCCATCCGCCTCAAGGTTGTGCGTGTTGTGGTTTCACAAATGCTTTGTTGCATTCCTCGGTTGTAATGAGTGGTTATTTCAGTCAAACTTGCTCTTCTATCAGCTTGAATCAGTCGGCCCATTCTCCTCTGACCTCTAGCATCAACAAGGCATTTTCTCCCACAGGACTGCAGCAGGATGTTTTTCCCTTTTCACACCATTCTTTGTAAACCCTAGAAATGGTTGGGTGTGAAAATCCCAGTAACTGAGCAGATTGTGAAATACTCAGACCGGCCCGTCTGGCACCAACAACCATACCACGCTCAAAATTGCTTAAAGCCCGTGTAAAGTAACAACAAATGTGTGTTCTGAGTTTGTCCCTGCACAGGAATATTAGTTATTAGTCATCCAGCCAAATTTGAATGATTAAAAACACTGTGAAGCATATGAAATTTGGTTACAAAATAATGAAAAAAGGATCAGTTTTCTCTGCTCTGAGACGCTGGGGGCGTGTCCGCTGCAGGCGCTGAAACCTGTCTGTCTCATCCTCTAGCAGCACCTCCTTCTCTTCCCCACATCACTGCATTTCCTCCGTTTCTGAGTTCCGGCTGGTTCGTTAAGTTTGAGGTTCTACCCACATGTAAAACTGCGCATCGCTGCTTTTTGAGGAGTTGAAATATTTCCACACAACCGCAATGCTTCAGACTTGTTGATCAGTGAAGGAGCGGAATGTGCTGCTACGCCATTCTGAGCTTTGTTTAGCATATGAAGGCAGCAGGTGGCAGAAGTAGCTCCTACCTATCATGCTGGTTTAGTTACTGTCCACTGTGTGGCTCCTCTGCACAAAATCGACCCAAAGCTTTTTCAGACGGTCATCCCTCGGATGAAGGAGCGGGAAAACCACTGAAGCTACCGCACTGTATGGTTTTATATGACGAGAGCAGCAGGGGGCGGGGTTATCCTGAAGGGCAGCCGCGTGACGACACGCGGCTGCCCTTTTAGACCCGCCCATAAAATCCTGAAACAGAAAACTCTTGAAACGCAATTTGAAGGCTAGCTCCACAATTCAGTTTTTAATTGTTGGGAGGTTTTTCACATGTTTAGAACAGTACATTTATTATGTTTATAATGTGGTTAGAAGCCACACCCTAACCCTAACCCTAACAGCTAGAACCTTCTACACTAGATCCTTCCTGTCCACAGCTAGAACCTTCAACACTAGACCCTTCCTGTCCACAGCTAGAACCCTCTACAGGAGATCCTTCCCCATCCACAGCTAGAACCTTCTACACTAGATCCTTCCTGTCCACAGCTAGAACCTTCAACACTAGACCCTTGCTGTCCACAGCTAGAACCCCCTACAGGAGAACCTTCCTGTCCACAGCTAGAACCCTCTACAGGAGATCCTTCCCCATCCACAGCTAGAACCTTCTACACTAGATCCTTCCTGTCCACAGCTAGAACCCTTTACACTAGACCATTGCTGTCCACAGCTAAAACTCCCTACAGGAGATCCTTCCCGTCCACAGCTAGAACCCTCTAGAGGAGATCTTTCCCATCCACAGCTAGAACCCTCTACACTAGACCCTTCCTGTCTACAGCTAGATCCCTCTACAGGAGATCCTACATGTCCACAGCTAGAACCCTCTACAGGAGATTCTTCCCGTCCACAGCTAGAACCCTCTACAGGAGATCCTTCCCGTCCACAGCTAGAACCCTCTACAGGAGATCCTTCCCATCCACAGCTAGAACCCTCTACACTAGACCCTTCCTGTCTACAGCTAGATCCCTCTACAGGAGATCCTTCCTGTCCACAGCTAGAACCCTCTACAGGAGATCCTTCCCGTCCACAGCTAGAACCCTCTACAGGAGATCCTTCCCATCCACAGCTAGAACTCTCCACAATGGCTCTCTGAAGAAGAACTGAGCTACAGCAACATTTAATTTCACTTCTTGGACTAATAAAGTATTTTTGATTTGATTTAATCAGTTAACTCTTAAATTTTAAACAAATGTTTGTGTTGCCTGGAAACAGCCTTGTTGTCTCCCTTTTGTGTTGGGACTGTTGGCAGAGCCTGTTAATGATTAAATAAATTAACAAATCATAATCTGTTGTTGCTTATTGTTATAAAAATAAAATGTGTTTGTAGAACTGTGATTATCTGCGGCCTCGTGCCCACGACTGGATCACACCAGTGCTGATATTCAGTACAACAGCACGACCTCGAGTGTGATATTGCTTAAGAAACTAACAGTAAATTACCTTTCAATGTATTTTAGGTGAATTTTTAAAATTCTAGAGATTCTAGAATGATCTAGATCTAGAAACATGTGATTTAAAGCTGTGACTTTAAAAGTAAACACACAACAGAACATCAAAGGCAGAGATGGAATTATATCACAAATCCAGAGATCAAAGGACATCACAGCCAGAGTTTATAAATAGGTGCTAACATTAGTTCAAATCACTGTCTACAGAGACACTTCACTTTAGTATTTTCACAATTCAAAGCAAAAGCTTATTTTCAGAAAATGCCAATCAAACGAAAAAGTTCCAAGTCCGCTAACAAGAAGGTAACAAAAAAACCATGCTCTTCTGTAGGCAAAGAGATCAAAGCTTACAAAGAAAAAATTCTGCAGGACCAGAAGCTAATCGAGCAGCTGAGAGATGAGTGTGAGACCGTGCGTACAAACATGGCTCAAGAAAACGAGGATCTCCAAAAGGGATCTGAACAGCAGAAGATCCGGCATCTGAAGAAAGAGGTGGAAAAAGTCCAAACAGCTTCCGAAGATCTTAAAGCAGAGCATGAGAAAGATGTTTCTGTTTTAATGGAACTGGTAGAAGCGTTAAGAGAAGAGCTGCATGATGAAGAAATGGCTCACATTGAAAGAGAAATGAAACATCGAGAGATGGATTATCATATGAAAATTGAAAATCAAGATCTAAAACAAACACTGGCTAAACAATCAGCCAAACTTGAAACCTCAGAACAGGAGAAGATCCTGTTAAAGACGGAGCTGGAGAAGCTCCAAATGTCTTTTGAAAACCTGCAAGACAACAACAAAATGGAAGTTTTTACTTTAAAATCCCAATTAAAGACTTTGGAAAACGAGTTTAATGAAGAGAAGACAGCTCAATCTCAAAGAGATGAGAATCATCGGGAGATGATTCAAAATCTAAAAAGTGAAAATCAAGAAGTTCATCAAAATATGACTGAACTATCAACAAAGCTTCAATTAACAGAACAGGAGAAGATCCTTCTACAGACGGAGCTGGAGAATCTCCAAACGTCTTTTGACGATTTAAAAGAAAATAACAAAAAGGTAGTTTTTACTTTAAAAGATCAAGTAAAAACTTATGAAGAAATGTTGATTGAACAGACAGCAGCTAACTTTCAGAGAGAAGAGGATCATCAGGAGATGATTGAAAATATGAAAGATGAGAGTCAACAACTTCACCAAAATATGGCTGAACTATCAGCAAAACTTCAATCAACTGAACAGGAGAAGATCCTTCTACAGACGGAGCTGGAGAATCTCCAAACGGCTTTCAAAGATCTTAAAGAAAACATTGAGTTCGAAGTTTTTACTTTAAAAACACAACTAAAGACCTTTGAAGAGGAACAACACAAGGAGAGAACAGCTCAGTCTCAGAGAGAAGAAAATCATCAGGAGATGATTGAAAATATGAAAGGTGAGACTCAACAACTTCACCAAAATATGGCTGAGCTATCAGAAAAACTTCAATCAACTGAACAGGAAAAGATCCTTCTACAGACGGAGCTGGAGAATCTCCAAACGGCTTTTGAAGATGTGAAAGCAAACTGTGAGTTAGACGTTTTTGCTTCAAAAAGGCAAATAAAAACTTTTAAAGAAGAACAACACAAAGAGAGAACAGCTCAGTCTCTGAGAGAAGAGGTTTATCGGGAGAAGATTCACAACCTGAAAGCTCAGAATCAAAATCTGGCTGAGCAATTAGAAGAGCTGATGGTAAACGAACAGGACAAAAATCTTTTAGTGGCCGAACTGGAGAAGGTCCAAATGTCTTTTAAAGTTTTAAAAGTGAAATATGAGCTGAACGTTTTTACTTTAACCCAACAAGTAAAAAGTTTAGAAGATGATCTACTCAGAGAGAAAATAGCTCACACTCTGAGAGAAAGGGAACATCTGGAGGTGCTGCAGGATCTGAAAGCCCAGAACAGACATCTCAATCAAACAGCGGCCAAACAAACAGAGAAGCTTGAAAGAACAGAAAAGGAAACAATCCTTTTAAAGGCCAATCTGAAAAAGGTCAAAACTTCTTTTAAACAGCTTAAAGAAAAAAATGAGACAGAAGTTTTTACTTTTAAAGAACAAGTAAAAGCATCATTTGATGTTCTCAAAGCCAACTGTGAGTCTGAGATTCTCGCCCTCAAACAAGAACAACAAAGAAATAAAGAGGAATTTATCAACGAGAAAATGGCTTATTCTCAACTTGAAAACAAATACCTGGATAGGATTCATAACCTGGAGGCTGAGAAGAACATCATACACCAGAATATGTCTGAGGAGCTTTCTGCTGTTCAAAAATCCTTTTCTGACAAAGAGAAAATGTTCCTATCAGAGCTGGAACAACTCAAGGTTCAACTCAAAGAGCAGGTTGAACTAAATGACGAGCTCTTAGCTGAGATGAAGGAAACAACACAAGAAGACATCTCACATTATATGATCCTGTGGAGGTGGATGAGCTCTATGAAGGACCCACCTCAGAACCACAGAAGAAGAAGGAGCCTTCCTGCTGGAAAATGATTTTTCGCTGTCTGGGCTAAAAACAAACAGTGGCATAAAAATAAATCTGCTGCAGCCACAGATATGAGAAAAACCATCACCCTCTCTATCAAGAACAAGACAAAATCACAAATCACATCACAAAAAATGGTCGGCACGGTGGAATAACTGTCACCTCACAAAATCATCTTTACACCAGATCTCCCCGTGTTTGAGTGGGTTTACTCCGGGCGCTCCGGTTCCCCCCCACACAATGGAATTGAAATGTCTTGTTCTACAATATTTTATTTAAAGAAAATAATAATAATAATTAAAAAAATAAAAATAACAAAAAACTAAAAAAAAAAAAAATCACAAAAAAACAAAAAGGGCAAAAACTACAAGCCCCCCAAAAAAATTCAAAACAATTTTTTACAAAAAACCTTTTAAAAAAATAAATAAATCCCCTCTGCTGAATCGCCACCTTAACGTGGTGGAGGGGTTTGAGTACCCTGATAATCCTGGCAAATTAGCTTTAATTGAAGGGTCAGACTAAGAGCGATTCATTGCAGTAAAAGCATAATAACTTGTTCCCAGCATAAGGACCTGGAGCCCCCCCGGAACCAGGCCTGTGGGACTTGCTGGCCTGAGGTACTTGGTCAAGCCTTTGCTACTGGGGTTCTCCTGGGCAGATGCAGTTCTCTTTCATAAACACTGGCCTATGGTTTCATGTCGACAGTCATGCCCTTCAGGGCCATGTCCAGCTGGGACGGGGACAGGACCCTACATCCAGTTATAATGGAGCAGATGTGGACTCGGTTTGGCCTGGAAGCAGTAGATCTTTTCGCATCCAAGGAGAATGTTCAGGGCCCACTGTTCTTCTCAATACGCAATCAGGACACACCGCACTGCGTGGCCTCGGGACCTGCTTCCTGCGTTTCCGCCGTGGCGCTGATACCCCCTACATTGCTTAGGGTGCGGGTTCAACACCATATGCTCATGCTGGTGGCCCCTCACTGGCCCGCCATCCAATGTATGGCGAACATTTTTCTGAGGGGCCAACATTGAAAATTACCACCTCACAGGGACCTGGTGTCTCAGGCGAGGGGAACAATTTTACTACCGCACCCAGCACATACGTATATAGCCCTGTGGGTCTAGCTAGTGAGCGGCTCAGCTTAAAGGCAGCAGGACTGCCTCAAGCGGTCATTTAGACTATTCAGAATGCAAAGGCTCCCTCCACTAGGTCCCTATATGACTCAAAATGGAGGGTGTTTGAGGCCTGGTGCCAGAATAGAGATATCCTGTCTTTCCCGTGCCCGGTAGAAGCCAAAAGGAACAAAAAGAAGGTAAAGGTATACCTGACTGCCATTTCTGCCTGCCACGTAGGTTTTGGGAAGAAACTGGCAATCCAACACCCCCTGGCAGGCAGATTTATGAAGGGAGCATGCAGGCTTATCCCTGTGTCTTGGCCTTTGGTGCCCTCTTGGGATCTGTTCGTGGTGCTGAAAGGGGTTTCAGAACCTCCGTTTGAACCAGTGGATGACATTGACCTTAAAACTCTGTCATTTAAGGCAGTGTTGCTTCTGGTGCTGGTGTTAGTCAAGCAGGTCAGTGATTTGCAAGCGCTCTCTGTGCGGCCATCCTGCATCCAGTTTGCACCAGGTGATGCAAGGGTGTCTCTGAAGCCCAACCCAGTTTTTTTTCCTAACGTTGTGGACTCCCACTGTTATCACAGATTTCTTCCTGCCGCCTTTTCCCTCACCTGAGGGGGAGTGGTTACATAAGCTGTGTCCAGTCCGTGCCCTGAGGGCAGGGCTGGACTGGGACAGTGATTATTTATACGAAGGCACGTGTTACACGTTGTGTTGTTTCAAATAGATAAACCACAGCGGCCTAGAAAGGAAGAAAGAAGCAATTCTAAAACAGATGTGAGCTGTTTCACTATTCAAAGATACTTTCCTCTTGTGAGAGACGACCACAGAGTCTCATCTTAAAGTGAAATATATGTTAAAGACACTGCTTTTCACTCTTTTGTGAAATTACTGTTTGTACACAGTTTGGACCCACAGTAAGTACCCAGAGAAAGTAAGACCAAAGAAGGCTCACTGTGAGCATGGTTTGTCCACAAAGGTCAATGCTTTAGCTTTTGACTTTGCTGATATGAAGTCTATACTTCTGAGTCTTTGACCTCCTGACCCTGTAACTCTCCCTCCCATTGTGACTGGTCACACTGACCGGCTCCACCCCTCCAGCACAGCTGTACAGGTAAGTGACACGATCTCCATCGCTGCCTCTGATTCCTTGTTTAGGGGTGAAGACTCCAGCTATGTGGGGGACCAAGAGGCTATAGAGCGCTCCCCAGGGCCCTCTGTAGTGGGCTCTCACATGTCAGCACAGGAGTCCCTGTTGGAAGGTGGACTAGGAATATTCCCTGTTTTAGCAGGCTGTCACCTGGCCTCATCCCGTCTTGGGGTTGATAATCCACTTGCAGAGACCTCTCCTTCCAGTGCCTTTTTTAAAGTCAACCATAGGCCGGTGTTTAATGTGCCAGTCCCACTTCCTCACATTGGAGAGCTTCACAAATGTTGGTCTGACCCCAAGTCATCCAGCCATCTCTCCCAGGACTGCAGAGTTCTTAGCTCTATGCAAGATGCAGCTCGCTACGGCTTGGACCGCACTCCCTCAGTTGAGAGTGTCATTGCTAACCTGGTGGTGGCTCCAGCTAACGCCACTTGTCCAGATGCTCGCTACCCATGCCCCCAGTGCATGGTCGCAGATGACCTACTTAACAAGAACTTCAATATAGCTGCTCGCATTGCTCGCCTGGGCAACTCCTTTTTACATCTAGTTTCAGCCTTCTCTCAGTCTCTGAAGGAGGCCAGAGTTGATGAAGACACTCAAAACCTGAACGACACCTGTCTCCAGACCTTTGTTTATATGTCCAGGGAGTTTGGTAGCTTGGTAAACGTCAGGTGTGGTTGGCACAGCCCCCCTTGTCAGAACCCTGCAGGGGTACGCTCTGCACACTGCCTGTGATCCCAGACCAAGTGTTTGGACCTGTGGCTCAACAAACCCTAGAGTGTGCTGTCGAGGCAAATAAATCTCAGCAGCAGTTTGTGTTGGGAGTGCACATCTCCCCATTGGGGGTAGTCAGTCCACCCAGCAACCTGCCTTTCGAGAGCCTGCCGGAGGCCCCGACATGCTTCAAACAATTGCTCCTCTAGGGCTTTCAGCAGCCATGGCTGGGGCGGTCAGGCCTGACTCCTAACATAAAATATATTGTTGAGCTGCAGCAAAGACATTTTCAGGCTCCACTCTGTGATATTGTTGAATGTTTTGTGACCTGATGCGTAAAGTTACCCCCCAGCGCGGTCCAAACACCGACACCTGCTTTACGCTCCAAAATGTTTCTTGTGCATATGTGGGCAAGATTATATCGATGTTACTCCCCCGCAGTCGGGTTGAGTGCAGGGGGTAAAGGGGGTCTGCGCCATCACCTTAGGAATAGAGCTGCTGTTACATTCATAAATGTGTGGAATGATATTTACAGCACAAATAACGTAACACACGCACCCAAGAGCTGCAATCTCTAACCTCATAAATATAACAATGTTCCTCAGAATGAAAGAATCGTGAGCCTGGATAATTTGCCACAACGTTTGCATCACAAGTGTTTGGAAAATGAATGTATCTGCCAGCGTAACACTGCATTCAAAACTTGTGACACACTAGACAATCTACCCTCGAAGCCGAAGCTCTAACTGTCACAGTGTGCTGGAATGATCCAGTCGTCTGTCTTTGCCTCCTCCTCGCAACAATCACTGCTGTTATTTTTGCGCCGAGTTAAGACATGCTTTTCAAAGGGGGTAAAAATATGCGCAAAATTAGAAGCCGCAAATATTTTCAGGTTTGATAAATCACACTGCGCCTGGAATGCCCACTTATTTACATGTTCTCCTCCCATTATTTTGTGTCTTCTAACAGAAACGCCCACATCACATTTTAATCAAGAGCAAAGACTCAAAAAGGACTTTGCGCGTCTAGCGGCAGGTTTAACAGGCGCAGTTTTGCCTATGCACAGTTAGTAAATCACCTGCTGCTTGTTTCTGCGGCCACTGAGTGGTTTGCGCCTACTGCAAACCTGATAAATCAGGCCCAGTGTGTGTTACCATGAAGCAGAAGAGCTGGATACTCTTTATCGAAAAAAAAAACAATCACAGCACTTAATTGGCACCAAAGACTAGGAGTTTCCCACCTCAGTCTGTTGCACTGTTTTGTCTCCTAAAAAGGGCTTTTGAGAATCTGCTTGTCCTCCAAAAGCAACACTAATAAGTCTATTTTTGAGAAAATTACAGTAGCACAAACTTTTGTTTGATTCTAAAAAGACTTTCCTCAAATTTAATCGCATATATGTGCTTATTCTATGTATTGCACTCTTGTTGCATCCCCAAAATATTTCATGACACTGCCTCTGAGACATCAAGCCCTTTGTTTTCTGGATCAAGTGTCAGATTATTTCAGCAATTTTTCCTACAAATTCAGCTTAATGGTGCTGCAGCAGCAGTGACCATTAATCAAAGCAGCACCAGACTACAGAAATGACCCTCACAGCAGCTAAATGTATTGTGTAATTAGTTAAAGAGAGTATGTTGGAATATAACAAGTCCCCTTGGGCCAGAGTGGTGGCTGTCTCTGCGCCATACTTCATTAAGATACTGTTAGTATCTTTGTAAATGGCCTGAAGTGAATCAGAAGGAGGGAAACACTCAGAGGAAACAGGAGACAAATGACTGCAGAGAAAAAAAGAAGAAAGTAACTCAGCTGTTTCTCCTCAGAATTTTCCAAACTTCCCAGAAATTGGTCATTTGGAACACGACTGTTTTGTACATGTGTTCTCACCTATGGCTCATAAAACTCAAGTTATCCATCCCACAGAGTGACATGGAGGAATTTCCACAAGAAATATTCAGACCTGGTGTCTGAAATATGTGTGAAATAAAGAAAAAGAACCACATCATTTGGTTTAGTTTCTTATATTCAAATATTTTTGTTCCAAATATGGAACATTTGACAGCTGTAAACATATCTTTGCAGTATCAAACACCATTAAGCTTTTATTAGGTCATTAAAATCTTTGTATAAACAGCTGGGATACAGCAGTTCCAAAAAATGTGAGATGATGTGTAAGATGTAGCTAAAAACACAATACAATGAATTACAATGTTCATAAACTCATATTTTGTTCCCAAAATAACAGAAATAACATATCAGGTGGTGAAACTGATATATTTTACTTTCATAGAAAAAATTAGCTCAATTAGCAGAAATAAAAAACTCAATGTAATCAGCACAATTCAAAAACAACTAGAGAAATGACAAATATTTAGGTTAATTGGCAACAGCTCAGTAACAGATATTCAGTGTTTTGTTTTGTTCAGACAAGTATAAGGATTTTTTCCTTTACCTTGACATGTTTCGGCTGTCATCTGCAGCCCTTCTCAGAAGCATCACCAGATGTTAGTATTTCTCATCAGCTGTTTTTTCCTTGTGGGAAAAACCAACCTAGTAGACCTGTCAGTTCTACCAAGCTGGCCACGCCCACAGGTGCACAGTGGTGTCTGGAGGAGGGAATCCCAGGAATGTGGGAGCTGGTAGGCCCCCTGGTCCCGTTTCCTGATCTTGATGGATTCCCTTATCCATCTGTTGCTTTCCATTTTGATTATTTGTCAGTGGGGAGTTAATAAGGAAATAGCATCACAATAAAAGCTCCAAAAAGTGATTTTGCATGATACAGGACCTTTAACACAGATCAACAAACATCAGTTAAAGATGTATCATATAAACTACATCTGGAAACATCAGCATCGCCTCTGGATCAAAGCTCAGTTAAAATGATCTGAGGTGAAATAGAAAACTGGTCTAGAATCAGATTTGACCCTAATTATTTAATTCTTCTTATAAACCATGTAAACCATGTTCCTATAGGATAAAGAGAAGTGAGACCATTCAGCTTGTGATCAGCTGGCAGTTCAAAAGCTGCATCTCTGATGGTAGGGGGTTACATTAATATCTATAGGATGAATCTGTTTTCGGCAGGTTTTTTACATTGAGGTGAGTTCATTCTCATGCAAATGGGACATAAAAAGATCAAAAGTACATTTCTAAGATGGAAAAATGTTTTCCCACGAGAGCTTCTTCATTTTAAATGCCTGAACTTGGCATTTGGATCTGCACGTATGTAAATTCACTCCCACCAGCTGGAAATGACAGTGTAAAAAAATGTATTTGAGGGCCATGGATCATCTGCAGGCAGCTTTAACACCAGTGTCACTCAACTTAATCCTGTTTGTCAGGCAGCTGACGGAGCAGTAATCACCGTAAATGAGTTTTAGATGATCATTCTCAGCTGCTGACCTAAACCAGCACACGTAAATCATTGCACTGATTAGCTCGTGCAAACTGGACCTAGTTTGTACAGCTCACTGTCTCCTGAAGATTAAACTAAAGCTGGAATCCTTAACATGTTGCTTTTGTACATACAACATCAACGTGTTGGTTTGCTGGAGTTCCAAGTCGTGTTGGTGAACTGGATTTGTACTGTTGCAGATTCCTTCTATTTTAATCTCCAACCAATCCAATAAAATAAAAGATCAAACTTTGAATGTTGCTAAAATTTTTGAATTGAAAAGAAAGTTTTCAGACAAAGGAAACTGTTCTTTGGCACAAATTGGTATAAACAGCTTAGTTTTTCCCCTCCTTTGTTTTAGCAGTTTTCTTTTTCATAGTCAAATTTTCACAGATTGGAAATTTCTCTGTTTATCTCATCCAAACAAATCGGCTGCAGCTGATGCATTTGTCCATCCATCATTTCAATCTGCAGAGAGGCCGTGGCAGCAAATGCTTTCAGCATCTGCCGTTTATCACTTTGATTGAGGTCATCTGTCAGTTCAGTGTCTGAGCTTGTTTAATAATTTGAATTGCAATATAACCTGTACTTGCATAAATAAATGTTGTACTCACAATGGATTGTTTTTTTAACTGAGTGAAAGTGTTAGTATTTTAATGTGTTACTTGTAAGGTGTTGAAGGGTTTTGGTTCTTGGACCAAACCTTTATGTGAGAACATTGGCACAAATATAACCATGGCAGTATTTTGTTGATTTAGATATTTTTAATTATAAATACAATATATTCTCTCCTGCTCCAAACCGCTATAAGCCTAATACTTATTATGCACATGCCCAAATACTTAAACACGCCAATCGACACTAGGCTAGAGTGTAATTTTATAATATTAACATTTTTGTACCGCTTGATCAGTTTCAAAAGAAAACATTTTACCAAGAGAGAACTACTACTACTACTACTGTCATTTAGCAGACGCTTTTATCCAAAGAGACTTACATTGAGAGAACATACAAGCCAGAAATCAAAGAGAAGGAAACAATATAAGGAGGCGGACTGTTTGGAGTCCAGTTTAATTCCGACGCTGATACATCAAGTGTATCAATTTTTTTTTTTTTTTTTTTTTTTTTTGTAGAGATAAACTCCCAAATCGCTATCATAAATCATAAATCAATCCCACATTGAGACTGAAAGTGTTCTTTAAAGAGGTGAGTCTTAAGTCTGCTCTTAAAAGTAGCTGCCGACTCTGAGGATCGGACCGAGTTTGGCAGGTCATTCCACCATCGGGGGACAACAGAGGAGAAGAGTTTGGAACATGATCTCATGCCACGTTGTGGTGGAAGCGCTAGGCGTCTTTCAGCGGCTGAGCGTAGCTGACGCGTGGGAATGTAGGTTTGGATGAAGGAGTGAAGGTAAGTAGGAGCTGTGTGTGTTAGAGTCTGGTAAGCCAGAAGCAGAGCTTTGTATTTGATGCGTGCTGCAACTGGAAGCCAGTGCAGAGAAATGAGCAGCGGAGTGACATGAGCCCTCTTGGGCTGGTTGAAGACCAGACGTGCTGCTGCGTTCTGAATCATCTGCAGAGGTTTAACCGAGGACGCCGGAAGACCGGCCAGCAAAGAGTTGCAGTAGTCGATCCGGGACAAGACCAGGGCCTGGACCAGAAGCTGTGTGGTGTGGTCTGTCAGGAAGGCTCTGATTTTCCTGATGTTGTAAAGAGCGAATCGACATGAGCGAGCTACGGAGTTAACCTGCTCCTTGAAGGACAGCTGGTTGTCCAGTATGACACCAAGGTTTCTGGCGGAGGTTTTGGGGAACAGCGTGATTGAGTCAAGCTGCACGCTTATCTGAGGAGGTAAGGAGTTACTGGCAGGACAGACAATGAGGTCAGTTTTGGACAGATTAAGCTGAAGGTGGCGATCCCTCATCCACGCCGAGATATCTGAGAGGCAGGCAGATATCCGCATTGAGACGGATGTATCGTCTGGAGGGAAGGAGAGGAGGAGCTGAGTGTCGTCAGCGTAGCAATGGTATGAGAAGCCATGGGAGCGAATGATCTCGCCTAATGAGGTGGTGTATAAAGAGAAGAGGAGAGGACCAAGGACCGAGCCCTGCGGGACACCCGTCGCCAGCTCATGCAGACTGGACATCTTAGCTCAGGTTTACCCAGTCAGTCTTGACTCAGACCATCCTCATATTCAGATATTTGAGCTCAGGTGGAGGAAATAATAGTTTAAAGGTCCTATATCATGCAAAATCACTTTTTGTGATGTTGTGATGTCACTTCCTTATTTAAAGAGGCCCTTCCATTAACACAGTTTGTTTTTAGGTTTCTGTTGAATATTTTAGCTCCACAGGTGTTCTTACCTTCCTAGTGGGTGTGAAAACAGGTCAACAACTTCTCTTTCAGTTTTGATCTCTCAAATTACGCAGGTGGTGATAAAACCTGAGTTCGAACGGTCTGTATTTGTAACTCCTTTGTTCGTTAGTATTCAGCAGCTCCCGCAGTTGAAACCACGCCTAGCATGCTGCTGGCTAAAAGCTGTTGCATAAGACGTAACAAACAGGAAGAGAGAACGTCTGGTGTTACCATGTGCAGCGGGGCAGGAAACAGTATACCTTGCTCTCATAGGCTAGTTTGTTAGCCAATCAGAGTCCAGCAAATTCGCGTAATGAATATTAATGAGTTGCTGCCCAAAACCAGCTGAATCTTGATGCAGAAAGATTGAAAGGTCTGTTAATCAGTGATGTAACAATGTTACACCAGGACCTGTCCGGCATGTCCGCGCTGCACCTGCAAATGAAACAGACACACACCGAGAGCAGCGTGAGTTTGAAGCAAGACACTAAGCACCACCGCTTTGCATTATTTTACTTTCTATGAATGTCTTGCTAAAAATGTGCATTTGGCTGTGAGAGTTACAGGAATTTATTCATTATTTTATTCAGGCAGTTTGAGGGGCAGCACTCACAGGGGAGGGGCTGGGGGAGTGATGGGATTTTAGGTAAACTGAGCATTTTACTTCCTGGTCTGAGAATAACTCGAGAATATAAGTTATATTTCAGGACAAGTGAAGACTTTATAACACCAAAGGTAAGATTTTATCATATATGCGTCTATCCCAGATGTTGAAAGCTGTAAAATATACAGGAACTTTAAATATTTTGTATGATTCAACCTTTTTCTTTATTTTCTTTTTAAAAATGCCTATTAGAAAGGTTGTTTTCTGGTGGAAACATTTCCAGAGATCCAGAGGGAGACCGCACAGTGAAGGTAGAAAACAACATTATACATAATCATATCCTGCAGAACTGCTTACTGTGTTAAACCTGAACCTGACAGAACATGGTGCTTGTCACCATGAGAAGGTGTAACTTATATTGCCAGAGGAGATTGTCCTTTCTTCTCCTTGTTCCCAAACACTTTTAGGGAAGGATTCTGTCAGACAAAGAGATGCATCGTTTGACAGGTTTCTGTCAGAATATAGCCAGGAGTAACACCTGGAGGTTCACTACACAGCTCAAAACTGCTGAGTCATGTTTACTTTTTATACTGAAATAGCCCCACAAGACCCAAACTGTGACATTTTCTTTGATTTATTTCTCTTGTGCATTCAGTGAATCCTTATTAACTTCAGATGTAGTAAACTTTGTTTTAGAGCAAAATAGATGAAAGAACTAATGTGATGAGACCCCTACATCCTCATTAGATTACTGTAATTTTGTAATTTTATATAATTTTGTTTTCTATGATGATTTTACCATAAATATGTCAATAAAGGTAAAACATAAATGCACAATCTACTGTATATTGGTAGATATTTGTACTTAGTTTGTACTTTTCTTAGTTTGGTGAGACCCCTTGCTAAAAACTGCTTTCTCCAATTTCATGGGTTTGAATGAGAGAAAAAAATTAGGTAATTACTCAGTTTATTTGGAATTTCAGGCTGTATGCAGAAAGACAGTTAAAAAAAAAAATTATAATGTAAAATAAAAATAAATTACATCAAAGTTTTATTGTTGCTAATTTAGTTCCATCAGCACATTAGATGATAATCACCATCTTATTTCTAAGAGTAAAAAACAGCATCATTAAAAAGCATCATGTCCAATTCAATTTAAAAGATGCAGATTCAAAGGCACTTGGAAGAGTTCTTCCGAGTCTGAACGGCCTGTATCTGTTTCGTCACAACTCCTTTGTTCGTTAGTATTCGGCAGCTCCCGCAGTTGAAACCAGGTCTAGCATGCTGCTGGCTAAAAGCTGTAGCATAAGACGTATCAAACAGGAAGAGAGAACGACTGCTGTTGCCATGCTCAGTGGGGCAGGAAACAGTATTCTTTCCTCTCATAGGCTAGTTTGTTAGCCAATCTGAGTCCAGCAAATTTGAATGAATATGAACGAGCTGCTGATGAAGCAGCCTGATGGAAGGACCCGGATCCACACAAATTTTAATGCAGGTAGATTGAAAGGTCTGTTAATCAGTGTTTCCTGATGTTTTTTAGATATAAAATGCTTCATATTACAGGTTAATACTTAAGAAATAACCACAAAGTCATGAAATTTGTATGAAATGGCCTCTTTAAGTAAAGAATTACTGCATTAGATTGGCTTTAAATAACCCATTTTACTACCATGTTTTTGTTGCACAGCCTCTTCAAAATATGATTGCCAGTAGGGGGCAGTAATTAAGTTAAGTTGCTAGTATTACCACCGCCAGCTAACGTGAATGCTAGTTGTTGGTCCAAATCTGACCTTTTGAAGCCGAAGAAATTCCATACTACAGACATGGCTCCTCTTTTTGGAATAAGTTGTTCTGGGTCAGTAACTGTTACAGCCCTCGCCAGCAGCCATTTTTCATTCAAAACTTTATTTTTCATGTGTGGTCTTAACGTGTAGCACTGAAATCGATCCCTGCAGAAATACGTTCCCAATGCCAACAATCCAGACGTCGTCTTAGCTGTTTACCAGTATAGTGGTATGTGAAAAATTCATATCATAACCAAAATAAACACTGGTTTACAGTAAGCTACAAACCGTATATGGCCCAGCCCTTCATGCCGCCATTAGAATATCAGCACTTTAGACTCCTCCAACATTGACATGAGGGAGATGATCATCGGTACAGATGCTCAAACAGAAGAAGACTTCAGTAAAAGTGGATGATCTGACACTTTAGTCTCTGACATGTCTGTTGACAACACTGAGGATTTTATTACATTCATGTAAACATCAGCTTTCCTTTTCATGGTCCTGAAGAGAGTTAAGAGATCAAATTATGCTGTGAGTTTGAAGACCCCCATGTCCCAAATCTCTCTGGCTCCTGCTGGGAAAGTGATATCACATTATTTGATTAACATGCTGGAACATGTCATTAGCAGTCCAGGCTGAGCGCTCAGACAGGAGCCTCAGTCCATTTACCACTCACTCTAATCTGATTAGTTCTGCATGCTGCATCAAAGGCTTCAGGACTCTGATAATATGGTGACAGAATGCATCCTGTTCCAGTGCAGTTCCACGTGTCACCCATCACATCCATCCTCTGTGATTGATCTCTCACTCTATTTATGACTTTAGCTCCTCTCCTAAACATTCCCACATGGATGACCATCCTAACTTCCTTCATGACATCAATTAGTTAAAAAGTTCTGATTCAGATCTGTTGTCGATTTGTGTGTTAGTAGATCCAGGAAATATCGTGCTGGGAGCATTACCAGACACTCAGCTGGCAACATTTAAGAGGGCTTCTCGCCACATGTATGAAAACCTAAAGGCCAAAATGTCTGTGCATCCTGTTTGTTTTAGTGTGGTACAATGGAAGTCCTGAAAGGGTTTTTCTTACGACTTCATGGCTTATTAGTAGATAAATGGGGCTTGGAGCAAGAGCTAAACTGTGTTTCTTTATTTTTTTCTAATTTAATAAATATTTCTTGTTGAGTTGTGAAAAGCAACACAACACAAGGGGAACAAGCTAGACCATTTAATGTTTATTCAATAATACTCTGTTCTGAAAAGCAAACAGAACTTTTTTTTTGAAAAGCAAATTTTGATCTTGTAATATTTTGGATTCAACAGTGTGAAATGAACCTCTGGCTCACCCTAATATCGTCAACCTTTGAATTCGTTGGAATAAAGATGTGAACTTAGTCAACTTCCTCTGGGTGGGGTAGAATATCTCAATGTATTTAAACAACAGGTTTTTATATCTTATTTTATTTTATTGAATGTTTTTGTTGCTTGTTCTTCTGCTTTGTTCCAGGACCAAAGACATCTAATCCATTGTCCCCTAACGACTAAAGGCCTGTTGCCCTAACATCCCACATCATGAAAGTCTTGGAGAGACTCATATTGGTCCATCTAACAAACGAGCACGTTTCAAGACCCACTGCAGTTTGCTTATTGCCGTGGAGTTGGAGTGGAAGACGCCATCATACACCTGCTTCAGCAAACCCACTGTCATCTGGATAAAGCAGGCAGCACTGTGAGGATCATGTTCTTTTATCTCTTCAGTGTATTTAACACAACTCATCCTGCGCTATTGTGTCAAAAACTCCAGAAGACACAGTCACCTGTATTAAGGACTACCTCACTAACAGACCACAGTTTGTGAAACTGAAGAGTTGTACGTCTGACCAGGTGATCAGCAGCATAGGAGCACCACAGGGGACTGTACTCTCACCATTTCTTAAATAAATACCTGGTGTTCACCTGGACAACAGACTGAACTGGAGACACAACTGTGATGCTGTTTTTAGGAAGGGACAGAGCAGACTGGACTTCCTCAGGAAGTTTAGATCCTTCAACGTTTGCAGCAAGATGTTGAAGATATTTTATAAGTCTGTTGTGGAGAGTCTGATCACACCTACAGTCACCTGTTGGGGGTGGAGCATCAGAGCAGGTGACATGAAGAGGCTGAACAAATTGATAAGGAAGTCTGGTTCTGTTCTGGGGTCTGATCTGGATCCTCTTGAGCTGATTGTCCAAAGGACGATGAAGAACATGATGGAAAACCCTCATCATCCTCTTCAGAACACAGTAACTCAACAACAGAGTGTCTTCAGTCAGAAGATTCTTCAGATCAACACAGACCTCTACAGGAGATCCTTCCCGTCCACAGCTAGAACCCTCTAGAATGACTCTCTGAAGAAAGTTACCAGAACATCTAATTTGTTCCAGGGATTATTAAAATATTATTGAACTGAACACATGACTCTGTGTTGGATTTGCGACCTTTCCAGTGTGTAGTCCTAAAATCCAGGACTGAAAAGATCCAGCAGGTCGTCAAAGTCACATATTCTTCTATAAACAGACACACAGAATGAACGAATTTCATGAATTATGAGGTGTTTGTACAGCGTGTTGTCATTTAATGCAGTGAGAACATCCTATTTAAGTTTTGAAGTTTTACATATTATGATTTAGCATCCAGTTGAGGTGAAACAAACAACATGAAGTAAATAAAACCTGATATAAACAATGGTCCCAAACATATATGTGTCATATGTCAACATTTATTAGTTAATGATGAATGCTGCTGGTCTAGATTAGCCTAAACAGAAAACCTTTGCAGAAGACAACATCATCAAAATTAAGTTTAGGTCCGGGTTAAAGACGATGACTCTGCTCACTGAGGATCTGCTGCTGCCACCTGATGGACATGTCAGAGACATTAAGACTAAAAAAACAGCTGTGTGTGACAAATTTGTGCTTGAAACGGGGTCTTCCAGTACACATGGATGAAGATGCAACCATAATCATGTTGGAGGGGGAGTGGATACGATAATGCTGAGTGAATGTAATCTGTTTTATGAGTGCAGTGGGTGGACATGGAGGTAGTGGACAATTTGAAACGGTCTAATTTAGGAAGCAGCTGCAGAGACAGGACACAAGTACTGATGTACTGTGTGTGAGGTTTAATAAGTAATTTATAAACCATATTCTGCTCGCTGACGGGTAACATTTGAAGAGGAAACAGCTGATATGGAGAGAAATTAAGATGAAAGAAAGAGGAAGATGAAAACAGACAGAGATGCAAACATCAAAGGGGGGAGGGGGGGGGGCAAGCAGGTAAACTAAGACGGGCTTTGTGTGAGCAGAATGAGGCTCTTTACGCTGATGAATTTGACATTGAAACATGTTTCATACTGATGGTTTCAGGAGTCGATGCTTGAGGACAGACTGTTCCAAACAAAGTCCACATACCTGTAGGTTCAGTCCAGATCTACAGAAACTTAAATTAATGCAATTCTGATACAAATAATGATAATTAGACATAAGAAGTTAAATTGTTGAATGGGTTTATTGTGACAGTTTTGTTTCTGGAATTTCTGTTCTGTTTAATAAGATTTCATTCAAATATTCTATGAGAAAATAACATTAATCACCCGGACTATTAGCACCGGTGCCCCCCAGGGATGTGTCCCCTCCCCCCTGCTATTCTCCATCAATGGCTGCTCCTCCAGCGATCCATCTGTTAAACTCCTGAAGTTTGCAGACAACAAAACGGTCATCGGCCTCATCAAGGATGGAAACGAGTCTACTTACAGACAGGAAGTGGAACAGCTGGTCCTCTGCAGCAGCCACAATCATCTAGAGCTCAACAATCTAAAAACTGTAGAGATAACAGTAGACATCAAGAGGAGCCTCCACCCCATTATAATACACCACACAGCTGTAAATATGGTGGACACGTTCAGGTTTGAACTTCCTGCTGCAGCTCAGCCACAGGAGCTGCTGGTGAACTTCTACACAACCATTATAAGATCTCTAGATCACTGGTTTTAATCTGCCCTCCATCCAGGACCTGGACTTCTCCAGGGTCAAGAAAAGGTCAGGCAGCATCAGTAGGGACCTTCTCACTCAGGATCTCACCTCTCCTCACAGGGCGGAGCTACAGATCTCTGTACGCCAAAACCACAAGATACAATAACAGACCATCACCATGTTGAACAAACATGTTTAACACCTTCATGAAGTAATAACTTCTTCTCACATGGAAATAATTATGATTTTTCTGTATAAACAGGGTTCAAACACCAATCAGCTCTTTATGGTGGACGATGCTGCTGAATGTATCTGGTGTCTGTGTTCTATGTCTAATAATGTCTGTTTATCTTTCTTACCTAACTCCTCTACTTCAATTTTTCTGCAAAAATACTCTTAATTCACAACTAAAAGTCACTTTAACATACATAAATCTCATTCTTAAAAGTATGGTGTGTAACTTTTGGAGGTAATTTTCACATATGGACACAGATTAAGTTACACAGATAGGACACTTGAGGCATTAGTGGTAACTAGGCAATGCAATGCATTGCGCCAGACCGGTTAACATTGTTTTCAATTAGAGTGTCCTACGTCATATGTAAAAACCTTTAAAGAGCAAAGGATGGATCTAAAATCTTAAAACCAGTATCACTATATTTTGTCTCAGGTCTTAAAAATGACCAGGATGTTTTATGTCAATAAAATCTCACATTTCAATGAAATAATGCAATTTGAAATAATTTTTGAAGTACTTTTACCTTGAAAGTATTCTGCTAACTGTCACACTTTTTTTCTATCTGCATTTAGAAAACACTTCACGTTTCAATGGTTCTCATATTTTGGAGTTTGCTGGAAAAAATCATCTCTACTCGTCCTAACAAACACATAACATCCTCTTCTTTTACATAAGAATGACTGTTAATACTCAAAGTGTCCTGTAAATAATCCATAAACTGTGTAATCAATAATTTTCCTGCTTGCATTATTACATTCATGCATATTGCTACAAGGGTCTCTAAGAGCAACCAAATAAGTTTTGTTACAAGACGTTACAAAGACAATAAAATCTTTAAACTTTATGATCTAAATTAAATATGTATTTTATTAATTCAATTGTAAATAAGATGACCGCTGGAGATAGACACCAGCTCCTTGCGACCCTGAACAGGAAGAAGCAGGTTCAGAAAATGGATGGAAGAATTTTAGAACCGTCTTTTCTCAATCTTCCTTCTTTTTTTAAAAGGGAAACAATTCTAACTTGTACAAAAGCGCCATCTAGTGGCTACATATGAACACCACCTGAAAGGGGGCGCGGTTCCGTGACGTCATCACGTTGACAGGAACGTTCCTGACGCTCTCTGCAGACTGACTACCCCGCGAGGGAAGTTAACAATTTGACAAGTTAACCAAATACCAGCGCTTTAACCAGGTATGTTTTGTAACATGTGCGTTTGCGTCGTTTAGTTTGTTTAGCATAGGTCTTAAAATATCCTACACATAAAGCACGTGCATGTAAAGAACAGTTAACTACATGCTAAACTACATGCTAATCTCTGCAGAACTCTGAGTCTGACACGGTGTTTATAGTTGTTAAACTGCTTCCAGACATACAGTTACAGTTTTGTAAAAACTATTTGTGCAATTCAACTGATAAATATGCGTCTGAAAATACGAATAATTACTGCACAAACTCCAGACAGCGATAATCACCAAGAACCGAACCGGACGAATCCTAATCAGACTGAGAACAAAGGTCACACAGTGTGCTGACAGTTTCTGTTGCTGCACAGAGCAATATATATATATATATATATATAAAAATAAAGCCATATTTCGTGTTAAAGCAAGAAAACCAACTAATCAGTTATTTAAATTCATCTCACCAGCTGTGTCACGCTTAGATGCGCGTGCGTGTTATAGTTTAAGACTGACACAGCTGGAGTTTGTTATATTTAGACTTCTCTCTCTGCTTGTGTGTCTGCAGGTCGCAGATGGCTCTGACACAAGTTTCCTTCAGTAAGTGTGCTGGAGGCTTGCAGAAGGTTTTTGAACATGAAAGGTGAGACACTTTTCCATCAGCCTCACCTGAGAGGAACATGTTTTACAAAGTGTTGATGTTTATGTAATACAGTCACTCTCACCTGTTTGCAGCACCGAACTGAAATGTAAAATGAAGTTTGCTGTTTATCTGCCTCCAAAGGCTGAAACGGACAAATGTCCCGTCATGTACTGGCTCTCAGGTGAGTCTCAAACTGGAATCAGTTACAGAACGGTTCCACTGGTTCTTCTATTGTCAACGCAATCCCCCAGATGCAGAACATTTCACCCGTTTTCACCCAAAACACAAAGAAGTTGTAGTTTTTCAAAAGTTGCAACTTCAACAAAGATTTGGTCTAGGGATGTGCGGATCGATACTAAAAGATTGATACCTCCGATTCCAGCTTTTTATGTTTTGGAATCGATTATCTTATTACAATATCGATATTTTAGTACTTTTAAGTCCATATGTAGTTTGTCATTAACTGGAAAATTGTATAAATCATGTTCAGTTGGTCAGAACTACTTCTTCTTCCGCCTAGCAAAGTGCGTGACGTTACAGTATAAAACCAGAAGGACGCAGAGCGGCGCTGCTCACCTGCTACTGCAGTCCACTTCCTGTCAGCTAGAATTAACACGACAGAACAAACACCGTCATGTGTGAAGCAACTTTAGTGTCCCAAACAGCATCGATGCAGTACGTAACATGTATGAAGACTGTTAGTTGTTTACCGGTAGCATGTTGTGTGCTTTTACACCGGCATGATCTGTGGAGGAAGTCTACTGGGTGTACTATCAAAATAAAAGCACTAACTTCCAGTCAAGCATTACAGATGGTGTATGAAATATTAACTTTCCTTCTCCAAATAGATGAAGTAACTCAGTGTTCCTGTCCTTAAAATCACTGAACCAAAACGTGGAAACACTATAAACATAACAAAATATTTAAAAATAAATCATTAGACAGAATATGGAGATGTGGTCAGAGAGAGGAGAGGAAGGATCAGGTGCTGCAAGGGTGAAACAGACAACCCTCTTGAAATCCTTCAGGTATCCAGGTAGGACAGAATGTGGAGTTCTTGAGACTTTTTGCACCATTTCTAAATTGTTGAAAGTGATTTAAATCATCTGGTATATAAGTATTTATTTATTGAGGTCAAATGAGAACAGCCACCTGAAATACACTAACTTTAAATTGTAATTTTCCAAACAGAACATGTTTTAGCAAAACATTGGTATTGGATCGTTATCGCTGATACTGGTCTGAAATTCACTTGGTATTAGATTGGAAAGAAAATTCGTGATATCGCACATCACTAGTTTGGTCCACTGTGGGGAAAAATGATTAATGTTAACAAAAGAAGTTGTTTCTGTAAAGTGATGATTAAAAATGCCGCTTGAAGGTGCAAATTTTAATCTCTGGTGATAAATAAAGGAAAATGGTCAGAACAATAGTTAATTTAACAGATTAAACAATAACTGAAAGCTGCTTCGCTAAAAAAAACATTTTTTAAGTTAAAATTCTTTATAGAAATATCTGATTCTTGATGCTCTACATTTCAAGTTTTAAATAAAAAATACTCTTGAATCATTGCTGCTGCCTTTTGTAGGAATTACGCCAAATGTGATTTATTTCTTACCAAAATGAAAGTTTACTAGTTTCGCTGGCCCAACCCACATCCTGGACTGTAAACACTCAGATATTCGCCCTTCAGCTGGAGGACCCGCGTTTGGGAAGTCTTCAGGATCAGAAACCAGTTTTAGGTTGAAGGTGTGACGAGACGCATCATGTTCTGATCGGTTTTCACCGTGCGCTTCTCTGCAGGCCTGACGTGCACAGAGCAGAACTTCATTACGAAAGCTGGCAGTCAGCTCGCCGCCGCAGAGCACGGCATCATCATCGTGGCTCCAGACACCAGTCCACGTATGACATCACATGACGTTTAAGCATCATTGTTTGTCTGACTGAAAACAAAATGACTGGCGTTCTCCCATCATGCATCAGGCGGCTGCGGCATCGAGGGGGAGGATGAGAGTTGGGATTTTGGTACAGGAGCTGGTTTCTATGTTAACGCCACGCAGGATCCCTGGAAGACCAACTACCGTATGTACGCCTACGTGACCGAAGAGGTACGAAGGATTAACATCACCTTACCGTCATGTCAGCCTGTCGGTCATGTTGATGTTTTATTCTGTTTATCAGCTTCCTAAACTCATCAACACCAACTTCCCCACCGACCCAGACAGGATGTCCATCTGTGGACACTCCATGGGAGGACATGGGGCGCTCATCTGTGCCCTAAAGAACCCTGGGAAATACAAGGTACCTGATGTTGCAGCAGTAGAAGCATCATCTCTGTTTGAGTTGGCGTTGGGCTGAATGTTTCTTCCTGATGTGTGCAGGCCGTGTCTGCGTTCGCCCCCATCTGTAACCCCATGCAGTGTCCGTGGGGTCAGAAAGCCTTCTCAGGGTACCTGGGTCCTGACAAGTCCACCTGGGAGGTAAAACCGCTCACATAAATCAGACCAACATTCATTATTAAAGATTTAAAGTGGAACGTCTCAGATTTGTGCTTGTGGTCTTTTTGTTGTAACTGCAGGCGTACGACGCCACCGTGTTGGCAGCTTCTTACTCGGGGCCTAAGCTCGACATCCTGATCGATCAGGGTCGTGACGATCAGTTCCTGTCAGCCAGTCAGCTGCTTCCCGACAACCTGATCGCCGTCTGTTCGGAGAAGAAAATCCCCGTCGTCTTCAGACTGCAGCCGGTCAGTTTACGCCATCTTCGTCAAAGAACACGATCTGGAGCAAAATTAGGTCTTTATTTGTGTTTAAACTGTTTATGTTCGTCTCGCAGGGCTACGACCACAGTTACTTCTTCATCTACTCCTTCATGAACGACCACATCAAGCATCACGCCAAGTATCTGAACGCCTGAGCTGCTGAAACCACCGACATCCCACTTCCTGCTGAACCGAGAACAATCTTATATTCTCTGGAAAAGACAGAAACACGTTAGCGTGACGTCTGGATTCACGCCATGCAGCGAGATCCATGATGGCAAATAAAACTCTTCACTGCCTTTTTGTTGTTTCTTATTCAACAGTTTATTTTGACATGTGAGGTCTTTACTGATGGAAGTGTTGAAATACAGTATATACAGTATTCACAGCAGTTAAGGTGGCGTTACAGGGACATTTCATGCAAACTGTACAACAAATCAAACTAAAGCTCACGTAGAGTTACAAAAAGGTGTTACATCCAAAAAAAAAAAAAAATCAACCTGAAGAGAAGTCACAAAAATAAATTTGCTCCCAGTCAGAGAAAATACAAAATGTGAGTCCAGACCGTTTCCGGACTGAATTTATACAAGAAACATAAAAAAAAACATCACCGCTGTTTAACGTTCAGCAGGAACGAACATCAAACATATTGACGACGCGTTTCTGAGCTAAACTCCTTACAGGTTTAATCAGTTGCCAAAACAAAGAATTAAATATCTAAGTTTAAAGTGCAGAACCGATTCCGAAACACACGGTTTGGTTTTATTGCCTTTTTCTGTCTTCAACGAGCTGCGAGCGTGAACAGAACCGTGGAAGACTGAAATTATTTAGTTTTACATGTTGCGTTTCGACGCCTCGTCCTCAACATGATGTGTTAAATAAACATTTACTCTGCTGTTCATGATGACGAGGCGGTTTTTGTGATAAGGTGTACAGTACATGAATTAATACCGACAGCAAGTCCCTGTGATAAAAAAAATATGTACAAACTTTTAAATAAAAAAACATTTTTCACGATAAAAAGGACGTGTTTGTTTTGGCAACTGCAGAATCCGTCCAGTGGAAGCATTTAGAAGCTTTATTGATTATTTGATAATTTTAACTGCTGAATGTTTAAGCTGCTTGTAAACACACACACAAGCTGCTGTTCTGGTTCTAAAGGGGCAGTATGTTGATATCTGAACCCATGTTTTGCTTTTCAGAACTTTTTACACACATTAAACCTGAAATTTTAACATTATCTGGATGTTTTATTTTGCTGCAACTGCAGGTTCTACTGTCGGCCTCTAGAGGGCAGCATTTCCTCTTTGAAATTAAAACTTTAAACAATTCAAAACCAATTAAACCAAACTATCTTGTGATCTTTTGATGTAAAGAGCTGAAAGGCCGTCCAGACCTACTGTACCACCTACCATCCAGACTCAGAGTAAATCTGACTCGAGGATTCTGAAACATCTGATCTGAAAAGAGGATCGGTCAAAACTGAACTGAAGCATTTAGACAAGACGTGAAAGCTCACAGTGAGTGAAGAGACGGTGATGTTTGATTGGAGTGTTACATAATAATCTTACGTTCAATAAGGGTTAAAACCTCCTACTGCCCCTTTAAAGCCTTTTATTGTGCCAAATCTGCAACGCAACATGAAGCCAAAGGACACATACACAAATACTGTTGATGTAGCACGCTGTGTAATGAGGCATCAACAGTGCAGTAAACCAAACCCACCCTGAGTCAGACAGTCTGTAATCTCACACAGCAAGAGCTCTGGCCTGAACTACACACACACACACACACACACACACACACACACACACACACACACACACACACACACACACACACACACACACACACACACACACACACACACACACACACACACACACACACACACACTC
>SSNP01000126.1:227665-263311 GCA_006937955.1 Pachypanchax playfairii | reverse complement strand
CCCGGTTATTCTGATGAGACCCTCCCAGACCCCCCCCCCCCATCCTGATACCCAGGTATCAGACACGTGACACACACCGGTGTGAACACGTGGAAGTGGAGCTGCAGCTGTGGATGGATGGACCAATCAGGGCCTTCGTCACTTTTCCACCCACAGACTCTAAAAAAATAAAAAAAAAAAACAAAAAAAAAAAACTGGTTTCTACTCAGAAACAAAATAAAAAACTGTTTGGTGGTTTCTATTAACGTGTTTTGGCACATAAACAAACAGAAAGATCCACTTTCTCACTGGGTGAACACTGATTAGCAACACGTGACGCAGCGCGCAACAAACACACACACAGCAGTAAAACTTTGGAAAATATACACAATTATACTGAAAATATATTAGAGAAAAATAGTTTTGGGCTATTTCTTTCTGACTCTATACAACAACTTGTTTTTTTTTTTAGCTTTAAATTATAAATATGTTCAGCTTTAAATACAACCTGCAGATAAAAGCTCCGAGTTAAGACTTTAGTATTTTGGTTTAATTCTCTTCAGAAAGCAGATCAGAAACACTTCACCTAAAAATCTCAGGAAAAATAAAACATCTGTACAAAGTTTAGAAAAATCATTTAAGGATTTGCTTAAATGACGAATGCATAGAGCGCAGGCGCTGAAGCCGTGACGCGATCGCCTCAAATGTTTAAATTACACGCAAATAAAGGGAAACAGCTCAAATGACTCGTTTTAATTTAGAGCTGACGACTGGAGTCACAACCAATCAGAGAAAAGGGAAATTTTAAGATAAAAATGTAAATAAAAAAAAAACTGAGACTAAAAAACCTTTAAATAACATCTTAGCTATTAGAATTTATTCTGTTAAATTAAAGGATTTTAAAAGATCTTTGAGTCAATTTAACATTTTTGTTCACAAAATATGGCTTTGATTTTTATAAAATGGCAACTTTTTTCTTTTTTAAAAAATCTCAAGAGTTCCCGTCTTTTCCCTGCCACGATGTTCCTGAAGGTTGGTAAAAATTTGGCACCAGTCGGGGTGAAGAGTTTCACAATAAAATAACACGCTGAGTTGCACGTGTAGCTGATATTACAAGTAAGAAGCTGCCTGCTGTCAGTCAAATCCACGACTTCTACGTAACTTTTCACTTGATTCGAAGGTATTTTGTTCTGAATGATTAAATGAAATCCATCTGTGAAGAGTTACATTCCCTTCCTGCATCGTGAAGCGAAATGAAAGGAAGAGGTTTAGTTTCTGAGAAGAATTCAGAGTGATGGCAGCGGCGAGCTGCAGCGAAGTGACGTCAGTTTGATCGGGTTCCGAGCTCCTCTGCTCACGTCAGGGCCGAGTGTTTGGACGAGGCCTCTTCCACAAGCGCCTGAACCGTCATGCACACCTTCACCAGGCCCTTCTCCTCCAGGATGTGGTGAGGAAGACACAGTTTGTCCTGGGAGGTCAGTCAGGGATGGAAGGAGGGAACAGCAGAGACAAAAGGAGGGAGAGAAAGAAATGAAGGAGAAGATGCAGAAAAGAGACAAAGGCAGCACAGGATTTAGACACGCTGTCTGGAAACGGTGTTTGTGTTTGAATGTCACCTTGTAAATAAATCAAATGAATATATTTGGTTTTCAGCTGGGAAACAGTCACATTCACAAAGATGACAAGCTCAAGTTTTCCCTTTTTTAAATGCCCAACACATCAGCTGAACGTTCTTTTTTTGATTTATTGAGGAAAAAGAAAATGAAAAAAACTATTTGGAATTTTCAAACAGATTGATGATGTAACTGGTGGAAGTGACCAATCAGAGCAGAGTTGGATTTTGAACATTAATGACCTCACTCCTGCTTTAATGACGGCAGAAACAAACCGCGTTCGTTACTACAGACAGCAGAAACTTTCTAATGTTCAAATAATAATTGAAATACAAAACTTAAAAAACAAAAATGAACTGTCCTCTTGATTGGCATGTTTGAGATGTTTATTAATGAATATTTTTTAAATATTGGGGGTGATTAACATGGCACTTCTCGGTTTTTAGCCAGAGTGCTAAAGCTACGTTTAGATTAGCTCCAGTGTGACTCTGCCGTGTTTCAGAGAGGTAACCTGAGCATGATGAGAATGTAACGTGTATAAATCACATCCACACAATCACAGTGAAGTCTTTACCCTGATTCATGATTCTTTTACTGATATTAGTTATTCTCTTTGTAGTAGTTTTCAGCCAGTTGCTCTAAATCGCTGGAGAAAACGGGCGAGTGTGTGTGAGAGATGGTTTCATACTCCAGGAAAACATTTTTTTCTGAGGTTTCTGTTGAATATTTTAGCTCCACAGGTGTTCTGACCTTCATAGTGGGTGTGAAAACAGGTCAACAACTTCTCTTTCAGTTTTTATCTTTCAAACTACGCAGGTGGCGATAAAACCAGTTCTCCTGAGTCCGAATGGCCTGTATCTGTTTCGTCACAACTCCTTTGCTCGTTAAATGGTAAATGTCCTGTATTTGTATAGTCATTCAGACCACTCAAAGCACTTTCACACTACAAGGTTTTGCATTCACCCATTCACACAACCCGATATGAAAGCCGGGGGGAGAGGGTAGGGGCTAACACTCACACAACCCGATACGCAGATCGGGGGGCAACATGGGGTTCAGTGCCTTGCCCAAGGACACTTCGACATGTGGCGGTGGAAGCCGGGATCGATCCATCAACCTTCAAATTGGAGGACGACCGCTCTAACCACTGAGCCACAGCCGCCCCGTTAGTATTCATCTGCTCCCGCAGTTGAAACCACGCCTAGCATGCTGCTGGCTAAGAGCTGTTAGCACAAGACGTAGCAAACAGGAAGACAGAACGTCTGGTGTTGCTATGCGCAGCGGGACAGGAAACAGTATACCTTGCTCTCATAGGCTAGTTTGTTAGCCAATCTAAGTCCAGCAAATTCGAATAATTAATATTAATGAGTTGCTGCCTGAAGCTTGACGAATCTTCTGGCAGACAGATTGAAAGGTCTGTTAATCAGTGTTTCCTGACGTTTCTTAGATATAAAATGTTTCATATTACAAGTTAATACTTAAGAAATAACCACATCGTCATGAAATGTGTGTGAAATGGTCTCTTTAAAAGGAGGCCGAAAGAAATGGTTCAAAAACTGTTGGCAGCTGTTTGTACGAGTCACTGTGACAGAGGAAGCACAAAACCATTCAGCTCTGAGCAAACCAACACGTTCAGAAAGCAGCACAAGCATCCTTCTGCCTTAAAGCACAGATCTATTATATTATTTATATAAAACACCTAATTGACTTCAGGTTTAATTTCAACCAGAACTAAGAACACGAGGACAGAGTGGCGTCAACAGCAGGAAACATTTTCTGTATCAATCGTTTCACAGAATAAGAGCAAAGAGGAACTAACTGTAAATAATCATGTTTATATTCGTACGTTAAGATTCAGATGTTTTCTGTTTTCACTTCTCCCAAACCTGAAACCCAAAATTCAAGCTACAGTGGGGCAAAAAAGTATTTAGTCAGCCACCAATTGTGTAAGTTCTCCCACTTAAAAAGATCAGAGAGGCCTGTAATTTTCATCATAGGTATACCTCAACTATGAGAGACAAAATGAGGAAAAAAAATCCAGAAAATCACATTGTCTGATTTTTAAAGAATTTATTTGCAAATTATGGTGGAAAATAAGTATTTGGTCAATTACAAACAAGTAAGATTTCTGGCTTTCACAGACCTGTAACTTCTTTAAGAGGCTCCTCGGTCCTCCATTCGTTACCTGTATTAATGGCACCTGTGTGAACTCGTTATCAGTATAAAAGACACCTGTCCACAACCTCAAACAGTCACGCTCCAAACTCCACTATGGCCAAGACCAAAGAGCTGTCAAAGGACACCAGAAACAAAATTGTAGACCTTCACCAGGCTGGGAAGACTGAATCTGCAATAGGTAAGCAGCTTGGTGTGAAGAAATCAACTGTGGGAGCAATTATTAGAAAATGGAAGACATACAAGACCACTGATAATCTCCCTCGATCTGGGGCTCCACGCAAGTTCTCACCCCGTGGGGTCAAAATGATCACAAGAACGGTGAGCAAAACTCCCAGAACCACACGGAGGAACCTAGTGAATGACCTGCAGAGAGCTGGGACCAAAGTAACAAAGGCTACCATCAGTAACACACTACGCCGCCAGGGACTCAAATCCTGCAGTGCCAGACGTGTCCCCCTGCTGAAGCCAGGACACGTCCAGGCCCGTCTGCGGTTTGCTAGAGAGCATTTGGATGATCCAGAAGAGGATTGGGAGAACATCATATGGTCAGATGAAACCAAAATAGAACTTTTTGGTAGAAACTCAACTTGTCGTGTTTGGAGGGGAAAGAATGCTGAGTTGGATCCAAAGAACACCATACCTACTGTAAAGCATGGGGGTGGAAACATCATGCTTTGGGGCTGTTTTTCTGCAAGGGGACCAGGACGACTGATCCGTGTGAAGGAAAGAATGAATGGGGCCATGTATCGTAAGATTTTGAGTGAAAACCTCCTTCCATCAGCAAGGGCATTGAAAATGAGACGTGGCTGGGTCTTTCAGCATGACAATGATCCCAAACACACCGCCCGGGCAACGAAGGAGTGGCTTCGTAAGAAGCATTTCAAGGTCCTGGAGTGGCCTAGCCAGTCTCCAGATCTCAACCCCATAGAAAATCTCTGGAGGGAGTTGAAAGTCCGTGTTGCCCAGCGTCAGCCCCAAAACATCACTGCTCTAGAGGAGATCTGCATGGAGGAATGGGCCAAAATACCAGCAACAGTGTGTGAAAACCTTGTGAAGACTTACAGAAAACGTTTGACCTCTGTCATTGCCAACAAAGGCTATATAACAAAGTATTGAGATTAACTTTTGTTATTGACCAAATACTTATTTTCCACCATAATTTGCAAATAAATTCTTTAAAAATCAGACAATGTGATTTTCTGGATTTTTTCCCCTCATTTTGTCTCTCATAGTTGAGGTATACCTATGATGAAAATTACAGGCCTCTCTGATCTTTTTAAGTGGGAGAACTTACACAATTGGTGGCTGACTAAATACTTTTTTGCCCCACTGTAACACATTTGTTTCATTCAGTTTCTGTGAATTATTCCCACAGCAATCAGCTGTTCAACAAAAACACTTTTTATAGTTTTTAATTTCTTGTAACATTAAAAACACAGAAATATGCTAATCTCATATATCAAACACTTCAATGTAAACAAAATAATAATACTAATAACTATTTATCTTAATAAACTCATCTAGTTCCTGTAGCCCTTCAGACATTCTCCAAAACCTGTCGCATTGCATAATCGTGTGGAGTCGTGTTGGAGAAAAGAAAGTTTTATCCTGCAGGTGTGAAAGAACAACAAATAAATACAACCAAGTGTTTTCTTTTTTTCCAAACAACAGAAATAAATAGCAGTTTACAATCTTCATTTGAATAAAACATCTTTGAATAAATACAATCTATTGAAATATGGCTTCCTGTCACACCCATCCTAATGTGCAGCTCCGCAGTGGGAAACGTCTCCTTGCAGGAAACATGTGCTTATTTATAGCAGGTACAAACATGAAATGTGCAGGAACGGTGTGCAAATTCATTGTTACTCAGTGCTGCTTTATCAGACGAGGCTTCAGCAGAACCGTCCAGCAGCCATTTGGACTCCAGCTGAGCCTGTTGACATCAGATTGTGTTGTTTAATGCACAACGTGGTGTTTGGCGTCCCGTCAGCAGGGCTGTTTAAACATGGAGTGGATGGAAACGTGGACTCAGTCACTCACCGTCAAATATAAAGTTCTTCTAGGTGTAATTCTATTCATGTCCACTAGGGGATCTGAGAGTTTAGTTTAATAAAACAAAAAACTGTGACAGTGAAATACAACTAAATAAATTACATCTTTAAACTCTACTTCAACTCTAAACACACAGAACTGACACTTCTGTTTAAATTAGTTCTGTTCAGGTCCATCACATCAAAGTTTCACCGTAAAGCCGACTCACGTTTCTGAAAAACAGAATTTGCTAATAGGGATGCACCAATACCGATACTGGTATTGGGTATCAGGGCTGATACCATTCTAATGTACTCGTATCGGTTAGTTAACTGATACCATGAACCAATACTTAAAATGTGGAAACTGCATTAATTTCACAGAAAATTTGTATTTTTCCATTTGAAATTTTAGTTTTGAGGTCATTTTAATTCGTATTTAATTTTTTTTTATTAAGTTCACCATCATTTATTGTAACAAGCAGAAAATAAAATAAAACCTGTCTTCCAATTTATTGCATTTTTTTGTGTGGTAGAAGTATCGACATTGGTACTCTGTATTGGCAAGTACTCAGATCCAAGTTTCGGTTTGAAAAAAATGATATCGTTGCATCCCTATTCGCAAAACTTAAACCTTAAAGTTATTATAAAATACAGAGTGTGTTAGTAAAGAAAACGTTTACCTCCAGCTTATCGTATTAAGATGGAGCCAAATGGCTGCTGGAAGGTTTGAGCTGAGAAACTGAAACATGTCAGTAAACAATGTTCACTACGTACAGCTTTACAAACCCATAAACAATCTGAACTCTAAGCTACACACTCAAACAAACGGTTTCAATCCTGCAGGGTCAGTTTTTAGGAACTTGAACAGAATTTGATGTTTCTAGATTCAAACATAAGTTGATTTATTCTGTCTGGAGAACATGTTCAGTAAGTTGAAGTAACTCCCCGTCCTGCTCGTTCAGTGTTTCCTCCTCTAGTTGTTGTGAAGCCTCAAACAGAACAACGAACGCGTGGCGAGCGGCGCCGACTCGTGCTGAGGTGTCACATGGGAACCGCCTGTTCATTTGTGATGGGGTTAAGTTTAATCCTGTCACATACGTGTTTGTTTATTCAGTCACAGGCAATAAAAATGTCTAAAACATGTGTGATGGATTTAAACACAACTAGAACTGCAAAAAGGACCAAGTGACGACAACTGTTTCAGCTCCGCGTGTCCCATGTGACGTAAACGCAACAAAAATAAGGGGGAGGAGCCTGGACCAAAGGAGGGTGGAGCTGGCAGGGTTGCTGTCATGGTTACGTCAGCTCGCTCCAACTGTAAGCCACAAACAGCAGAACTAAACAGAGAATATGAACCAGGCTGGAGCCAATAATGTCCCAGATCTGCCATGCAGGAGGTGGGGTTTGGGTGGTAACAGAGACCAAGGAGGGAGTCTGTGATGCCCTGCAGGGGGCGGAGCTCAGAGCTAAGATTGCCTCATCTTGCTTCCTGTCCAGAGAGGCTGTATCCAAGGCAACCAGTGCCTGAACAGTGGCATGGACTGGCTGCAGGCGGCACTGGGTGATGTCGTAGGGCGAGCAGAGAGAAGACTGGTGCCCCGGTAGGAATGGAAGGGTTAAAATAAAGAAGGGTCAACCAGAGGAAAACAGGGGAGGAGATAAGAGAGGAAGAAGGGAGAGGAAAAACAAAAGATTAATTTAGAGAAGAAAGGGAGTAAAGTGAATGAAATGAAAGGACGAGGGATAAAAGTAGGAATATAAAAATTGTAAAGAAGAAACAAGGAATGAGGATGAAGAGATAAGTGTTAAGTTCAAGAAGTAATGTAGGAGAAAAGGGAGGAGAGTTCAGAAACACATGAAGAAAAGCAAAAATGAGCAACAAAAACAGGAAAAGGGAGAAGAGATGATATGATCCAGCCGGAAGGGCAGAGAAGAAGAAGAAAAGGCAGGAAGTTAACCAACAGATCCAAAGAACACAGAGTCATGAGTTTGAGCTGGTAGAGAGCAGAGGCAGGCAGGGGTCACCATGGCAACCATCAGGGATGCTTACTGAGAGGATGCTGCACAGCTCAGCCAGTCCTGGTTACAGGTCTGTCCCAGTAAGCAGCCCTGACATGGCAGGGGGGGGGGCAGCTGATGGACAGCAGCACTGAGCACAGCAGCTTTGCAGTAAAACATTCAGGCCGCAGGAAGCTAGCAACATCCACAACGAGGCTGGAAGCAGGCTGGAAGCAGTCAGCAAGCAGCGATGGAGGTTAAAGATTAACAAGATCAGAACTATTTGTTCTTACAGAATTAAGCAGCACATATCAGAGTGAAAATAATACTAATAAACAAAATACCAAAATTAACAGAAATAAAACATGATAAAACAATCACACCTACAGTATATATGTATACATACAAACAACAGGAAACACCACCAACAAGGTCGAGCTGTTTCAGCTTTACATCTGTTTTACAAACAGGTGAAATGATTTTCATTCTCCAACAAAAAGCCAGTAAACCTAAAATAAAATCCAACTTTGATGAAAAATCCTGTTTAAAATCTCATTCTGTTGAATTTGATTATTAAACGCATCATGTTCTTCATGTGAGCAGACTCGCGTTCGTGTAAACAGAATATTTTGGCTTTGCTTTTGAACAACGAAAGCAGACGGAGACACTGAGTCCATCTTACTGTATGTTGATGGTCTGGATGTGTTTGTCACTCCTTAAAACACGGGAGTTTTTTAAAAATGTTTTACTCTTTTATTGTGGTTTTCTTTGTTTCCTGTCTTTAATTTGAGCTCAGCAAACCCAGATCTTGTCTTGTAGGATCCAAAAAGTAGTGCAAAGTGACAGAAGTGTTTTCCAGAAATGATAATAACACACACACTCACACGCACACACAGAGATAAACATTAGAGCAAACCAAGCGGTCGACTTTAGATCAGACTGACGCTCTAGTTTTAAACATCCCGTCATGACGGCTGGAAGCTGGAAGCTGTGTGAGGTCATGACAGCGATGATGACGTTAAAATTACACAGAGACAATAAATGACTCTGTTTAAAGAAGATGAGGATGAAGAGAAGTGCTGAGAAGAAGGATGGATGGTTCTCAAGTTTTATAATTAAGACAGAAAAATGTTCTAATGTTCTTCTGCTGAACGGCAGTAATTATTACTGTTATCTGAGTAATAAATGGTAATTAGTTAACATGGAAGATGTTTTACAAACACAGAACCATCAGCCTTCTTCTCAGTTCTGGTTCTGCAAAAATCCAGTTTCATTTTTGCAGAAAACTTACAGATTTTCTGATATAAAACATTTTTCTCTCATGAACTGGGAGCGTTTTCAGGTTGGATGGTTCTGCTAAGGACTGTCTGCTGGATTAAAGGACCTGTCTGGTTGAACATCAAATTAAATCAGTTCTGTCTGCTGAATTGACACCAGAACATGAAATCGATCACCAGTTCACAGAGGTTCTGGCCGCGGTGGCGTTCATCCGTTCGTCTTACCTCAGATACACCGATTTTCTTGCAGGCTTCCAGGAAGTTTTCCACATTTCTGCGACACTTGGCCATGCTGAGTTTGGGCTGCAAGCAAGGAGAATATTTACAAAAAATGTAATTAAAAAGTCATTTTTGCTGGTGAAAAGTAACATTCAGTTCCACGATGATGTGGAAGTCGTACCACTGCGGGTGAGGGGACGTGGATGCTGGCGACGGAGCGCGGGCGAATGTGATTTGCCAGATGGCAGAGCACAACGCCGTCCATCAGAGACGAGCCGAGGTCTTCAGGGAGGACGACTTTCAGTCTGCTCTCTATGATCTGATGAGGAAGTAAAGACAACAGAAGATGTGAGTACTTCCTGTTACACACCGTTTGATGAGCATCAGACAGGAAACAGAATAAAATAAAGGTCTGATCAGCATTTTAACCACAAGACAGCTGTTTATATCTGCTGATTACATCATCACTCATGCTGACTCCAAAAACCTTCAGAAGGATTATGAGTCTCTGCACATCTGCTTTTTTTCTAAGTTACTTTTTTTCTTTAGATTTTTGTTGTGCTTGTTTCAATAAGACATAAATAATCGGACCAATAGTTGACGAGGGTTTATACAAAACAAGTCTTACTTTTTATAGACGCTCCCTAAAAGGACTTTAGACAAGAATAAAATTATTGACTGTAAGTGAAGCTTTCCAACACTTGACAAACTGTGTTCCTCTTGTATCATGTAATGTTCCAGATCCTTTTACTGGTTCTCAGAAGGAACATTAGAATCAAACCCTGATCTGATAATTATCACATGACAAAATGTGAAAGTTAAATAAAAATGTTTACTTCAAAGACATGAAACTACTCTAAAGAAACTGTAAGTTCTGTGGAAACTCGAGTGATTGATGGATGTGGGACTCGATGGTGCGACTTGTACAGACTAGTATTTTCGGAGGTGTCACTCTGACAGAAGTTTGTGAACAGTATATTTCTCACATCTCTCAGCTGCTCCATCAGCTCCAGCTCCTCTCGCAGCTGCTCCATCTTCCGCCTCATGGTGAACTGAGGATCCACAGACTCCAGACTCTTGTGGCTCCGCAGGAACACTGCAGCAACAACAAAAACCAGACAGGTGTTTCTCAATGTCAAGGAACCTCACCTTGACCCCGGTTGCCTAGGAGATATGTCATCAGGAACCGCCAAGGCGTGTTCCAATGTTCATGTGCTACCGAGGAGTCTGTACTCGGTTTGTCTGCTGTTTAGCTAACATACCAAGGATACATGGGAGGTGCCTTGATGCCTTCCCTCGGTTAAAAATTTCCCAGAATACATCGCAGCATTTTCAAAAAATAGCTGATAATCAAATGTTTAAAATGTAGTCATTTTTTCTGTAAATAAGAAAGAAACTGAATGTAACTGAACTCAGACTCAGAGGAAAGAAGCTTTTCTCAACCAGATGTAGACAGACGGAGTGTGAAACCAATGCAGAATCCAAACACATCGAAGAACGAACAAACGCACACACACACACACACACACACACACACACACACACACACAAGTGTGTTTTGGTATCCTTATGAGGACCGTCCATTGACTTCCATTGATTTTAGTAACTAGATTTATACCTAACCCAAACCCTTTTCCTAACCTTAACCATTACTGATCTATAACTAACCCTAAGACTAACTAAAACTCTATTCACACCATACCTATAAACCTAACCTCTAACCCTAAAAAGGGGAGTCCCCCTCATGGGGACCAGGCTTCGGTCCCCACAAGAACCCTCGGACCCCAGAAAGATAGTAAAAGTCAGGAAACGGGTCCCCAGGAGGTCAGAAATACAAACCCACACACACACACACACACACACACACACACACACACACAAGTGTGTTTTGTTATCCTTATGGGGACCGTTCATTGACTTCCATTGATTTTAGTAACTAGATTTATACCTAACCCAAACCCTTTTCCTAACCTTAACCATTACTGATCTATAACTAACCCTAAGACTAACTAAAACTCTATTCACACCATACCTATAAACCTAACCCCTAACCCTAAAAAGGGGAGTCCCCCTCATGGGGACCAGGCTTCGGTCCCCACAAGAACCCTCGGACCCCAGAAAGATAGTAAAAGTCAGGAAACGGGTCCCCAGGAGGTCAGAAATACAAACCCACACACACACACACACACACACCCACACACACACACACCCACAAGTGTGTTTTGTTATCCTTATGGGGACCGTTCATTGACTTCCATTGATTTTAGTAACTAGATTTATACCTAACCCAAACCCTTTTCCTAACCTTAACCATTACTGATCTATAACTAACCCTAAGACTAACTAAAACTCTATTCACACCATACCTATAAACCTAACCTCTAACCCTAAAAAGGGGAGTCCCCCTCATGGGGACCAGGCTTCGGTCCCCACAAGAACCCTCGGACCCCAGAAAGATAGTAAAAGTCAGGAAACGGGTCCCCAGGAGGTCAGAAATACAAACCCACACACACACACACACACAAGTGTGTTTTGTTATCCTTATGAGGACCGTCCATTGACTTCCATTGATTTTAGTAACTAGATTTATACCTAACCCAAACCCTTTTCCTAACCTTAACCATTACTGATCTATACCTAACCCTAAGACTAACTAAAACTCTATTCACACCATACCTATAAACCTAACCCCTAACCCTAAAAAGGGGAGTCCCCCTCATGGGGACCAGGCTTCGGTCCCCACAAGAACCCTCGGACCCCAGAAAGATAGTAAAAGTCAGGAAACTGGTCCCCAGGAGGTCAGAAATACAAACCCACACACACACACACACACACACACACACAGTTGCTTCTCCTTTTTCAACTGAATGAAACAGTCTGTATCTTGTAGTTCCTGTTAGTGACCACAGGATGGCGCTGCAGTGTAAATAAAACAGGTTCATTACAGGATTCGAACTAAACGGTCACATCAGCCTTTGGACTCAACAGGTTTCACTTCCTGATGGTGTTTCAAGATATTTAATGATTCTTTCTCTTTTTACAAAGACAATAAAAGTTAGATTGTTTGATCACCTGCGTTTCTAGCTGACTTTACACAGATTAAAACATCTGTAACAAAGCTGCAGGAATACAGCAGTTAGTCAGACTGTCTTTATCCCGTCGTTCATTGGAATATTAACAGATTCATTATTAAATATTCAAAAGGAATTGAAATATTTCCTCCAACTGCCACCAAATAGACTTTACATAAAGCAGAACTTCATCACGTCCCAGTTCCTCTGACACGGCTGCAGGTAAAATAACCAGTCTTTCACAGTTTAATGATCTGCTGTGTGTTTACATGTTTAAAAATCTCCTGTGTTGCACATAGAGATATAAAGACACAGTGTTTCCACACGACATGAAGATCAAAGTCTTTTAAACTGAGTTTGATTATTGAGGCCAGAATCACTTCGCTGGGTTTCCAAGTGTCAGTAATTCTTCTACAGCAGGCCTGTCTGTCTGTCTGTCTGTCTATCATGGGACTGATTGATCAGAGACAGACATGTTTGATCAGACAGGGTCAACACATTTTAAAGAGGCCCTTCCATTAAAAACAGTTTTTCTGAGGTTTCTGTTGAATATTTTAGCTCCACAGGTGTTCTTACCTTCATAGTGGGTGAAAACAGGTCAACAACTTCTCTTTCAGTTTTTATCTCTCAAACTACGCAGGTGGCGATAACACCTGAGTTCTCCCGAGTTCGAACAGCCTGTATCTGTTTCATCACAACTCCTTTGTTCGTTAGTATTCAGCAGCTCCCGCAGTTGAAACCACGCCTAGCATGCTGCTGGCTAAAAGCTTTTAGCATAAGACGTAGCAAACAGGAAGACACGATGTCTGACGTTGCCATGCACAGCGGGGCAGGAAACAGTATTCTTTGCTCTCATAGGCTAGTTTGTTAGCCAATCTGAGTCCAGCAAATTTGAATAATGAATATGAATGAGCTGCTGACGAAGCCTGACGGAACGAGTCGGAACCACCCGAATTTTAATGCAGGCAGATTGAAAGGTCTGTTAATCAGTGTTTCCTGATGTTTTTTAGATATAAAATGTTTCATATTACTGGTTAATACTTAAGAAATAACCACAACATCCTGAAATTTGTATGAAATGGCCTCTTTAAACTAACGTTTGATTGTTACCTAAATATTTCTTTGATACAGTATGTTTCTATTAGGTCTACATAGTTTTACAGAAAGCTACATTTGACTCTAGTTCAATAATTTTGTAATTTTGACACTCTGCTGATGTAAATCAGTTTCTGTAAAATATAAATTCTGAATATTTTAGGCTTTACATAAACTGAAACTGTGTTTTTTTAAAAGATGTAGCTTAATGTGACTGAAACTCAGTTTATTTATTGGACACATACAGCTTACAGTCTCACAACCTGCAGAAGGGTGCTTAGGGGCGTCACTTAATCTTGATGCACCACATGTTTTCAGCTTTGGTCATGTGACCTTCAAGTTTTAACAGAATGAAAAAGAATGTTTCTCCTTGAGATCAATCAAGATCAAACAGGCTCGTGATTTCCAAGTTTTGTGTGACAGTGAGAGGAACGCCAAGTCAACCTCACAGTTCAATGACTCTAATCAACATCTTAGTGCCAATATCTACGTCATACAGATTCAAATGCATAAAAAACTCTCCATTTATTTATCTGTTTCCACAGACTGAGTTCCAGCTGCTTGACATGCAGCTTCCAACACTAAACACTGCAGGTATGAGAGGGGATGCAGTAAACCTCTACATCAGCCTAGTTTGCTGCACACAGAGCTAAAGGTGCATATTACAGTGGAAATATTTCACAATGAATTTTAATAACCCTTCTTCAGTAATGAATCCACACAATGGGATTTAAACTCATTCCTCCACATACAGAAGCAGAATCATTCAGCTGCTTGTGTACTAACCTGAAGAAGGATTTGTTTGTTTTCTGCTACTTTTTAACACAACAGCAATATTTTGTGTTGTGAACACAAAGATTGATTCTCCTTCCACCTTAAAAACTGTATATCACTGTGGTGCAACCTTTACCTTCCCCCATTATCTCTCCCTCAACGGTACAGCTGACAGATCATATTTGCACACGAAGCAGCTGAAGTGGCAGAACATAAACCGTGTATGTGTGTGTGTGTCAGTGCTGAAATCCATGAGATCAAAATTTTTGTAAAAACCTGCAGGGTGCGCAATATTCCTCTACTTGGGTCGCGAGTTCAGCAGCTTTTTTTTTTGTGCACGTACGTAAATGTAATAAATTTAATTGAAAATACGCCTCACGTCTCAGGAACCAGCAGCTAGTGTTCTGCCTCACAACAAAAGTGTCTGCTAAAAACAGGAGGCAAAACACACAATCCCAGATGGATCACATGCACACTCTCATATTCACACACTGGCTGATGGCTGGTCGCTAATGAGGTCAGGAGAAGTGAAGATGGACGTGTGATGTCACTCTCCCCAAGGCCCGAAGACATTACAGACCATTAGTCATCATCATCATCATCATCACATCACACACACACATCACACACACACACACACTGAACCATCATGTAGAAACAGAAAGTGTTCGACGTGAAGACTTCAAAAGAAAAACAGTCAGCTTGAGCAAAGACCCAAAATGTCACTGCTTGATGAAGTCTTTATTACAGTGTATCAGAAGTGTGTGTGTGTATATTTATGTGTGTAAATAGCTTTACAGCTCAGTAATCAAAGCCTTTCATGTTCTCACAAAGAACCTCACAGATCACACACAAAGGTTTATATCTCTGTCTCCATATCAGTGGAACCCACAATGATGTAACCCTGGACCTGGTTCTCTGTAAATGATGGAAACATTTGAACCAAAAACGCTGTTCATAATATCATCACACCTGAAAACTCAAACTGATTTTCAAAAGAACACACACACACACAGTGTGGATCAGTGTGATCCATTAAAACTCCTGGACTCCATTCCAGAGGAAGTAGGATGGTCCTTCAGGGACCATTATCTCACACTTAAATATAGAAGCTAAAAATAGACCTGCACAGACTCAACCAAACTCATTCACAGTGCAGAGGCTGCGCGCACGCACACACACACACACACACACACACACACACACACACACACACACACACACAAGTGTGTTTTGTTATCCTTATGGGGACCGTCCATTGACTTCCATTGATTTTAGTAACTAGATTTATACCTAACCCAAACCCTTTTCCTAACCTTAACCATCACTGATCTATAACTAACCCTAAGACTAACTAAAACTCTATTCACACCATACCTATAAACCTAACCCCTAACCCTAAAAAGGGGAGTCCCCCTCATGGGGACCAGGCTTCGGTCCCCACAAGAACCCTCGGACCCCAGAAAGATAGTAAAAGTCAGGACACGGGTCCCCAGGAGGTCAGAAATACAAACCCACACACACACACACACACACACACACAAGTGTGTTTTGTTATCCTTATGGGGACCGTCCATTGACTTCCATTGATTTTAGTAACTAGATTTATACCTAACCCAAACCCTTTTCCTAACCTTAACCATCACTGATCTATAACTAACCCTAAGACTAACTAAAACTCTATTCACACCATACCTATAAACCTAACCCCTAACCCTAAAAAGGGGAGTCCCCCTCATGGGGACCAGGCTTCGGTCCCCACAAGAACCCTCGGACCCCAGAAAGATAGTAAAAGTCAGGAAACGGGTCCCCAGGAGGTCAGAAATNATGTGTATAAGAGACAGGCCGAGAGACACTTATCGGGAAGTGGATCCTACCACGAAAAAAAAAAATAATTCCTGGACGTTCGGCAGAGGGACTATTGGCTAAGAAGGAAAGTGACCGAAGGAGAAGGCAAACGCGAATTTGTATCGGCGTCGCTTTTCCTCGGTGGAGAGAAGAGATCTGGCTGATGTTCACGGGTGCACATAAGTGGTCCGCAGGTCCGCACACACTGTCAAAATATAAAATGCGCACCAGATGAAACCCAGAGCGCCGAAGTTCCAGCTGATCAGCTGATTCTGTCTCTATCTGTGTCAGTTTGTGTCTGTCAGTTTGCAAGTGTAACGGTTTTTCAGTCAGTCAGATCAGAGCAGCTCACTGCAGGATTCTGCATCGTGTCAAAACTGAAAAAATTCACTGAATAAGACAAATAGATCATTGTGGCCCCAACAGCTGACTAATAAATTTCAACACCAAACTGTTAAATGTAGATTAAAGTGAACAATCAAACCTGTAAACAATCCAACCTGAACTCTGAAGGTTTTTTTACCAGTATTTTTATATTTTACTGGTTTCTCTTGATTTTTTCAACAATGAAATGATATTTATTGAAACAAATATAGAGCCAGGTAAAGTAAACAGACTGAATTTGAAGCTTGATTAAGACAGATACCGGTTGGAATAACAACGGCAGAGATAAAGCGGTGGCAGCTGGGCTTACGTCATATGGAAGCGCCAGCTTTATTGTTGTAATGACGCAAAAATTCCGCTAGGGGGCGACAAAAGTTACAGAAGTTACGCACTCCAGCTTTAAAATTCGGGTGGTTCTGGCTCCTTCTGTCAGGCTTCAGCAGCAGCTCGTTTATATTCATTATTTGAATTTGCTGGACTCAGATTGGCTAACAAACTAGCCTATGAGAGCAAGGTATACTGTTTCCTGCCCTGCTGTGCATGGCAACATCAGACCTCATGTCTTCCTGTTTGATACGTCTTATGCTAACAGCTTTTAGCCAGCAGCATGCTAGGCGTGGTTTCAACTGCAGGAGCTGATGAATACTAATGAACAAAGGAGTTGTGATGAAACAGATACAGGCCGTTCGGACTCGGGAGAACTCGGGTGTTATCACCACCTGCGTAGTTTGAGAGATAAAAACTGAAAGAGAAGTTGTTGACCTGTTATTCAACAGAAACACCAGAAAAAACGTTTTTTAATGGAAGGGCCTCTTTAAGGTCTCACCACAGCAGTTCAATCAGACTGAGATCTGGACTGAACTGGTCTTTGACTGGATCTTTGCAACATCTTGACTCTTTTCTGTTTTCAGTCATGTTGTTAGCTTTGCTGGTGTTTGGGCCGTTATCCTGGTGTTTGGTCTGATTTAAGCCAAACTCCAGCTGTAAGACGGATGGACTCACTCATGTTCAACTCAAAGATTGAAGGTGCCAAAATCATCAACCTCCCACCACCATGCTGACAGTTGCTATGAGGTGTTTATGTTGAGTTTGGTTCAAACCGTGACCAAACATCTCTACTTTGGTTACTCCTTGTTCCTTGGGGTTCTTTTAAATGCAGCTCGGTCATGCTGCTGTAGACGATTCCTCCTGTAACACTTCTAAACAAGTCAGAGTTATTTAGCTTGTTTTCTAATCATACTGTTATAAACTGTAACATTGAACATGCTAACTGAGACCTGTAGTTGAAGATGGAGCACTTGAGTTGTTTTCATACCTGCTCTTATCTGAACATTGGACAGTCTGACCTCTGACCTACAAGTGAATTTTCTCAGACACCCAGTCCTGAGAAAGTTGACAACTGTCCACAAATGAATAAGCTTTCTCACTGGAGAGTGAAGAAACTGTTTAGCAATAACCTGTAACCCTTCTCAGATTGATGGACAGAAAGTTCTTCCTGATGTCTTTCCTCTTTTGCATTGTGTTAACACACACCTGTATACTCCAGACCAGCAACCTACTTTTATAGAGGTGCACACACTGTATTTGATCAGCAGCACCTGGATGCTCCTTTTAATTCCTTTGGAGCAAGAGTAAGATTTTATAACCTTTACTTTACAGGACCATGTTAGTAAAGGTCCTGGGTTTTTTTAAACATTATTTTCATGTTTTCTTCACCTGCACACGCATTTCTGAAAGTCTGAGCTCAGGGTGTCTGTTTGTGAAGCCACATTCCAATCAAACAAACACCAGATCAAACTTTTACCACACGCACGACAGCAGCTACCACATGAACAGTTAGAGATGAAAGTAGATGTGGTGATGCTGCTCTTTGATCTCAGGCAGCTGCACGTATCCAAGAATCAGGCGCACGCTGAAAGCGTCTAATTGAAAACACCCCCGACATGTGGCAGAGACGACAGTGAAGTAAGACGTGAGTCAGCGGTGAACAGGAAATAAAATGGATCAAGATGAGTTTCTGTGGATCTTCAGACCAGCAGAATCAAAAAAGTAAGTAAGACAAATCTTTTCTTTTCACGCTAAACAAACAAACACCCACTAGCATCTGGCTTTTGTCTGCAGCAGGGATGGTTACAATTAGCTGGACTGGAGGAAAGCTACAGCAGCAAAATGTAACATTTATCAGGAGTGATAATAACGAGCTCACGTTAACACCTCACTGTATAACCACAAAGCACCAGGCCGGAAACCAGAACTCTACACGACTGTTCTCCTAGTTGAGATTTTTCTTTTCTTCTTCTGTAGCATTTAAAGTCAAAATTACAGATTTAACCAATTCTTTTTCCTCCTCTGCCACGAGTCGAATGAAATCAGAATCAGAGCCGAACAGTCCGAAGCCTCAGTTATTCCCAAAATGTGCTGTAACAAACATGATTTAGCTCTTTTGCCACCAGTTCTTCCTGGTCATCTTCATTCAGCAAGTAAATTAACTTCCTGAAGCTGAAAGCTGGTTAAGTAGCCATGTGGTTCCACTTGAACGTGCTGCTTATTGGCTGAAAGTTGCAAAAACAGATGTTGTCAAATATACTTGTGATGTACTCGAAAGTCCCTGAGCTCGTCCTTCCTTGTTCTCCACAATGTGTACTGAAGGAGGAGGAATGATTTTCGGGACATGAGAGGAGAGAGGATTCGTAGAAGCATAAATTAGCATAATAAAAGCTCCCTTGAGGTATAATGTGACCTTTACTGACGTGGAGGTAATAACCTAAATATTTCTTATAATTCTTTTCTTGCTTTGGAAAAACTCCCAACAAGGTCACAACCAAGCCCTCATGATGCAGCACGTAAAACCTGATTTCATTTTTACTTCCAACTGAACTCAGAATCATGAGATTAAGAGTCTTTTGTTCAGATACCTACATCATTACCGAGCAGCTGCAGTCTGACTCCAGTCCCTCAGGTCAGAATTTTACTGTTTAATCCAGACTCAAGAAAAAAGGAAACTAAACTGAATCCTTCTCTCACTGATTTACAGATCCTAAAGAGGAACTCACCTCCCTCTAAATTATCTTCCTGCTTACAGCCGCTGTTTGAAAAATGCTGGAAATCAAGAGTCACTTAGGACCCTGGGGGGGTTGGCGGACTGGGCTGTGATTGACGTTGCACTAACCGGTTTTTAGCCAGATTGCTAAAGCTTAGCTCCAGTGTGACTCTGCTGTGTTGCAGAGAGGTAACCTGAGCATGGTGAGAATATAAAGTCTATAAATCACATCCACACAATCAGATCCACTGCAGTGAAGTCTTTACCCTGATTTCATTTATCTTTTACTAATATTAGTTATTCATTTTGTTGTAGTTTTCAGCCAGATGCTCTAAATCCCTGTGTGCAGCTGTTTGGTGAGATCCTGCAGACAACAGGCGAGCGGGGGCGAGTGTTTTTATTATTTAATATTTATTATATTCTGTTAGTTCTTATTTATTATTCTATAAATATTATAGTAAAAAGAACCATAATTATTGTGAGATGGTGAATAACTGATCTGATTAGTACAAACTCACCAAGCTGAAGACTTCATCTAAAGAGGGTTTGAAACATTAAGAATTTGGATCGTAAACAACAAGTAATCCAGATTGAATCAGTTTCATTAATAAAACATTGATTAGATAAAAAGTTGAACAATTAATATCTTAAATACCATTAATCAATTAATTAAAAACAATTTTGAATGCTGGTTATGGTGCTTGTTACATTATATATAGCTGAAAAAAGGGACTTGAATCTGAACATACGAGGGAATATTTAAGATAAAGAGAAATTGAATAACAGATTTTAATCCCCCTTAAGGTCTAAAACAAGAAAAATTAGTGAAGGATTTACTTTTGCAATGAAGAAACAATTAAACCTCTGCTAAAATGTAAATCGGCCATCCAGATGTGTTTCAACTGGACGGTTAACAGAAAAGATGGCTCACCCTGGCTGTGCAAACCTCCGTCGTCACGACTACGATGTGTATCTCTATGTAGGGGTGAGGCCTGTGGGAGGAGGGAGGGGTCTAGACAGGAAGTAGAAGGTGAGCAGCACGGTGAGGGTGGGGCTACGACCAAGGAAGTGGGAAGTGATAGGAGGAAGATGTGGTAGGGCCGTGTGTGGTGCAGGAAGGAGGGAGTAGTGCCAAAGACAAGTTCATTCCACAAAAACACCAAGATCACCAAGGGAACGTTTGGGAAAAAAGTAGGTTGAATCAATGACACAGATATTGATTCAGGAGTTCAGGCAAGTCAGAATCAGTTTGTGAATTTAACATTAAAGTCATGCAGGGAAACAGGAAGAGGAGAAATAAAACAGGATGACAAGACAAAACATAAAAGAGCACAAAACAAAATAAAGGTTAGTGGCATCTTTCAAAATAAATCAATCTGACGTGCTGTTAGCGTCATGTTAGCTTCATTAGCAGTTAGCAACGCACAACATGTGACAAACAAAAAGCACGAGGCTGGAGTTTGTCATGATCCTCTAAATAAAGCAGATGCAGTAATTATAATGCTTCTACAGACAACTATAGTTCTGTTTCCCTTTACAAATATCATTAAATCATCAGTGTTTCTAATGCTCCCACTCACACCCACTTCATACCTCCTAAATATGAAGCATTTTAAACTAAAGGTATCCAGTTTCCTTACAACTCACCTGAACGGGGCTTCAGTCCAAACGGTGGGCTGGAAACAGATGCTGGTCTGCTGGTTGGAGATCTGTCATCTCGCTGTGGCAACAGAAAACAAAATATAACAGTCAGTTCTCACAACCATGTGTTTCATGTTGAAGAAGTTTGCAAAGACAAACAGACTGATGAGATAAAAACGACAATCATGTGATGGTGCTCTAGATTTTAGCAGTTCAGCATTCAGTTTGTTTCAGAATTTTTCTACCAAACTGAATAAAATGAGAGTAAACTGCAAGCAAACTGAGATATAACTTAGATCATTTGTGATTAAATCCCAACAGGATATTATAAATAACATTACTCTCACATTTTCTTTGCAATGATGTCTCACGTGACTCAGCTATACATACAACCTGTTGTAAGGTGTGGTTAATACTAATGTAGTGCGATTCTAACTGAAAGTCTGTGCATGTTCTTGCACTTTTGTTTAACCTACAGAGTTTTTATTTTAGACTCTTTTTGTGATTAAATCTGATCTACAACTAACTTCTGTCCCAATAACACGCAGCCTGAAGTGTCGGAGAATGACTTAGATAATTAAGAAGATTAAAAGTCGCTGGAAAGAGCAGCTGAATATCCCACAGTACAAACTCAGCTGCACAAACCTTCAAGTGGACACCTGTTGTATCTTTTAAAGTAAAAACCAATTATTGATTAAAAAACAAACAATTAGAGTCTAAAACTGTTGATCCATAAACCCAGGCATAAGTGATTTCTTTCAGAGACACAATAATCCCAGAAGAAGTGGAAGTGTAAACGATAAAAGAACGACCTACAACACACAAAGCTTGACCAGATGGTGTAAACAAGAACTTGTTGATCTGTTCAGACACTTTGGAAATGTGATGGATCTTTGGTACAGATCAAAGAATGAGCTTGTCTGGTTTACCTTATTACTCCAGCATGAACATTAAAGGCTTAATGTTTCACTTTAAGTATTTTCAGCTGGCATGGACGATGAGTCACCAAAGTCAAAGGCCCATTTCACACTGGATGATCACCCTGCTGCAACATTAAAATAATCAACCATGGATGGGCATTGCAGGGCGTTGATGAGCTGTTCAGGTGAGTATTAAGAAGTGATTTCCTAATAAAACGTGGCTATGGAGGGATTAGAACCAGCATACATCTTCCATATTGAGCTTGTGCTGGTTTGTCATTGTGGTCGCAACATATCAGAGTTCTGGGAGTTCTGGGCCATGCCTGTGTGAAGTCAGGCGTGGTATCATCGTAATGGGAATTTGTGATGCAGGAGATAGAAGGAAAAACCTAACTGTACTCAGATATGTATGGATCATAACTGCCTAGAGACTGAAGGTGTCTAATGCCGAGTTCACGTCGATTTTGCCCTTTTGACAAGCCCCGATTATCAGGAAGACTCTTAAGATAATCCTAACCGATATTCCTGCAGTGTGTGGTGTGTTAGAAGAGATCGGTCTGCTCGAAAGGACGTTCGTTCGCACATCAGGGATATCCAACATGTTTGATTGTCTTGGCCTGATATCACAGCGTGTGGTGTGCTGCAATGAGAACTGATGCAGCCAGCTCAGTGCAGCATGTGGCCAATCAGAAGGCAAAGTGACGGGAGAGGTTTTGTGGCATTTGTCAACCAGCGGCACACAGATTTCAAACAGAAATCATACAGATTTCACAAGGCTTCTGAGTTTTTGGGGGGAAAACCCGTCTCTGTGGCGAGTGAAATCACTCCGTATGTGCCCGATTTTTTTTCGGTCTGTGTGGTCTGAAACTCTTGCAACGTTGTAAAAATCCTGCCGTGTGAACCAGGTTCAAGGCTGCATATGTCAGCCAAACAAGTAAAACTATCTAGGATATCCAGGATTCAGATATCAGCACTACAAGCTACCCTGAAAGAGAAACTTCAATTAACACATGCCTAACTGGGTCAGGTTCAAAGATCACTGGTCCACCCAAAGCAAAGGTCAGCCTTACTCATTGAATAAAGTATCAACGATCTTTTAAAGGTTTAATAATCACAGAATGTTTCCTCAACAGAAGACATTACGCTGACATGTAGCTCACCAGCTAGCTTCTCCACTTACAGGAGCTTCATTACACCCAGCTTCAGCCAGACTAGTTGGTTATGTCTACAAAACACTGAGTTACTGATGAAGTGCGTACAGAAAGACGTTTCCAACCTATTCACATGTGTAACCAAGCTGATGAAAACAGTACATGTGAAAAGCTCAGCTGAATAAAGCAACATAACGAGGAACAGACAAACAAATCAGTTCACTCAGAAGCACGACTGCGGACAGCTCGTTCTGATGGGAGCGACACATCTCTGCTGCTCCAGTTACCTTCTGGGACATATGCCATTCATACTCCCGGCATGCAAGCTGGGCCTGATTGCGGGCCTTCTCTAGAATCATCTGTCTCCTCTTCTGGAACTCATAGCCACCTTCCTCCATGTGCTGCTACAGAACGCATCAAACATTTAGGCTGCAAGTGTTTCCCATTTCCTGCGTACTCACTGTATTGACTTTATATCTCTGATGACAAAGACATATCAATGCAGAGTCCAGGAAGACAGAACTACTTGCTGAGTTCTCAAGAAAAAAAAACGACTGTGAGGAGAGCTCAGAGTTGAGGAGCAAATGGTGGTATCACCTCTATGCAATACAGAAAAATGTTCAACTCCTAACAAAAATGTTTGGATTTTTAAATTCCAGCAATGTGAGACAAATTATATTAAATAATGATAATAACAATAAGGATAAAATCATGTGACAACAATTCTAAGAGTTTAATTTAAAGTTGATGGGGTTCATTTTCTTCTTTCTCTGAAGAAGTACAGTGGTCGACGGTTATATGCAAAACACGCTTATATGCACAAATCTGCTGGGTACGTTCCTGCGTCATAGAGAATCCATACGCTTATATGCACAGCTCTGACAGATATATGTACAAAACATTTGGAGGTATCATACATGCATCTCACTAAATCTCACTGTTTCTCACTAGTTACTTGACTGTGCACCTCCGCTGGTGTTCTCCCACACACTGTCACTGTCAGGCGTGTCTGATGCGTCTGCCTGAAGCTGTCCAAGAGTCACCAAAAATTTATCACTGACTTCTTCAGTGTGAAATAGTGTCACATGTAACAGTTGTTCTAGTTTTTATTGCCTGATCATAAGTTGTTAATATTCGATATAGAAAACCGTTCTGTTACTAACTGTAACTTAATCTGAGCCGTTGTGTCGTGTCCATGCGTGCGCGTATCTGGCGAATATGTTAGTGTTATATTGGATCTGCTCTACAAGTATAACTCGTTCTGTTTGAGAGTTTTTCCAATTATCTGTTATCAATACCGAACACTGCTACCCGTGTTTACACACAACGGTTAAGTGCACAAAATTGCTGAGCACTGAGATCGTGCATATAACTGTCAACTGCTGTACTTGCAATAACTTTGAATACGCCACCTCCTGGCAGATTTGCAGACTGCAATTAAATAAACCCCTATAAACGCTTCCAACAACAGGTCCTTTGATTTGTTTGCTCAATGAATAAACTGAGTAAAACACTGCTTTAAACACACCAACATCATGATTCAGTAAATAAATCTAAATGTTATACAGGAAAGAGGAAAATAACTAATAAAAATAACTCTTACTGCTTGAGGCATAATGTGCATTTAAATTTTTAGACTTTTAATCCAACAAACTAACAAAAAGATACAACTTTTTAGACCAAAACCACAAGCAGCTCTAACCACCAGAAACAAATTCTCAGAGGAGGGACCAGCTCAGAATGCAGGCAGCTGGAAATCATGTAGCGAGTTTCCATTTAAAGTGAGAAAAGTTTAGCACACTGTACCTTTGGTGTTGTGGCGCCATCATCACTGTCCTGCCCACTGATGGAAAAGAAAGATAAGAGGAATAAACAAACAGGGAAAAAGAAAACAGAAAATAAAACTAAACTCCATCACAGGGATGTGAATGTTTCATCACCAGCTGTTATCAAAATGCACGTTGGCCAGTGATAAAAGCAGCAGAGCATTTCAGTTATTTGTCCCCTAAATATTCCTACATTTCATATGAACATCTCATCCAGACACTTGTTGCTTGCTAATGTTTGTGTGGTGTGTCGATTCTATGGCAGCAGAACTGAGTCAAACACTCATAAAAAAGGTAAAACCTTCACAGACTTCACCTGGATGTGAGAGTAAATTAAGTCATTAAATTTTACTCTTTAGATGTTCAAATATACACGATGAAATCATGTGACTAAATCTATTCAGTTGCTTATAATCTGGTTTAATAATTAATAATTATTAATATTTATTATTGTTGTTATTATTATTTCCTTTATTAATCCCTCTTCGGCTCTGCATTTCCCCTAAAAACTAAAACTAAAAACTAGCAACTTGAAATTCTGTTTGTCTGGTAACTTTGAAAATATACTAGTCACACTGGCTGGTGACCAAAAAGTTAATTTAGAGACCTGGCTGCCAAGATCACAGATCAACTCTGAATGTGGTCTTACTGATCTGATCTCATCCTCCACTCACTCCTTCATGTAGTGTCATTTATTTGAGATAAAATCATCCAGGACTTATATTAGTGATCAGGTCTTATCAATTAACCTATCAGCTCTGTTCTCACTTAAAACAGTTCCGGTTTTACCCTTGATACACTGCAACCTGTAGTCCTGGACTACAAGACCAGAACTATGTCTAATGGGTCATATTTAAAGTGGACTGATGACCTAAAAGGGTTCTGCCTCAGATCTCTGGTTCACTTTAACCCTTTAAAGAAAGTTTCAGTAAAATGGAGTTAACTGATAAAAAGCATAATTGTCTGTAAAAATGCTTTTTGATTCTTTAACAATAAGGATGATTCTGTTGTTCTCGTTATTTGTGTGACTGACTTACTTGAATGACTCGTCCACTGTGACCATCTCCACTGGATAGAGCTGGACTCCAGACAAGTCGTCCTGCTCCGAGTTCACTCTGACACACACAGGACGGGGAAATACAGTTATCTGTTTTCACTCCGTTTACTGTAACAGCTTCTGTGAAGTGCCTGGAAATAACTTTGTTATGAAAAGGCGCTTTATAAATAAACTAACTTGGAAACTAGAAGCTGTTCACAGAAAGTGAAACACAATTCCTTAAAGCTGACATTGTTATTATAAAGCTCAAGTCCAAAAAGAAAAGACCTAAAGAATTTTGTATGAATTGCTTTAACACACAAAAAAGAACTAATTGTTATATTATTTAAAATGAAAACACCTGCTGGGATCCTGCAGCAGCTCCACCGCTTTTTTTAGCTGGTTAATCATGTCAATTTGAAGCTCTGTGCTTTCTGGGACTTTTGACCTACAATGAAGACAAATAAATAACAAAACTGAACAGTCAGAACAGCTTTTAAACCATAAAAATTATGGAGATTTTATCTGTTCAGTATGTCTAATGAATCAGATTTTTTTTTAAAGTTGTAAAACACAAAGAGGGACTGAATAACACAAAACCCACCCACATGAGAGGGATGTAAGACACCACAGGAACATTATGGACTAAAGAGTCAGAGGATGAAGTACAACTGTAGTGTCTGAGTGACGTTTCATTTAAAAGTTTTGTATCTATTGAAGTTTTTAATCTATGAGTGAATAAAAAACAAGCCGTCCTTGTGATGTTCAGTAACTGCAATACACTTTTTAAAAAGATCAAAGCTGAATTACGTGCTGGGACAAAAACCCAAAACTTTTTGACTTGTTTTACAAACTCAAACGTCTCTCTGGGTCTCGAGTCTCATCAGACTTGACCCAAAAGCTACAACTTCTCTCTGAACCAGTGTGTGTATTTTCACTGGATTTTCCACAAACTGATCCTAAAACAACAAATATCAGAAGAAAAACAAGTTTTTCTCAGTCTTAACTTCCACAACAAAAGTTGTCAAGTTTTATGAGTTCGAGATGATGACATAAGAATTACATCGGTGTTCTCTGCATATCAAACAATCAAAGTTTGTCTCAATACGCCTTAAAAGACTATAAATTATCTTTATTATTTAGAAACAGCCTCATTATATGTTAGTAAGACTAAAGTACATACTATCTGTAGAGAAGAAGTAGAAACTGGTCTAAGACACAAACATGTACAAATGATGAAAAATAAAATAAAACTCACATTTGTTCTGTTTGCCAGTGTGAGTCTTCTTCTATCCTTAGGGGCTCTTCGAAGTCCGCTGCAGTCCGACCCTGCAAACACCAACACATCAACAGCTGCAACCGTCACATGACACACTGAGTCAATCAGCCATTGGTCTGATGTCAGAGACGTTCCCACCAGCTCCTTCAAACAATGACGACTCTGTGACCAAGTCAAAACTTTTTATGCGTTGATTCATTAACTTTCACTGATCATTGAAACAAGGTTGAACTGGTAAAACACCTGCAGGAAGTATAAACGTGTTTCAAGTCTGATGAAGCCAATAACCAATAAGATGAAGGAGCCTCGTACGACAGACTAGGATTTCAATTGTTAGAAATAAACTCATTTTAACAACAGTGTTAATTCTTTTAAAAATCAGAACATACTGTAATCTGTAAAATCTGTGTGTAAAAAGTTTAAAGAGTTTAAAGTAACATGCGCTGGAGGCTTATTGAAACATAAACTGCATTTAGTTGAATTTTACTCTTTAATTTGAATGTATATGCACCAAAATTATTTTTACAGCAGTAGTAAAGGTAAGTAGTTGCTTTATGGAAGAAAAAACCTCCACATTCATAGTTTCACACACTGATTTCATATTTTTTAACAATGTTAGTTTAAAGGTGATATAGTTGATTTCTAATTGCCTAGCTTAGAATGTCAACAAATGTAAACAAAGTCACAGAACTCTCAGCCCCTCCTGTCGGGTAGAATTCCTAAGCCACGCCCCCCCAAGTTTGGAAACACACGTAGCCCCAGAAAACGACCGAGTGCAAGACACTGGTCCATAGTTCATTCAAGTACCGTAACATGACGGAATCACCGGTAAGTGAAAACAATATAACAATGAACAACTGACATTAATTGTTACTTTGTCCTGAACCTGACGCGGAACCAGCCGGCGGCTGTTTCTCCTGCTGTGACATGGTAGAGCGGCGAACACTCCCAGCAGGTGTGCTGCGGTAATATGTCTCAGTTTTTTAGGAGCACAGAAGCCAAATAAATGCGGAAGTCCGTATGACTGGAGAGACTGTCCTTGATTGGTTGATGTTTTTAGATAAATACTGGAGAACCGCTTAACTTTTTTTTTTTTTTTTTAATCTTCACAACATATTTTTCTCCATGCTGTGTTAAAACGTTTTTAATCAAATCAATCAATCAAAAATACTTTATTAATCCCCGAAGGGAAATTAAGTGTTGTTGTAGCTCAGTTCTTCTTCAGGGAGCCGTTATAGAGGGTTCTAGCTGTGGACAGGAAGGATCTCATGTAGAGGGTTCTAGCTGTGGACAGGAAGGATCTCCTGTAGAGGGTTCTAGCTGTGGACAGGAAGGATCTCCTGTAGAGGGATCTAGCTGTGGACAGGAAGGATCTCCTGTAGCGGTCTGTGCTGCAGCAGATTATGAAGAAACTTCTGACTGAAGACACTCTGTTGTTGAGTTACTGTGTTCTGAAGAGGATGATGAGGGTTCTCCATCATGTTCTTCATCCTCCTTTGGATAATCAACTCAAGAGACTCCAGTTCAGTCTCCAGGACAGAATCAGTCCTCCTTATCTGTCTGTTCAATCTCTTCATGTCACTTGCTCTGATGCTGCATGATATCATGGGCATGAAAAAAAATATGTTAAGCAAATTCGTTATGCAAATTAAGTATAGCAGCTTTAACGTGAAAAGTCTGATATTTAGCAGGTTAAAAAAAATCAAATTTGTCTGATAAAACTTACTGGTTGTTTAATGAGCCTTTAGTTTTTTTTTCTTTACTGATTTAGAAAGACGAGCTGGACAGGATCTTTACATATCCCGTCCCAGTCAGTGAAAGAATCTGCAACAAGCTCCTTGGTTTGTACCAAAACCTCACAGAGAGGCTCAATGTCAAACAGAACAGACGTCAACAACAGAAACTAAAACTCCTAGCCTGACCAATCAGATCCTCCTGCATTATGTTCAAATGCAGAAGGGTCGGACACCGGAGCCACACCCGATCATTTTCGCGTCAAATTTTATGATGGACCAATTACATATCACCTTTGTTGTGCGTCATCCTGAAAACATGGAACTAGCGTTTTCCATCCAGAGTACAACATTCAACATGGCGGACTCGGCTGTGGATGAAGTGTTTACTTCTGTGTTTGCACAGTGTTTGCTGGGGGCGGTCAAATACCTGAACCGAGTGTGCACTGACGCCTCGTATTCACAAGTTTTTGACACAAAAGCGACAACTATCATTAATATTCATCTTTTCTCCTCCATTAACCATGGCTCTGTAGCTACCATTACGGTTCCGCTCGCTAAACCTTTTGTTTTCGTTCCGCCTCGTGTGTATCCGCTTTAGTGGCACGTATGTTGCGTCACTTCCGGGTTTCTGTGATTGGTTCTCTCTCAACTGGCTAAGCCCGCCTTCAAAATTGAGAGACAGCGGTTCAGCTCCAGGTCCTCACGTCTTTTTAAAGTATTCTGTCAAAGACTTGGGCCTGGTTGATCAGGTAATAAAACTCCTCCTTTCTTATAGATGCTCCTCTGCTGGACTGTTTCATTGGATTGTGCTCGTCTCTGTGACTCTAAAAATTATTTACACACACGTATGAAGACATTTAAGATCTGTCGTTTGACCACTTTCATCTCATTCAAGGCCACTGCAGCTCCTGAGCCACGTTCTCTTCTGAGCTAAAGTCACTGACTCGATATCAAGTGACAGTTTAGGCTGCAGTTTAACAAAATTTGAGCTCGTTCAGATGGTTACAAATTGTGAAGGAGCAAGAGAACACATCGTGAATCCTTTACTGAACAGCGAGAGCATATGCTCTTACCTTAATGTAGTTGATGAAGCGAGTGCTGAGCGCTGAGTCTCTGTAACTGTATTGCTCCTTCAGGGCTTCCGTAGGGCTCTCTTCAATCAGTTGTACGGATTCAGAGTTTGGATCAGCTGAAATGAAGCAAAGGAGAAGATCCAAAAACCTTTTACAATAAAAATGCTGTTTAGTGACTCATCATTTTTATTTGTCTTTGATCAGGGTCTCAGTCCTGATTTCAAACAGTTTAAAATAATACTGATTGTTTACTAACAGATACAAGAAAATTTCACCATCTAGTTAGTTTTAGGATTACTGCAGTTTCACAAACCAACAAGGTCACATAGATCATCCTCTTGGTTTATTCTAGAGGTTTTAAAAGCCACATTCAGGCAGCTTCTGTTCTGGTAACATATTTTCACAAAAGATACACAAAATGTCAATAAACGAGTGCCAACCAGTAGAAATCACCTAATCTAATCCCTGGGATTAGATACCAGAGAACATAGTTCAAGATACAAGAGAACATAATTCCTGTCCAGATACAAGCATTTTATCTGAAATCTTAAAGTGCAGCAAATGCTGAAGCAAAGCTAACACTGAAAAATGATCTAGAGAGCAAATCGTTTTACTCATGCCAGACTCAGTAAATGGGACCCTCCATCAGCTTAACCTAATTAAAGTTGATTAAAGTCTATTTAAACTGTGTATCAAGGGAGCTGCTGCTGTTCTCTATGGGAGCTCGGCAACTCGCACCCTGTTCACTGCTGATATCGAGCGCGGCATCATGACAACAAGCAGGAAAAACTAACAAATCACCAGATTGCAACTGTCTCTTAGTAATTACTGGTAATTAATTTTAAGTGATGTCGAAAAAGCTCAGAACATTTTCAGTATCATCATATTATCAACAGTTCAAGTGAAAACTCTTTTAGAAACATCTACATGACTGTGACTGTCACCTGTCAGGGAGCTGATGTGTTCACTGGAGTCATCTTTGCTGATTCCTTCCTCCTCTGTGATGTTGCTCATTGGTGCATTGAGACTCAGACTGTCTTCATCTGATGGCTAAAACAAACAACAGAGTTAAAGCTGAACTGGATTAACTAGAAGACCAAGGGAAAAACCTAATGAGAATAAACTGATGAACATTCGATAAACTAAACATGGTCTATTAGCTTCTTCACAGAGAATTGTTTTCTATTTAATGTCACTGTACAGTCGGTATTTTGGACTTCAACAAATGTCTAAAGAACTGACTCTATATCTGTGTCCTCAGAGAATCTCAGAAATGTAAAGGAATTTTCGTGAGAACAAGAATATGATCTACTTTCTCTCTATTCCACATCCTGATCAGGTCAAGGATCTAAAGGTTCTCCTAGCAGTTCAAAGTTAGACCGAGTGTTAGCTCAGCTGCTAACTTTTTAGCTCCAGCAGCTCTCAGATCAGCTGTGTCCTCCATCCAGACTAAGCTAACGTCTCCTGTACATTTCATCATGACAGCATCATAATCGCTTTTATAAAAACCTACATTCATAAACATTATTGGACCCCTTGATTGTGATAAAACACTTTAAGCATTTAGAATCACTTTTATATTATTTGTCATTAGTTAAAATAGTTATTCATGAAAAGATGTTGCCAGCTGCATTTTTCTAGACCACTCCCTAGATCTAACTGATTGGTCCTCACGCAATCCCAACCTATCCTGAAACCGTCATATCTACTCAGAACCAGCTTGAATTGAAAGGGAAATAAATTTAATACAACAAGAACAAGATCCACCAGTGGAAACAGATTTCCCTGCACAGGGTTTAGAAAGCTCCATGTTTAGGAGTCACACAAATGATAGAAACTTGACCAGATAAAAATCAGCACGAGAGGAAAAGTTAAATAATAAGAACTATCCTAAAATCCATCTTGAATGTAAATCTAAGTGATTCGAATTAAATTTAGTCCTAAAATATCAGACTCTCTTAAAATAAACAAAGAACATCAAACCAAGACGGCAGACACTCATTGAAACAGAAATCGTAGATGCAGAAACAGAAACAAAATGACAGATGACACAAAGATGCACAAACACATGCTCACTACCTCCGTCGCAGACAGTCTCTTGTCTCCGTTATCGCTGCCGACTCCTGAGTCGCTGTCTTGTTTCTTCTGGTGCTCCATGTCCTCCACACTGCAAAAAACATCACATAGGTCACACACACAGGAAGGGTGTGTGTGTGTGAAGAAGTATGAGACTCTCTCACTCCTCCATCTCTCTCTTTTCACTCTGGTTTCCTTATAGATCAAATGTTTCATCACTGGAAAATATTTAAAATCTTTCACATAGGCAGACTTAACAAAATCAACTGTCAGACCTTTTAAAGACAACACAGAATTAAATAAATGATGTTTTTCACCACCGTATCTGTCAAATGGAAAATCAAACACAAGAGGACTGAAAGGAGGTCAAAAATGACCGAGTATTTAATCCTACAGTCATTAAAGTGTATCGTAGAGCCTGAACAGATGAAGTATAAACCCACTGACATAAAACAAAATGAGATCTAGTATCTCTGAAAAAATACCCAAAATATTCTGTTTACAGGTGCCGCCATTTGTGCATTTGGAGCCAGAGTTACACAATCACAGTGTTCATTAGGCATCAAAATAACTAATTATGTATTAAATGATTCTGGAAAATTACTTTTTGAATGTGCAGCAGTTAAATAAAAACCACCTGAATCTACAAAAGTCAGCAGCTGAAAAATATGAAGTGTGTATTTTTAGAAAATGTCCTACTTATATACATGGAGGGGGCGGGATTTAAAACTTATACTGCAGTCAGCCAATAGGGAGCAGTTATTTTGTTTCTACATATAGTTATTACTTACTTATACAGATTTATTAAGTTTTTGTCTTTTTGTCCCACTTAACACACATTTAACATGCAGTAGTTCAGTCGCTGCGCTGTGGCATGTGATAACTGGATTGCACACGAACAAAGGAGGTCTGCGACAGTCTTCTTTGACCCTTGCGGGGCGGCTGTGGCTCAGTGGTTAGAGTGGTCGTCCTCCAACTTGAAGGTTGGTGGATCGATCCCGGCTTCCACCGCCACATATCGAAGTGTCCTTGGGCAAGACACTGAACCCCATGTTGCCCCCCGATCTGCGTACCGGGTTGTGTGAGTGTAAGCGACAACCCTCTCCCCCCGGTTTACATATCGGGTTGCGTGAATGGGTAAATGCAAAACCTTGTAGTGTGAAAGCGCTTTGAGTGGTCTGAATGACTAGAAAAGCGCTATACAAATACAGAACATTTACCATTTACATTTACCCTTAAAGGTGGGATATGGAATATTTTCATAAAAAGCATTATTTTAACAAAATAATGCCTCCACTGGGTGTTTAGAGGGTTGTAGAATGAAAATACAGCATTTCCTTTAAAAATTATATTAAAAGTAAAAAATAATAAAATATTAATTGTGACGGGCACGACGTTGGCCTTTTGTTTACATCTACCAGCCAATAGCTGGCAGAGCAGCGGGCACCATTATGGGTTGCCTAATACCGTAAACACTCCAGCACAGTGAAGCTGGTACTGTGGAGTCTGCAGATCAAGCAGCTGGAAGCACCGGGGACATGTGGTGATTATATACCTTATTTGTTTGCCATAGGGGGTTTTTCCCTCTGGGTTTTCCCATGTGACGAGCAAGTTCTGTGTGGAAACGTTTTTTTATTAGCTGCTAGCTAACAAGTAGCTACAGCATGTCGCTGAGGTGGAGGAGCTTCGACTTGAAGACACACCACGGAGGTGAGGCGTGCAGGATGGTGTGTGGGTATTTTATTTTCCTGCTCTGATCAGGGATCAGAGTGTTTTTGGTGAGGAATATTGGTCGACCTCAGCATCGGAGTGCGCGTGGGGGGTTAACGAGCCTGGCACCTAGATGGCTGAAGGCTTTGTGCCGTGTTATTCTGTTCCGTGTTATTCTGTTCCGTGTTATTCTGTTCCAAGTTCCATATACCACCTTTAAATTGTGATATAAGGAGAGGTAATTATAACTGATTCCATCTTCCTGCTATGGTTTGATGTGCTTCCAGCCTTTTCTCTCTTCTATTTAAAGACTCAGTTCTGCTCTAAATTTTTTCTGTATGTTCTCTCTTCTGGGTCAGTCTTTCATACTCGTTCTGTAGCAGAGTGTATTTTTGACTCTCGGCCTCCTTCAGTCCGGTAACGATGAGTAAAGAACAAAAGAAGAGAGGATAAAGGTAGCAGGAGGAACAAGTGGGGAGGACTGAGAGGTTTAAAAAGAATCCATCTGCAGGTCCAGAGAAGAAGTAAGTAGATTTTGGGGGGATCTGGATCACCGTCTGGATGCAGGAATGTTTTTAAGGATTCTTCATCATCGTGAGATCAGGCCATTTTTAACACATCTGCATGTAACGCAACAATAAATGGTCTGAGTGCTAGGAACTGAGGTGTTTGGTAGAGGTCTACGTTCTCCGAGTGCTTTTCTAGTTTAGAATATTTCCTTTTTCATGTTTCCTGTTAAGTTTAGATTTGTCTTTTCTTTTTTCTCTCCACTTTATTCACACCTCCACTTTGGTTTAGAATGAAATTATATAAGAACTAATGCAGGTCACTGTTTAGCTTCACAGACTGTTTATACTTCTTGATTCACAATGTCGAATTTTGTGAAATCGTCTTAAACTGAAACACAACCTTGAGGCCACTAGGTGCTGTTTCCTAAATGTGTGTAAAATCTCTGTCTCTAATGAAACAGTTAGTTGGAAACTTTAGACTGACAGTTAGTCCCTTTTTTTACTTGATGACTACCTCTCTACATGAGACTTGAAACGCAGCCTCCTTCAGGTGTGAATGCAGCTACGATCTTACTATTCACCAAAAAGTCCCCAACCAGATGAAGCAACACAGCTGGTGACTGACCTGCCAGGGGTGGGACGTGATAGACCAAGACGCTCGATGACTGGCAGGTAGAGCGAGTCAGGCATCTTCTCACTGCGACACGCCTCAATGCTCAGATACTTGAATATATGAACTTTACCCTTTATGCAGATCTGAAAGAAAATAAAACACTGAACTCTGTAGCTACCAGCCAGTGTGATTTAGTCATTTCACAGCTTACAATAAGATCATGAATATGTTAAACTTCAGGTGTGTTCAGGTACCTGTGCAGGTGGACTCTGCAGTGGGTTGTTCTCTAACTGGAGTGACTGGAGCTGCTTCATCTTCCTGTAACACACTGGGATGGTGGAGACCTTGTTACAGGAGAAGTCAAACTTCACCAGAGGAAGATCAGCCAAGTCTGGAGGGAAACAAAGAAGGAAAAATCTTTAAAGGCATAATATGTAGAAATTTCAATATTATGCTTTTTAAAAATAAACACCATAATTAGTGAGCTAAACAACATGTTGTTTGTCATAATTCAGAGAGTCACCAAAAAATAATCACCGACTTCTTCAGTGTGAAATAGTGTCA
>SSNP01000126.1:205276-227657 GCA_006937955.1 Pachypanchax playfairii | reverse complement strand
CATGTAACATTTGTTATAGTTTTTATTGCCCGATCATGATATAGAAAACTGTTCTGTTCTGTTACTAACTGTAACTTAATCTGTGTCGTTACCATGGCGTCCATGCACGCGTATCTGGCGCATCTGTTATGTACCAGTGTTAGATTGGATCCACTGTACGAGTATATAACTCAGTTTTATGCTCCTAATCTATTGTAATTACGTTATTACATCATTTCTGATTATCTGTTATAACACCGAACACTGCTCCCCGTGTTTACAGTCCAAATGACCACCGACGGATAAATGCACACAACGCTTACATGCACAAAACTGCTGGGCACCGAGGTCGTGCATATAACAGTCGACCACTGTATTACCAAGAATCCACATTGTTAAAATGATTTAGAGTTTGCTAACTTAGAGAGTTTTCCCCAAAATTTTCCCCAAAAGTCAAGACAGATGATAAACTCCCTGCGAGTCCTTCAACTTGTAACTTGGTTAAATCAAACTAAAACTTTTCCTCCTCAGAAAAGCCATTTTTTATCGAGTTGTTCACGTGTAGATTCAGTCTCACTCAACAATTTCTCTTCATTTAATCCAGACAAATTACATCATCGCTTGTGGCTGAAGATAATTTTGTGACTCTAATTGTTGTGCTGTAGACTAAATATGGCACTAATCAGATGACTCCCTCATGCTACTTCTAAGAATAGTCTTTTATTCTGAAAATACTATAAAAGCAAACCTCAGCACTTTGGCTGGAGACGTCACACTAGCAGCTTTAAACTAAAACAACTCATGAGTTTCTGATGACTCCAGTTAAATAAAAGCCAAACTTCAAACACAAATTATTTGCGTGTTTTCCATCATTAGAACAATGAAGCTGTTGTTATTTTCAGAGCGTTTTAATTGTTAACAGCAGCGTGACTCACCGCTTCTGTTCTGTCTAACCTTCACGCTTATTAAAATCCATCGTAAGAGTTAAATCTGGAATGTCTCGCAATTATGTTGCTTAATTCTCACTACAGCTGAATCCATTTAACAAATAAAAAGCTTGCTCTCATGCAGGTTTAGAAATGTCAAATAATTTGACACAAGAGGCAAAAAGAAGGTGAAAAACATCCAATTTAAATTTTTTGTAGGATATAATGAATATATTCATTCAGATTTAGGATATTTTCTAAAGATAAATCAGCCTTTAATCTCTATGATGCTGCATGTCAATGTTCCTCCATCGCTCAGTGTTTTTATACATAACAAAGCTTCTACAAGCTTTTCATCACATGATGTTTCCACATTGGATCTGTTTAATGAACAAGATGGTGGAATCTGTGTTTTTATTTGCTCAACAACAGATTTGAATAATTTTAGAACATGATAAACATCATTTCTATTGTGTGATATGCAAAACTGAAAGAGATGGACTATATTAAACAGATTATGACGTTTCTTATTGGATTCAGATCAGTTTTATTCATCGTTTATCAACATTAATCCCTTCTTGATTTTCATTCCTGAATGTTTTTAGGCCTTTTTAAAAACAACAACAAAATAAAAACTGCTGTACGTGTGGGTGTGTGTTTTTTTTAGGTATCACTGTCAGACTGATGTGTCGAGGTTTTTTTTATTTTATTTTTTTTACCATTGTGGTTTAGCAAACCACGCAGCTATTCTCAGATCTTGTCATCACTGACAGTGATCTCTAGACGCTTCCTGACAGTTTATCTTTATTAAAACAACATGCAGGTGGTAAGAATGTCAGCCAAGCAGCCGAGACGGAGAGAGCAGTGACAGCCGAGAGATTTCATCTGGTTACTGGACAAAAACGTCCTCTAGATTAGATTAAATACACTGTAGTAGAAACAGACAGGATAAAGTCTACATTTAAATAAAAACAGTAACGCAGGCAGACTGATGTCACAAGTTTCACTGATTTACATTAATCATCTGACAGATCGGGTCTAAAAGATCCATCACATCAGTTAGTTCTTCACATTTGAGTTTCATTATTTAAAACTACTTGGGTGGTTCTGAAACACTGCCAGTGGTTTTATATCAGAGAACTTTTAGACACAGCAAAAAATATAATCCAAGCTCAACAGATATTAAATCAGAAACAACATCCTTCCCAGTCGCGGGGCTGCCGTCCAGTCTGCGATGTGAAACCCTCCCGGTGGCATCCAGACGCTTTACACATAAGAGGGTTATTATTTAGTAAATAAAGGGAAATCTTCCCTGGATGTTTTCAGTTCTGAGTTCAGATACAGCAGATAATTCTCTGTTTTTAATGGTTTCTTGGTTTTACTTGTTTAAAAAGTCACAAATCAAAGTAGCACAGAACTTCCGTACTCGGTGGTTCAGGGAGTTTGATGCTGCATTGTTTGTAGTTCAGCAGCACGAGTCTGAGGTTATAATAATGGATCCAAAATCAGAAACATTTTTTCCTAATTAAAGAATCTAAAATATACTCGTTTGAATTATCAATGCAACAGTTTATAAGCTGCTTATGATTTTTAATGACACTCGGTAGCAGCGTGTTAATAACACCACCAGCTCTTAGCAGGTCACACCAAGTGGTTTCCTGACCATTACAGTAGTTTTCAGCCAGGGAGGCATTTTTCAGCATAACACCTACAAGAAAAAAAAAATACAAAAATAACTGCCACCATGGTTTTATTTTGAAATGATTCCAAAATGGAAACTACAGCTGTGGGTGGTTTGCACCATAACTGACAGAATATGTGGAAAACCCTCTACAATGATCCATCAGACAGGTGAAAACAAACAATATCTCAGCATGTTTGTCCCCCAACCTGTGTTCCCTCTGTGTCTGAGGAAAGTTAAAGACCGTGTAAAGGGAATTCTGCTATTTTCTTCTAACCACATTATAAACATAATAAATGTACTGTTCTAAACATGTGAAAAACCTCCCAACAATTAAAAACTGAATTGTGGAGCTAGCCTTCAAATTGCGTTTCAAGAGTTTTCTGTTTCAGGATTTTATGGGCGGGTCTAAGGATAACCCCGTCCCCTGCTGCTCTCGTCATATAAAACCGTACAGTGGGGTAGCTTCAGTGGTTTTCCCACTCCTTCATCCGAGGGATGACCGTCTGAAAAAGCTTTGGGTCGATTTTGTGCAGAGGAGCCGCACAGTAGACAGTAACTAAACCAGCATGATAGGAAGGAGCTACTTCTGCCACCTGCTGCCTTCATATGCTAAACAAAGCTCAGAATGGCGTAGCAGCACATTCCGCTCCTTCACTGATCAACAAGTCTGAAGCATCGCGGTCGTGTGGAAATATTTCAACTCCTCAAAAAGCAGCGATGCGCAGTTTTACATGTGGGTAGAACCTCAAACTTAACGAACCAGCCGGAACTCAGAAACGGAGGAAATGCAGTGATGTGGGGAAGAGAAGGAGGTGCTGCTAGAGGATGAGACAGACAGGTTTCAGCGCCTGCAGCGGACACGCCCCCAGCGTCTCAGAGCAGAGAAAACTGATCCTTTTTTCATTATTTTGTAACCAAATTTCATATGTTTCACAGTGTTTTTAATCATTCAAATTTGGCTGGATGACTAATAACTAATATTCCTGTGCAGTGACAAACTCAGAACACACATTTGTTGTTACTTTACACGGGCTTTGAAGTAAATGTGTTGTGGACAGCGTGAACGGCTGGAAGTTCTATTTCTACATGCATCGATGCATGTTGGGAAGCTCTTTGGTGTGTTGGAGGTGCAGATGGGAATATAATAAAAACAAAAAAAAAAAATCAATTATCCATCTTCAAATGTGTTAGTTTTTTTGTTGTATTTGCTTGAAAATCTCATCTCTAAAGCAGGTTTTTTTAACTAAAATGTAAAATGTAAAGAGATACATTGCAGATTAATCAGTAATAGATAATTCTGAGCGGTCTAGAGATACGGGATCCTGGACTTTTGAGACTACGTTTGTTCTGTGATCTTATTTCTGATTTAAGTGACTTTGTTTGTTCAAAACCTTCATGTTTTGTCTCATGATGATGTTCTACATCAGCACATTTAATGAATGCCACCATTTCTGAGCACAGAAGATTCTCTGGTGAGAGGTGTGTATAAAATGACTCTGTCCATTCCGGATTAAACATTTTATTTTTACTGTCTAGTTTGATTTAATTTTTTGAAAGTTCCGTATTTTTCCGTCCTTTTCTCCACATATAACTTGCCTCTCAAATGCTCGTCCGTCTTCGCTGCAGAGTGAAGAGGAACTTTATACACTGAGTATTAACACGTGGGGCGGCTTAACTTACAGGCAGCAGGTCCACTTGCTTCCTCACCACTACTGTTATGGTGCATTCACACCGGCCACTTTGTCAACGTCAAGCAACGCTGATAACGCTCCAAATTTGACGTTTGAAGTTGAAGCTCATAACGCCTGCCAGTCAGAGCGCATAGGCGTTAAAGCTCGTAAAGCCTGACCGAAAAAGAGCGCGAAGGCGGGGCTTCCTTTGTTATGGGATGTTCGGAGCTATTGCGGACATATTGAGACAGTGGCTTGGATTTATTTACTTCATAGATCTAGACAACGTCGACGTTGGGTGCATCAGCGCCGTTTGTGGATACACCCCATTCTTCAGATGCGTTCTGAGTTTGGTGAGTTTAACCATTTGCTCCAGGAGCTACGTTTGGATGAGGTTAATTTATCTTCCATTTTGGCTGATCCCGCTTCTTTCCGGCTACGTGCTGTGACGTCTTACGTCACTACAATGAGACGCTCTGATTGGTTGACATGCCGCTTCAAGAGCGTTATCAACGTCAAAAGTTCAGCTAGCTGAACTTTGAGCTTTTCAAGCGTCAACGCCTGAAACGCTAGAAAAGCTTGAAAAGTTGCCGCTCATAACGCTCACAAAGTGCCGCAGAGCCGTTGACGTCTGTCTGACGCCCGTCCACCATAAACTTTACATATAAACTTGCCACTTATGAAGTTGATGGTTGGGCCGGTGTGAATGCACCATAAAGGCAGTAAAAGTCATGCAAATTAAAATAAAAGCCCCCTGTCAGATCTTATTGCTGGGTTTCACTCACGTGACTCGGAAGCCGCGCGAAACTCAAATGGGGGTCAGGAAGTGTTTCACTTGGCCACAACAACACAGCGCGATGTCTGAAAGCAACTATAGTAAGGCTTTAAATGGACTAGCACAGACGCGATATCGCGAAAAAATATATCTTCATTTAGGTTATGACCCATATAGTTTAAAAAAATCGGACTTTAAATACAGTCTGGAGGATTTACCCTGTATTGAAGCTATCGACATAACTCTCGTCCTGCATACCTCTTTTTACACAGCAAATCAAATGAAAGCCTTCAAAAGCCTGGAAGCCTACAACGATTTTGTATCAGTTTGGGTCAACGATTTAGGATCCAGAGAAGCTTTAAATGGCTGTCATCTTGTTTTTGCATGGGTAAGTCGTGAGTTGTGCTACTTTTAATTAGTGATAATAATACTATTGCTAATGCTAATAACGAGTTGGATTTGAAAACGATCTCCAGCAGATGAACAGTACCTGAAAGGTGTCTTTAAAAAACAGGAGAGCCCACCAGCATCCTGACTCAGATCCTCAGTGATGCATCATCCTTCAGTTAATCATCTACTGCATGTCCAGTTTCAGCTAACAACTCTTTCAGAATCACCTTGTTTGGAGCTGAAAAGTTTTTTTTTCCATCTCACTCATGTTGTTATCTTTGCTATTTATTTACAGATTCCACAAAACAAATGGAAATAAATGGTATTTTTGAGACAAGGTGCGTAAAGATTTAATTTGTTAACACGGGTTCTTTCTTTAAGTTTATGTGGCTTGTCATCCTTGAATTGGTCTTAAACATAACAAAACATTTTATCAACCTTCCAAATGTTTTTGTTTCTCCTCTTTCCATTTTAAACCCCGTGAGGGAGTACGATGCGCTGGAAGAACGCTCTGGTAGAAATCTCATCACTTTTATCAGCAAGTCTAATCTGAAGTGAAGTTGGAGAGAAAAGCAATAATCAGACTGTTTGCACATGCAGAGGCTTATTTTAGATCAGAGTCTGGTGTCTGCACTGCCACACCCATCTCAGTCCCCTAAAATATACCAAATCCCCAGAGCGACCGAAGATCGACCTCAAAGATCTGAAATCAGTGAATGAAGATTTGCACCGACCACAGCTTTGTGAGGCGCATCTGCTCAACCACCACTGAAAACACAAGACAAATAAATTGAAACCTGGCGTGGAAACATTTTACAACCTAAAATACACCCCCAGCGACAAGAATTTATTACCCTTTTTAGTACCCTTCTTGTCGCTGGGGGTGTACCCTGTAGTCCAGGTCCATTTTTGTACCTTATGAAGTTTTTCCACTAAAACAGTAAAATTATGCCACGTTTTGAAGTCTAAAACCAACATTCTGAAACATAATATTGAAAATGATGGATGAAACTTAATAAAAGGGAGATTAACCAGCCTTGACCAGGGTTGCAGGTGCAGTTGAAATGGTACAAATTTGTACTTTATATCAATTTGAACCCTCAGAGGGACATTTCTGACCTTTTAAAGACCAATATTGTACTTTTGAGGGAACAATTTACCTATAGGAACAAAAATGTTCTTGTCTCGTACCTCTATTTCTGAGAGTGTACAGTCAGTCTTCATCACATGATCCAGGGACATTTTAAACATCTACAGATTTCCACAATAAATGTGGACAGAGTTGTGATTTTAGACCATACGTAGCAACTCTGTCTGAGGTAGACAGTGATTCTAGCTGTCAGTGATACACGTTTGAGTTGTTCAGTTCTCACACTGACCTTCAGGCAGGACGCAGAGAAGGTTCCGTCGTACGTTTAGTTCACGCAAAGCTTTGAGTCTGCCGATGTGACGAGGGAGGGCTGTGATTTCATTACAGCTGATGTCCTGTAAGACAAAACAGCAAGCAAGTAAATACATTCAATGAGTAGTAATAATAATAATAATAATAATAATAATAATAATAATTCATTAAAGGGCTGCACGTCGCCTTTCTTACCAGTTTTAAACTGGTAAACTACATACAAACAAACACAGACATATCTAAAACTTTCAGCAGCGCATGACGATAGTTTTAACAATGTTTCATTGAAATAAGGCAAAACAAAATGCCAAGACTGTCCTGAAATCAACAAACTAAACTAACTAAAGTTTAGACATTTAGATGCAGTGATGACAGCACAGCGTGCCGAGAGAAACAACAACACACTCACCAGCTCCATGAGGCCGTGCAGCTGGCCGATGGTCTCCGGAAGACTCACCAGCTTGTTGTTACTGGCGTTCAGGACTCTGAGGGGTAAACCGCACAGACAGGCCGGCAGAGAACTGAGCTGGTTCCGGCTGCAACACAAACACACACACACATATAACACAGAGCTGATTCCTGGTCAGATGACTCATGTTTCTGTCCCAATTCATGAAGAAAATGAGTGTTTGAGTCATTTACAGTAAGATACAATAAACTACAACAAGTAGAAACACAAGTGCAACACGACAGTTTCAAAAGAGTCACAGTGATGATTAATAAAACGTTTCTGCACATTTACCTCGACATCCAGGAGCAAATGAATGATTAAGTACCCTTCGAGGAGCGTCTGAGCTCATCATTCATTGATTTTATCTTTGGTAGTATGAACACTAACACCCCCCCCCTTTCCATTTTTTTCCACACGTATGGGGCTGAGTTGTGTGACAGGAAGAAGTCTGTTTAACATCCGACACACATTTATTTGATCAGTGTCAGTTAAAATTCTCTATAATCTGACGTCATTTACAAATTTATATTTTATATATCACTAAAATTATTCTCAAGGACCCTTTTTTCTCTTTTTGTGTAAATATCTCAGACGACATTATAGTTACAGTAAATATTTCATGTAGAACAGAAAATTATTACTTTAAAATAACCACTAAAGTCAGAACTTCCGTTTTATCTTTGCTTTTCTCACCATGTTTGAATAAACTTTATTGAACTGTCTCTGGGACTGATGAGAAATGATTTTAGAAAATTCAAAGAACCGCTAAACTGTGTGAATTTGAATAGTTAATGCAAGTAACCTGTATAAGTACGTAGCTTCTTTTTGTTTCACCTGGTAATAACCTGCTTTTAACTTGACCACTAGGTGGCAGTAAATCGCCTGGTCATTTCCGAACCACCATGGTGCTTTGTTCAGACAGAGGTGCATTTTTCAGTGATGCGCATCTGCCAAAAAAAAAATTTGAAGCTGTCCTGTTTTTCTGTGATTGTAGTTTTATTTTGAAAGGATAAGCCTTTATACCACCATGAAACCTGTTATAATATGAATCTACTGAATATCTAACTATGAAAGAACAAATGAAATATGAAAAAACACAAATATTCACAACTAGCAGAGTTAGCATAAACATCCGAGGGTGCTTTTTGCAGTAGAACTTGGTGAGAGACGTTTTTAATCTTCATCCAGACAATGCGTACATGATAATAAAAAAAAATGAAACAGACAACAGTAGGGTTGTCAAAATCATTGATGCCTAGATATTAATCAATATTAAAACTGGTATGTTTAGATATTATGTTCTCATGGTATCGATATTTTGGAGTCTCATGTATACACCATAGACATTAATACGTAGACGCCTCGTGGACTGACGCTGCCTATTGGAGCACCACCGCCATCTTGGATCGGTTCCCATGCGTCTCTAGTGCATTTATTTCCACTGAGATAAATGTATATCCAACTACAAAAACACATTTAATTACGCTCTTCAACAGAATGTGACATGACATTAATTTCATAGTTTAATAAGCAAAACAAGTTTGATGGTTTATTTTAATTCATTTCTTTACTTTCCTCTCTCTTTGAGCGAGTTCAAAAATAGCTTTTATAATGCTTTTAAAAATAGTCAGACATGGTATGACATCTTAATAAAAAATTATACTTTGATTAAAAAAAATTCTCTCTTGCAACTTTTAAAAAAAATATTAAGAACTACAACATATTGATAATATCCAAATAAGCAGAAATATATAGTTATTCACACATTTTGAATGTAACTATTGAAATAAGAGATGCCAAATGCAATCTTAACTCTTCAACTTAAACATCAAAATAACCTTTTATCTCTCTCTCTCTCTCTCTCTCTAATCTAAAACCCTTTAAAAAAAAATCTTTGTTGCACAGCTTCTTGCATGTGCTGCACTCTGTAACTCCAGGGTCAGTTTCATGATGTGGTGGAGTTTTACTTTATGACATACAGAGACAACAAATGACACAAGCATGAAATGATGATTATCAGTCCCACATTGGGTTAGTATTTCTTTAATAGTCAAATAACGTTAGTTAGGATTATACACATTATAAATGGTCAAATAACCAAAATATTTTGAATCCTTTTTGTGAAAGGTTATCCCATTCGATCCGCTTTCAATTGTGCAGTGCTTGTTGCAACCGTAGGCTGCACATGAGATGGGCAGTTACTTTTTTTTTGTTAACAAATTTAACATGAACAAAATACAAGTTGATAGGTACAATAAAGGAGAGAAAGAAAAGTAAAAATATATTACAACTGCTGCAACCTGCACAGAAAGAATGAACTTACACAGACCAGAGGGTTAGAACATAGCAATAATTATTGCACTTAGAAATGGAACATTTTAAAAAATATATGTAGTTCTTTTAACAGATGAAATGTCATTGTAGCCTTCAAATTTTGCGGATGTTCCATTGTCTTGTAATATGGTTTAAAGTCCATATGAAATACTTTAAAGCTATGTTGGGAATTAAACCATTAAAAATTAAGCTGTTGTATAAGTAAAATATAAGATGACATTAAGATAAGATTAAAATATTACGGGCATAGTTACTGATTCTTCATCAACTCCAGTTGTGATGACTAACGGGAGACCCATTCAATATGGCGGGGATGCTGATCACGCTCCAGCACTTAATGGGGCATCTACGTATTGATATACACAGCCTTCTTCAGAGTACAACAACATGCGGTTTCTAGACAGCCAGGTGCCGTAAAGCAGCCAGGTGCCGTAAAGCAGCCAGGTGCCGTAAAGCAGCCTGGCGCAAATCAACAGGAGGAGAAGCTGCACCAAGGCCCTGACTCCAAAACACGCAGTGCACCCTACGGTCTTCCACGAAGTGCACATAAGGGTCCAAAGTGAACAAGTGCGTACATATTAGCAGTATTGGGACAGCTAGCGTTACACCAACGACCTGTACCTCAGCGTTCTTTCTCCATGACAACCAAAATGGCGATGCCGGTCGATGTTTCCATTATTTTGATGCTAAAAATGATTTTACAACTCCAAAAAACATTTATTTTGAGAAGAATGAAGCGCAAAAACCAAATGAGGTGTATAAGACAGAATAAGTAATGAAACTGTTAGTATATCATGTCTGAAAATACACAAAAGTATCGTTATTAATTAATTATATTTTTCATCAGACATCTTTCCAACAGAGATTGTAATTACACATCTAGACAATAAAATAAAATATTGATTATTTGCAGTCTACACTTGAGAAAATGTTTTTTTTGGTCCGGATGGTTCAGCCATTTCTCCACCTTCTTCCATCAAAATTCACACGCAGCAATGCATTGTGGGAAATACCCTTCACTGAAGTCTACACTAATGCAGGCTTTGGTGAAGTGCGAATCAAGGGTTCCAAAGGGGCGCCTCATCAGGAACATGCATTTGAAGTGCAAGGGCGCAAGTGCGGGTATTGGGACAGGGCCAAGTAGCATCATGTAGATCCATTTAGCACCAAGTAGCATCATGTAGCACCAAGTAGCATCATGTAGCACCAAGTAGCATCATGTAGCACTATGTAGCATCATGTAGCACTATGTAGCATCATGTGGCATTAGATAGCATTGTGTAGCATCACTGTTATTACGTATGTAGAAGCAAGGTAAGAGCTACATGTTTCAACAGAGGAATTACTTTGAACAATGTTCCTCTGAGGATTTTTTTTGTACAGGGAGGGGGCGGGACTTGTTACCTACACTGGTTCTAATAGTTCTGTAGCAGAAACTAAGGCAGACAGTTATAAGGACACTAAGTAAAATTCAGGTGATTCAAAGTTTCATAATTTTTCTAAAATCGAATAAATTAGTTTAAAGAAATGATTATAAATGTATGTAGTTTCATGTCCAGTTAGTCTTTGGCCCTTTAGACAAAAAGGAAAAACAACATCTGGTTCTGAGTCAGAATTCATTTGGGACTTTTTATCCACGAGCTGCTGCTCTGAAATATTTGAGATGTTCTTAACCAGCTACATATCAGAACGCAAACATCTGGAACATACTGCACACGTACATGAAGATCACAGGACTGGTTGCCCAGAACAAACAGTCTGGATGAGACTAGGTCTGTGTGAACACAGCGACCAGTTTCTGCTTCACGCTCTCACGAAGAACAAACATCACATGCAGAAAGACACAAGCATTTGGAATCCAGGGTCAAACACAGAATACTGTGGAACATTTAACTTTAAGTGGACCTGATCAAATTGGACTTCTTTAATCAATCTGAGTGGTTTCACACTCCAAAAAAGACATGAATAAAGAATGAAAAATCCAGTTGTTAGTCTCCACTCCATTATCATTTTTAGCAGAACATGCAAAATATATATTTTTAAATCAGAAGAACTTCCTACATGTAGACATCATGAGGAGCAAGATGGGATTTTATCAAAGGATTTTCAGGTCCGCTGAGAGAAACAAAACTAACTAAATATGACTAGGGATGGGTATCGTTAAGGATTTTTCAATACTACTACTCTTAACGATACTCCTTATCGATCCGGTACTTTATCGGTACCCGTATCAGTACTTTTTTTTTTTTTGAAAGACTAAAACACAAGGGAAAAAAAAACCTAATAATGAGCTATAATTATTTTATTTACAAAAAAAAGTACAAAATAAATAACTGTATAAACAACTTGTTTTGAATCAGAAACTAAAAATACTATGTTGTCTATTTAAAAACGTTTAATGTATTCAAATAAAAAATATCAAACATAACTTCCTTATAAAACAGTGTTAACACTATTAAGAACCAAAATAAACGATTTTGAATCAAAGTGTACAGTGTAAAATAAGCCCTCTGATTCAGGGCTTGTTGTTATCGCAGCAGCACTCAGTCACTGTGTATCTCTCTGTTTGTATTTGGTGTATTTTAACAGTTACTCGCGTTCCCACCTTTAAAAGCAAAAGTTTTTATTGCATTTGTGACAGCGTGCATTATCGGCATCTATTTTTGTAAATTGAAGCCAAATTTTGGATCTTTTGGTTCACTCTGCCATCGTATCTGCGTACCTGCTGGTGAGCGGAGCTTCTAGTGAGAGCATGACATGAAGATGGGAGCGTGCAGCTGTCCCCCCTCCCCGCGGTGTGTGTGCTTGTTAAGGAGGAGCAGGATGACAGTGTTTGACCTGTGTTTATATCTCCCGGAAAAGATAAATATGACCCTAATTTACCTTTAACAGGACCGATAAGGCTGAAGCTTATCGATCCGGGTGGACCCGACCGTCAGAATCAAATAAATATGACAGCTTAAATTTGTCCTTGGTACAAAATAAGCAGCCCGTGTTTAGGCCCTCACACCATAAAGACCCTGTAAAGCACATGAATGTGTGTACCTGAGGTTTAAGGATGTGAGAGACTGCAGGCTAATGAGGCTGTCTGGGATGGTCCTGATGCAGTTGTGATACAGGTTTAGTGTCTCCAAGGCAACCAGGTGGCAAACCTCTGAAGGGACATCAGTGAGTCGGTTCTTCGAAAGGTCTGCAAACAGAACACGAGAGAGTAAATGTTAAACCAATAAGAGATAATAAAGAATGTGAGAATATAATGTAGCCAATTTACATTCATGCCATTCATGTTTGTATGTTATTAAATAATTCGGGGCTTTTACAATTTTGACCCAATGTAAATGAGAATAATTCTAAAACAAATTCAATCATGTGAAGCCAGTTCTTATTCTACAGAAGTAGGATGTTGTATGATCGTTTCACCCTGACATTAAAAGTATTCAAATCAATCACTAAAAGACTAAATTGATGTGAAAGTCATGATCATGATAAATCTGTTTCAAAAACAGGATGCTGGAGTATTAGTGTTTGTTCAAACTTCTTGGCAGGACGATCTGTTTTTAAGGTGGAATGGAATCAGCAGAGTGGATGCTGTCTATCGGACGGAGCTGCGTTCTGCACAGCTGCTGGTGTGAATGTGCTTCTTTGAAGTGATGAGCACTGAGGTCTTAGTGCTTCCAACAGTGGAATATTATAACAGATATTCACTGCAGTAAAACTGACTGAAAATAAATTCTGTAAATACTTTAGTCATAAACTGCTGAATGACTTTGTTCTGACATCAGTGCTGGGAAAGTCGGCCAAGCTGCTAAACTCAGGATCAGTTAACCCTCTTTCTCATTAGTGTCGATCAGAGCACGAAGCATGAAAATGAGAAGGCAGCCAGGCATTTCACAGGTTGCACTTTAAAATGAGAAACTCGCCTGCAGGCGGCTCATGTGAGGCGCTAATTAACAGTCATTTCATGACTGACTTGATGACTGAAGAACAAAATAAAACTGGGTGTCTCTGGGATTGAATGAGGTAATGAGGTAAAACAAGCACCACGGTGATGGCAAAACTAGTAATAACACGATTATCAACCCACCTCTATTTATTTCTTTATTTTGTAAATAAAATTTTAGAATAACTTGTGAAAAAATAAGTCAATTTCCAAACATTTTGAAGTCCATCAGAAAGATTTTTATGAAAGCTTTTATTCTTGCCAGGAGTGGAAAATAGACAAAAGTCTACAGGCCTCGAGTTCCATGTTTTTAAAACTAAGCAAATATGTTTTTTTAGAAAACCACTAATGGGAGGAAGTGTTTTGGTCTAAAAAGAAGGAGGCAGCAGGCTTCAGGTTTACAGTTACAGCTAAACAAACCACAAGGTAAAATGTTATTAGAGCCAGTAAAATATCTGAAACAAGAAAAGAATCATCACTTCATTGGCTTCCTGTGAAATCCAGAATAAAGTTTAACATTTTTCTTCTGACATAAAGACTTGAATGACCAAGCTCCAGCTTATATTAAAGATCTTATTGTTCCATATGTTCTAACAGAGCACTTCGCTCTCAGACTGCAGGTCTGCTTGTAGTTCCCAGAGTTTCTAAAAGTAGAAAGGGAGGAAGAGCTTTTAGTTATCAGGCTCCTCTCCTGTGGAACCAGCTTCCACTTTTTATCTGTGAGGCAGACACCTTGTGTAGTTTTAAGAATAGACTTAAAACTTCAATCCTATAGTCAGGGTTAGCTTGGGTTCTCCTGATCCATCCCTTTAGTTATGCTGCTATAGTGTGCGGCGTGGCTCAGGCGGTAGAGCAGGTCGTCTGGTAACTGGAAGGTCGCTGGTTCAATTCCCTGCTCTGCCCAGATATTGCCTGGCCGTTGTGTCCTTGGGCAAGACCCTTAACCCACCTTGCCTGTTTGGTGGTGGCCGGAGGCGGCGCCAGTGTCTGGCAGCCTCGCCTCTGTGTGTGTCCCAGGACAGCTGTGGCTACAAAAAACGTGTGTAGTTTATCATCACCAAACGTGTGAGTGTGTGTGTGAATGGGTGAATGACAAAAAAACTGTAGTGTGAAGCGCTTTGGGGGTCGTAGGACCTGAGTAAAGCGCTATACAAGTACACGCCATTTACCATTTACCATATAGGTTTAGACTGCCGGAGGACATACTGAATATACGTCTTCACTCTGCTGTCCTTCTTTATTCTCCATGTTTGTATTGATTGTTATTGCTGCCATTAACTGTTTCTCTGTTTATCTTTCTATAGACATGACGACTGGCCCAAATCCACCAGTGTTTGTCTCTTTCCTGTCAGCTCAGACCCCAGTAGGCTCAAGCAGAAGACTACTCATCCTGAGCCGGGTTCTGTTAGAGGTTTCTGTTAAGAGGGACTCGTTCCTTTCCACTGTCACCAAGTCGTACTGCTCAGGACGGGGGATTGTGGTGAATTATTGATTCAACACAATCAGCTGGTTCTTTAGAAAGGATGTTTTTTTACTACAATGCATCTCATAACTTATATTATCTGATTAGTATTTACATTTAATGAATTGTTTTTATAAAGTTAAATTTGAATCTGGAATATTAATGTGAATTTGACTTGATGTTATGAACTGACACTTTATATATATCCCCCTACTGGTCCCCTGTGAAAGCTCACTGTCGTAACGTTCCCCCGCCGCCGCCGCAGACCCCCCCCCGCCCCCCACTCCACCCCGCCGCCGCCCCCCCAACAACAACGCGCAGAGAACGCTTTTGCAAGAAGAAAGAAAAACAAAACCAAGAAAATGTCTCGACAGGTGAGTATTATTGTCATCTTTGCGCTCCTAAGGGTGGCGTTGCTAACAACGGCAAGGGCTTCATGCTTGTATTTATGTACGTGAGTGTGAGTGCCGTAAAGCAGGTTTGTTCTCGCGAGATTAGTCGGGTCCGATCCACTGAAAGTTGCAAGTGCTGCTTTCAGGACACAGACCCCGGAGGGAGGAGAGGGACCCACGAATCACCCCGCCAAGTCCTTGTTTACCCCCACAGGGACTCTAGAAAACATTTATTGAGGTGAAAAAACTTACTTAGTTCTGCTTTAAATTGAACGGAATCTTAATAGAAAGGCTGCAGTTGGACCTTTAAGGTGAATAAAAACAGTTTCCTCATAACTGAGACAAAATTATAAAGAAAAACAGATTAAAATTCACTCATGTGAAAGAACTGATAATTTGGACTGGTTTAGTTTTCTCTCACACTGCTTCTCCATTAAACACAGGCCAGTTTCCAACTTAAAGTAAAACTAATAAACATTTCTGTTTGACATGTTTTTCAGTGCAGAGATCTCTCAGGTTGTGTGCGGCACAAAGACGAGCAGAAGATTAATTGATTGATCAGCTATAATGTGATATACAAAAGCATCTTAAAGTAAATCCTCCCTCATAAAACTAATGCACTCTGTCCACACAATCATTCATTGTTTACACTGAAAGAAATCTCAAAAGGACCTTTTAATTACATCAAAATAAACCTGAAATGTAAATATAATGTTCATGAAAGAAGGATCCTGACTGTGGAACAAACAGCAGCAGAGTGATCTGAGATACACAGAACTCAGAGGCTGAAGTCAGTGAGAAGGGCAGGAGTCAAATGCTCAAGGCCAACATTGGTGACATCACATCCTGTGTAGCTTGGCTACAACAATATCAACTTTATTTATCAGCTGCAACCAAATAAGGCCAAGAAATGTCAAGCAACTCATTCCACATTGTTCTGCAGGAGCCGAACACTCAGCCTCTTAAAAAGCACACTTAGTATTTTTATAAGAGCGAGAGCGGGACAAGAGTTCATTTCCTCAGGTAGCAACAGTCACGGAAAAGGTGGGATGTTCTTTTATTTTCAGTATTTAGAGTGAAAGTCTTATCAAACACACTCCTTAAGACAAAGAGTCTCAGAGAAATCCTGCTCGTGGGAAGCATTGATTCATTTGGATGTTCAGCATCAGACACACAGAGTGCTGAGTGATCACGAGGGAGATGACTGAGTGTGATGCTCCAGACCCGTCACATGGACGGGACGGGTCATTTATTCATACACACATTTAAACCTCTCATCCTCCCATTGGATTTAAAAAATTATTAAAGAAAGATTGAAGTTAGATTTCTGTCTGAGTGAACTGAGTCCAACCACTTCAGATTAACTGACTGGGCCGAGCCAGAGGTGCTGCAGCGTTCCTGTAAATCACAGTTGCATGTGAGCATCGACAGCGACATGAGCAGTGCATTATGGGTGGCACAGTCACAGGAAGTGCTATTTAAAACAGAATAAATGAGGAACAAAGAGCCTGTCAGCTCTGTTTTTATCCTCTGAGCAAACAGCAGCAGCCTGACTCAAAACACACACTCACAAACACAAACACAAACACACACTACGGTGATCAGTGTGAGGCTCCAAAAAGCTCTTTTCTGAGGGGCAGCTTTTCAGGACTGTAGGAACGACATAAACACTGCAGCAACTTTCATTAACAAGCACCACCATAGACAGATTAAAAACATTCAGTGTGAAAGTCATCACGAATAAGGATCAAACACTTTGAAAATCTTGTGTCACATTGTGAAATGTATAAGTTATTAACACTTTATTTTAAAAAGGTGTTAAAAATGTGGAAATTACACTCTTTAAGCAAGCTGTGAGGAGCTGTACATTATTTTAATGAACTTCAGATGTAACAAGACATTTAAAATGAAGCACACTGTGCAACTGGGGCTCTTATTATGAAGGGGCTGACTAAAGGAATTTGTATATAAAGAGGCCATTTCAAACACATTTCAGGACTTTGTGGTTATTTCTTAAGTATTAACCAGTAATATGAAACATTTTATATCTAAAAAACGTCAGGAAACACTGATTAACAGACCTTTCAATTTGTCTGCGTTAAAATTCGGGTGGTTCCGGCCCGTTCTGTCAGGCAGCTTCGGATTCTTTGTCAGCAGCTCGTTCATATTCATTGTTTGAATATGCTGGACTCTGATTGGCTAACAAACTAGCCTATGAGAGCAAAGAATACTGTTTCCTGCCCCGCTGCGCATGGCAACATCAGACGTCGTGTCTTTCTGTTTGCTACGTCTTATGCTACAGCTTTTAGCCAGCAGCATGCTAGACCTGGTTTCAACTGCGGGAGCTGCCGAATACTAACGAACAAAGGAGTTGTGACGAAACAGATACAGGTCGTTCGGACTCTGGAGAACTCGGGTTTTATCGCCACCTGCGTAGTTTGAGAGATAAAAACTGAAAGAGAAGTTGTTGACCTGTTTTCACACCCACTATGAAGGTAAGAACACCTGTGGAGCTAAAATATTCAACAGAAACCTCAGAAAAACTGTTTTTAATGGAAAGGACTCTTTAAGGTAAAAAAAATACAGTTTGTCAGATAGTTTCAACCAAAAAGCTTTTGTTTTGTATAATTGTTATTGTTTCAGTTCTATAACAATACTTTTTATATAGATGACAAGCATCTTGAAAATACTGCAAAAACATGTTGTTTTAAAGGCCAGCCTTAACAAGCAGATGCAGATACAGAAGATGTATTATTAGTGTATCCATGACTCCATTGGACTGTATCCAGGATTCACGCCATGCTAGCACAACACCATCAAGTTAAGTGGTCAGTCCTGATTCTACTTTTTCATCATGAAGCAATGCTGATGCACGCATGTTCTGGATGATGTTTATTCACATCTTGGCAGGATTTTCATCTAGTATGAAGCGTGTCTTACAGTTACTATTCTGTATTAAAACATGGGCAGAGCAACCAATAGACTGTTTAAAGGATGACTCATTCTTACAAACACCTGTCAGGTTCCATTTAAGTGTGTTTTATACATGCAGGTCATATGAGGAGACAGGTAACCACAGACCTGAGGTCATTTATAAACCTGACATACATCAGGCATGTATTTACTCCTACAACCTGACATCCTAAAAGCTCAAAACTACATCTGCACATAACTTAATCTGTCAGATCTGCAGACGACTGAAGCAAAGTGAAAGTTGGACATGTTTATTCTTCTTTTACGGGACTTAAACTTGAACTCTGCGAGTTCTGATGCTGTACTGTTAAACACATACACCCCCACCCGCGGTAAGCATGAGACTTCCTGTGCTATTAACAATAACCTCCTATTCTCATGCAACAGGAAAAGGTCTTATCATGGTAAAGAGACCAGCGATCAGTCTGCTGACAAGGTGTAACCTTGAAACCTCTTGGTAATGAAAGTCTAAAAGACCGCAGGAGAAAGGGGGGGGGTCCTTCATCCTAAACCTGAATCAGCGTCATTTGAGATGAAAATCAAAAGATGCTGCAGTAGCTTCTAACTCAACACTTTTTAGTACCTCTGTTGAGGAATTAGTGGAAGTGGCTACTTTTATATTATGTTTTAGAAACTTCCTTGTCGGGTTTTAACTCCCTAATTTTATTCTGTATTATTGAAACAAGAATTTTAAGATATATACCTCCCCTATTGTCTTTCTAACAGCCAGCTAACATAACAATAACAACTGCTTCGTCATCACTTTATGGATTAACGTAAAAACTATTGTGGATTAAGCAGAACCCATGTCTATTTTAGTATTAAACAAACAGATTTATACAGGTTTTGGGGGGTTGAGGGAGTTTAACGCCATGCTTGCCACCGTACCAGAATAGGGATCGTCAATTTTACATCAATACCAGCAAGTTATACATCGTTGGAAAGCATTTCTTCTCAATAAAAATGTCCAAAACATAATTTTTATGCCAACCAGTCACCCTAAAAACTTAAGAGCTACAGCTGGCAGCAATTTAGGTATGGAAACTTTTGTGTGCAAGCTCTAAAGAGGTGGATATTATGGGGTTAAAGAAGTTGTTTAAGGTATCTGATGATAAAGGGAGAGTTTCTACATGCTGGAATGTAGCAGCAGTGATAAGGAGAAAACATGCTGGAATTGTTGCTATAAACTTTCTGTTCTGCACTCGTTTACAGTTTATTTTGTGGTAAAAATGAAATGATCTAAAATAAAATAGATGATTTTATTTTTAAGGGAAAAATATTCTTTTACATTATTCAAATCAACAATTTAGTCGATATAAAACCAATATAAATATGATCGTAGGTGGCACCCCTATAGATCATGTTCCATTCAACTCCAAAAGTTCCAACTATTGTCCAAATCTAAACACACCTTCATCCCACACATTAACAAATTATGGTATAGCATAAAAACTCCATTTTTTATTATTATATGGTGGAGGAAGCAATAATAAACACATATAACTTATACTGTCGCAGTTTCAAGTCACGTGATCATTCATCACTCCCATTTAAGGAGGGTGCATATTTTTGATTTGATGTACAGCTCTCCTCACCAAAGTAAAGTTCAGACTACATGAACGAGGTTAAAAACCTGCAGGATTAGTTTAAATCAGTGGAAGTTTCGGGTTCTTGGTGATTCATAGCTGCAGTGGAACGTTAGAGAGGAGAATGGAAAGCCAAGAGGGTCATAATTCACCAAATTTACATTGAAAGTTGGCTAAGAAATTCTGTTGAGTGCAGCACCGGGTCTTTAAGAGAAGAAGAACTGTTTATAATCTACTAATGCAGAAATTTGTCTTGGTTAAAGTTAGAATTAACAGCTGCCTTTTATTCTGCAAGTCTAATTACATGAACTCAGCAAACCTTGCATTTAGTTTGGTTTGTTTATTTTCTCAGAAATAAAAAATGGGGAAACTTTTTCAGGTTTGAGTTAAATCTTCAAATCAAACTGGATGAAAAAGTTATTATTAGAGTGAAGTTAGCAGCCGTGCTGTAAGTGACCTGCTACGCCAGCGTCTTCTCACTGACAGTCTGTTTCTCTGTCTCTGCTCCTCGGAGATTTAATGACTGTTTAAAACAAGTGGCTTTTGTTTCTTTCTCTGTTATACTGAACTGTGACCTCAGAGCCAAAGTATGTACGACTGTGATTTATATGTACTTAAATATTCCATTTGCATTAATTAGAAGGTCTTTTCCTTTGAGAAAACAGAGATTAAAACCTGCTTCCAAACCTGACAAGAGTTTTAGATATTATGTCGACTGAGTGATGATGCAATCCAAAATATTTCAGCTAGGAATGTAATTAGAAACTTGATATCATTAACAGAGAGGAGATGTGCGCTTGTTCTCAGGAAGTGTTCAGGTTGGATTTTCAAAGGAATCCAAGTTTTTTTGGCCTGGTGAGTTATTTTCACTGAGCATGTTGCAGCCTGCCTGCTAACAGGAAACAGAAGCATATTTGTGGTTTGTTGTGTCTTTTCACCTTGTGACCTCTGTGACCCACAATTCATCAGAGTTACACTGAAGAGAGAGAGTGGGATAATTTAAAAAAACAGCTTGTTGACCTTCATGTGATCAGTGACGTTTGATATTTCAGCTTGTTGTACAAAGACAACGACCACCAAAACACTCACACGAAACAGGAATGTGGAAGCTGTCGAAACACAAGAACGTTTCCTTTCTCTCTGATTAACAGTCATCAAACAACAGCAACAGGGCAGCAGGAAGGTGAGGAGAGAAGAAAACAAAACTAATAACGTTCACATCACTTCTAATTTGGTCTTCTTTACTTACACGAACAGGTTTGTTCCCACAACTTTCTGCACAAACCAAACTTTATTAAAAAAAAACTCCATGTGACATACAGTGGGGCAAAAAAGTATTTAGTCAGCCACCAATTGTGTAAGTTCTCCCACTTAAAAAGATCAGAGAGGCCTGTAATTTTCATCATAGGTATACCTCAACTATGAGAGACAAAATGAGGAAAAAAAATCCAGAAAATCACATTGTCTGATTTTTAAAGAATTTATTTGCAAATTATGGTGGAAAATAAGTATTTGGTCAATAACAAACGTTAATCTCAAAACTTTGTTATATAGCCTTTGTTGGCAATGACAGCGGTCAAACGTTTTCTGTAAGTCTTCACAAGGTTTTCACACACTATTGCTGGTATTTTGGCCCATTCCTCCATGCAGATCTCCTCTAGAGCAGTGATGTTTTGGGGCTGACGCTGGGCAACACGGACTTTCAACTCCCTCCAGAGATTTTCTATGGGGTTGAGATCTGGAGACTGGCTAGGTCACTCCAGGACCTAGAAATGATTCTTACGAAGCCACTCCTTCGTTGCCCGGGCGGTGTGTTTGGGATCATTGTCATGCTGAAAGACCCAGCCACGTCTCATTTTCAATGCCCTTGCTGATGGAAGGAGGTTTTCACTCAAAATCTTACGATACATGGCCCCATTCATTCTTTCCTTTACACGGATCAGTCGTCCTGGTCCCCTTGCAGAAAAACAGCCCCAAAGCATGATGTTTCCACCCCCATGCTTTACAGTAGGTATGGTGTTCTTTGGATCCAACTCAGCATTCTTTCCCCTCCAAACACGACAAGTTGAGTTTCTACCAAAAAGTTCTATTTTGGTTTCATCTGACCATATGATGTTCTCCCAATCCTCTTCTGGATCATCCAAATGCTCTCTAGCAAACCGCAGACGGGCCTGGACGTGTCCTGACTTCAGCAGGGGGACACGTCTGGCACTGCAGGATTTGAGTCCCTGGCGGCGTAGTGTGTTACTGATGGTAGCCTTTGTTACTTTGGTCCCAGCTCTCTGCAGGTCATTCACTAGGTCCCTCCGTGTGGTTCTGGGATTTTTGCTCACCGTTCTTGTGATCATTTTGACCCCACGGGGTGAGATCTTGCGTGGAGCCCCAGATCGAGGGAGATTATCAGTGGTCTTGTATGT
>SSNP01000126.1:135180-205266 GCA_006937955.1 Pachypanchax playfairii | reverse complement strand
ACATACAAGACCACTGATAATCTCCCTCGATCTGGGGCTCCACGCAAGATCTCACCCCGTGGGGTCAAAATGATCACAAGAACGGTGAGCAAAAATCCCAGAACCACACGGAGGGACCTAGTGAATGACCTGCAGAGAGCTGGGACCAAAGTAACAAAGGCTACCATCAGTAACACACTACGCCGCCAGGGACTCAAATCCTGCAGTGCCAGACGTGTCCCCCTGCTGAAGTCAGGACACGTCCAGGCCCGTCTGCGGTTTGCTAGAGAGCATTTGGATGATCCAGAAGAGGATTGGGAGAACATCATATGGTCAGATGAAACCAAAATAGAACTTTTTGGTAGAAACTCAACTTGTCGTGTTTGGAGGGGAAAGAATGCTGAGTTGGATCCAAAGAACACCATACCTACTGTAAAGCATGGGGGTGGAAACATCATGCTTTGGGGCTGTTTTTCTGCAAGGGGACCAGGACGACTGATCCGTGTAAAGGAAAGAATGAATGGGGCCATGTATCGTAAGATTTTGAGTGAAAACCTCCTTCCATCAGCAAGGGCATTGAAAATGAGACGTGGCTGGGTCTTTCAGCATGACAATGATCCCAAACACACCGCCCGGGCAACGAAGGAGTGGCTTCGTAAGAATCATTTCTAGGTCCTGGAGTGACCTAGCCAGTCTCCAGATCTCAACCCCATAGAAAATCTCTGGAGGGAGTTGAAAGTCCGTGTTGCCCAGCGTCAGCCCCAAAACATCACTGCTCTAGAGGAGATCTGCATGGAGGAATGGGCCAAAATACCAGCAATAGTGTGTGAAAACCTTGTGAAGACTTACAGAAAACGTTTGACCGCTGTCATTGCCAACAAAGGCTATATAACAAAGTTTTGAGATTAACGTTTGTTATTGACCAAATACTTATTTTCCACCATAATTTGCAAATAAATTCTTTAAAAATCAGACAATGTGATTTTCTGGATTTTTTTTCCTCATTTTGTCTCTCATAGTTGAGGTATACCTATGATGAAAATTACAGGCCTCTCTGATCTTTTTAAGTGGGAGAACTTACACAATTGGTGGCTGACTAAATACTTTTTTGCCCCACTGTATATGATGATAAAGATTCCACAGATTGATGCTGAAGCACAGAGGATCTTGTGTACAATAAGTTTCGACTTCAGCAGCTCCACCCAATCACAGATTTTATATGTGAACATATCGTATCACGGATAACATGTATCATTTGTGGAGTTGATTTCATACCTGGGGCGCTACTTGCAGATGGCTGGGAAAGAGGTGGGACAGTATCCTGAGTGCTGATTGGCTCAGTGAAGTGAAGCAGTATTAGATTCTGCTTTGTTTTATCCTGCATCTCGCTTCCTATTCAGCATCAACATGCTGAATGAGCACTGGGTGAAATAATTTTAAATAACCATATATTTACCGTATATTTGGAACATCAGATTTTCATCTTCTGCGGGGGGGGGGTGTTCTGGAACACCACAGCTGTGATTGTGGAGGATTACTGTATCTGATTATATCATTTCTTTCAAAAGATCAAACATTTCTTCAGGCCACAAAATGTGAAATCCCCTTAAAAGATCTGAAGGAGTTTGATGATTATTCATTAAGTACAGTTTGATGCAACTGTACTTGATAATATACTGAATTTTGATTGGCTGGAGATGAACATAATATACAGAGCATTTTAAAATCCAAATTCAGCAGTAAAGCTCTTTCCCTGAAGAAAAGAGGTTAAAACTGAGCAGACAACGTGTGTGTGTGACGGTGAGCTGCAGCTGCTTCCTCTCTGGTTGTGAAGGAAAAGGCGAGACTCTTCCCGACTGAGCTGTAATAACAGGCTGGACACCAAAAACACACACAAATACAAAAATAAACTCAAACTAGTTTCAGAGCAGCAATTACAACCCAAACAATCAACACAGTCCCAAAACAAACTGTTACAACAGTTATGGTAAATGTTGTGGACGTGTAATGCTTTTGTTTTGAAAGTCAGATGACACACAAAGGGCTTCACATCAGTTCTGCAGTCACCCTTTCACGCCCACACATGCTGGTGGTGATAAGCTACATACTGTAGACATAGCTGAACATTTCTGCATGTAAACGTTAAGTTCATATATGCAGAAAACAATGTGGAGATGAATGAAGCTTTGAAGTGTCAAAATCAGCTCCTCGTTTCAGTTAAACACAGAAACCAACTGAACCACAGAACAGCAGTTTGTAGATCTGCAGATGCAAGAAAAGGAATAAAGAACCAGACAAACATAAAAAAATTGGGATGCGAGATGACTTACGTTTCCATGACAACAAGACACCAAGACATGCAATGCGGATGCTGTGTAAACATGATGCTGTGTGTCAAAAGCTGCACAAATATGTATGTGGTCAAGTGAGTCTGTCATATTTATTTCTGGAAAAATGTGGATTTGCTGTTTGCTTTCAGTGCTAAACATAGATGCAGTGTGTGTGTATATGCGTGCGCATGTGTCTGTAGGAATGGCTTCTTCTCCCACAGGAATTCTTTATGACCCAGTTTTTAACCCATGTCCATCTGCTCAAACCTCTCAACCACAAAAAGGCACATTAAGACACTTCAGATGGACTTCATAAGGTCTTTCTATGACAGAAAACACAGACATACTTTAAACTGTTTCCCTGTGCAGCCAAAACAAACCTCACTAATTCGTCTAGCCTCCAAAAACATGTTTCCATGAGCACCGAAGATGCACAGAAGTCACACCTTTAAGAATCCTTCAGAGAGACATTTTAGCAATCAATTAAAAATTTAAATAAAAGACAATTCCCTGAACATCAAACTGGCTCTTTTCTGAAACCAAATTCTAATTCATTTCATGCTGGAGCATCAGCGATTCATCACATTTGCCACTATAATCGAGTAAATTTGCTTATAATGTGACTGAATGCATTTTCACATGAAGAAAAACTATCATTTGTTGTGATTACATAATGAAAAATAATGTTTTTCAAATTAAAACTAAACAAAAGAAAAAAGCCAAGCGCCATTTGGCAAACTATTTTGGAAATTAGGGATGGATGATCTGATCTGACATACTGGATCGAGGTCCTTATCAGAGTCTATAGAACAGATCTAATGGATGAAACTTCTGCATTTACATTCATTTTGACAAAGAGAAGCCTTGTTTGAGGAGCTGTTGTATTCTCTGTCTGCACATTAAGGACGTAAAGCTAAGAGTCCCGCCTACTAACTCACACACCAATCAGACTGTGTTTTAAAGACTTTAATGACAAAATTATAACTAAACTAGTCAGACAAAATAACATTTTGAATAAGCAGCTGTGAGGTACGAACTACACGAATCAGCAGAAGTCAACATCTGGAAGTAAAACAGAGATATATTTATTATTTAGTCAGAAACACGTTGCTCCCGCTTTATGTTCTCGTGTCTGGTTCTTTTTACGAGGTCTGAGGGTTCACTGACCACAACTCGACCCTAAATCTGTTTCACATCAACACACTGAGTAACATTATGACTAATCTAATTATCTCACAAAGATGTTTGTCTCTTTAATATTTTAAACATTGAAGACATTTTATTTCTTGCTGCATTGCAGAGCCACTGAGGTATCAAACATTTAAAGGCGGGATATGGAATATTTTCATAAAAAGCAATATTTATAACAAAATAATGCCTCCACGGGGTGTTTAAAGGGTTGTAGAATGAAAACACAGCATTTCCTTTAAAAATTATATTCGAAGTAAAATATTAGAAAATATAAATTTTGACGGGCACAACGTTGGCATTTTGTTTACATCTACCAGCCAATAGCTGGCAGAGCAGCGGGCACCATTTTGGGTTGCCTAATACTGTAAATAATCCAGCACAGTAAGGCTGGTACTGTGGAGTCTGCAGGTCAAGCAGCTGGAAGCCCCGGGGATATGTGATTATATACCTTATTTGCTTGCCTTAGGGGATTCCTGACATGTGAGAAGCAGGTTCTGTGTGGAAACATTTTTATTAGCAGCTAGCTAACACGTAGCTGCAGCAGGTTGCTGAAGTGGGGCAACACAGGGCCCCCCTCTCGACTTGACGACACACCACGGAGGATTTTTTTTTCTTTGCTGCTTGTATAAGTGAGGCGTGCAGGATGGTGTGTGAGGAGGACAGAGGATCTTAAGAGGGACTGCAGGAAGTTTTGGAGCCGCGGGACAACTATGAGCTCTTTGGCATGGACTGAATGATGACTGAGATACTAACAGGTAGGAGCTGCTTTTATCAGAGTCAGTGTGTGATCAGCGGGGCTGGAGAGCATGATTAGTGACCTGAACTCATGATATTTTATTGTCCTGCTTTGATCGGGGATCAGAGTGGGTTTGGTGAGAAATATTGAACGACCACAGCATCGGAGTGCGCGCGTGGGGGGGTTAACGAGCCTGGTACCCAGATGGCTGAAGGCTTTGTGCTGTGTTATTCTGTTCAAGTTCCATATACCACCTTTAATTTGCATTTTAATATCTTTAATTAATCCATGTGTTGTTTGGAACTGTTCAATGTTTAAAACAGGAAGTTGAACATCACTGATCCTTGTTACTTTCACGTAGCTGTTCTTACGTGGAAGATATTGATATTGGAAACATGATTGTGATTATATTACACACTAATTGCAACAGCATAATCAATAAAATGACTACTCACATTGACATGTGCTGTAAATAAACGTAATTCTTACAAGAGTAGTTACAGTTTCATCCTGAGACAGTAAATGTTTTTAATCTGAATTATGCTGCTTCCATTAATAACCACCTTTATCCAAAGTAAACTGTGATAAGACAAAAAGAACAAGGAGTTTAAGTTAATGAGTTCTTCACTGTGGGAGTTTGGAGTCATGAAACACTCGTAAGAGTGTTGATTTCTGTCTGTTTTCATAAATCATTTAGTTTTCAGCGTGCTCCTCCTCCTCCCTCTCAGTTTCACCTCCCTCTATTTGTTTCTGGATATCTGGGTTTTTTTCTCCAGTACAACCGACATAAACTGCCTGTTACATAAGAGTGGTTCAAGAGAACGTCCACCCACATCAGCTCACTCTACCGCGCTCCGAGAACAACAAAGATCTGTGTGCGCGACGGCTCACAGGCACACACACACAAACATTTCCTTTTCCTATATCCACAGAAACACGGTTCTTTGTCACTGTCCCTTTATTTACTCATGCCACCAAAGAGGCTTCATCCTCCTTCTCATTCATCAGTTTTTCTGTCCCACTTTTCTTTCCAAGATGGCAGAAAAGTGGGACGAGAGCAGAACACCCAGGAAGATCAGTCTGCGTCTTATCATGTGCCGAGAACCAAACCTACACGGCTCTGGATCCACAATGTTACATAACTGAGTTGTTGCACAGATAAGAGAGTAACTGTGCCTGAAGTGGAGTAAAAAGACTGTATCTGCAGTTTACAACAATGAGACACTAACAAAACAGCAGCATGTAACACATTCAAATCAACATGTGACCTGATATGAACACTGTAAACATTCTTCCCTGTAAAGTCTATAACATTCCTCAAACCATGAAAAGCCAAACGTTCCTAGATGGACTTTCTTTGTCTTGTTGTCTCAAAGGGGGGCTGACATGAAGACTTTGAGAACCACCACAACAGCCAATGATTTACTGCAGTACAAGACATTCATTGACACTGATAAATGACACATTTATATTGTAACAGCAGTATATTTTAATAAACTGTGGAGGCCTATAGTTTTAAACCACAATTATAATCCTAGGAAACTAATGTTCCTGTTAAGAAATCAGTGACGGGTCTGAACCACCAGCTAACTTATTCATTTAAAGGTACAATATGTAAGAATTAAAAAAAAAAAACATCAGCTCTCAGCCATTCACCCCCTCCCCTCCCTGATTTCTCTGTTGGGATGCCAGTTCTGATGTTGATCCTTGTTTAGTTTCTTTTGTATTTGATCTATTTTTGGGAACGTCTAAAGGCCTATTTGTTCAGCTTTGAGTTTTCCTAAGTGCATTTGAACGCCCCATCACATGCAGCTCGACTGTTCAGTTGGAAGGATGTGGTGGTTTCTTACTTTTAGCTGCTGCTCGTTGTGGAATTACAGCAGCTTGTGTTGAAGATTTGGCAGCCTTGCAGACTCACATGTGATTCGTTATGGAATCAGGAAGTCTGGACGTGTAAATAATGATTCCGGTCCGGGCTAGCTTTTTGAAAATGACCAAAACTAGTGACCACCCAGCCGGCTGAGATTGAGATCTGTTACAATGTGACTTTATTTTCAACATCAGTGGGACATTAGACTGTTGTACGAGTATTTCACTGTAAAATTCTTACATACTGTACCTTTAACTATCACTGATTATCCATGATAGCAGACAAAGTGATACACAGACTGTCTGCAGCTCTGATCAGGTTACTGCTGGCTTGGAAGAGACTGTTTCAGTCGAAGGTCATGTGATGACCTGCATGACGTCTCAGACACTTATGTCCATGTGATTATTCAAACACAAAGTCTGCATGAGAAAGTTGTGTTGTGAATACACACAAAAGTTTGTTGTTGTTTTTTCAGCTTTGTGTTCACATATAACCCAACGTGTAACTCCTCAGTCTTCTGCTGGTGTTAAAAGTTCATATCACTGACGCACAAAACACAGATGTTAAAGCAGTACAAAATAACTTTTACATTTTAAGCTACAGTTATGAAACTTGTCCAAGTGGATACTCACAGAAAAACATCATCTTCATATTAGACATTCCAGACACCTCTGGTCTCCCTATATTACATTTAATAACTTCAGTAATTCGGGTCGCAGCAGGAAGTGGTGTTCTGATGTTTTATGCTGCCCTGATGAAAAATGCCTCCATAGTATGAATTGACAACTTATTTCATAATGAAATGTTATTCAAAGTTTATACAGTATTCTTGTTCATGGTGAGTGTGTCCTGTTAATAATGTAAACATATTTATTATCCTTCCCTGATATTTTCTATATAAAAGCCCTCTGGGTCCTTATCGGCCATTGTTGGGTCCTCCTCCTCTGGGTGTGTCCAAACATTTGCCTGTCGCTCTGACAATGCAAAGAAAGTAAAAATAACATCATATTTAGTGTTTCTGTCCTGGGAGAATTTATTTGATAGGTGAAATGTATTTATGGAAAAATATAGAAACAAAAATAAACAGTAGATCTGTTTATTGAAGTCAAGACTCTAGAATGGCACATGTGCAGAAGAAATCGGTAGCACATCTCAACAGGTAGCATATTTCTACAGAACACCGGTTCGAGCAACGGCCGTCTGGGACACAGCTACAGAAAAGTTATTTAGTACTGCTTTAATTCTGAAAAGTAATTGGTCCTAGTATGAGTGTAAAGTCCTGTCATGTTAATGAATCTGACTTTATTCTTACTAAAAAAACTTAAATAAAATTATGTATAAATACAAGTACCATTGATTCCTGTGGTTCTTCCCTTGTTGCTGCATGTTGAATAGTTGTTTTTATAACACCTTTAGTGGTGCTTAAAAAACATTGATTGTGCGCAGGTGAGTGGGCAGGACGTTCAGACCCACATTTTTAGGGAGCAGATTCTGACCCCAAAAAATCCTGCAGTGTTTCGGGTAATTTTCATGTGGATGACGACATTTGTATAAACTATGATGCGTTATTTGGGAAAGTTGTTTCCATGTGGACAAGACCTTATAGCACCTGGTTTATCTGTGAATACTTTGGCCAAATTCAGACCTCTGCTGCTTTGACACCACCCTGATGAACGATGACCTCATTCATCATCTCAACCCAAACAGATAAACAGAATCCATCTGATTACAGCATCTTATATTCATCAAAAAAACTGCTTAGATTAAATGTAAATACTGCATTGTTTTTAATTCAGGATGAACCTATTTCTATAAAACATAATCAGATTTTCCACACAGCACACTGTTCTGATCTGAACCTGTAGTTCTCAGATGTTCTCCATCAGGTTTCACACATGTACAAAAAACTGCAAAGTGGGAGTGTGTCTGTGTACATGTGTGTACGGGGGCGGGGGGGGTGTGTACTATCTGCCCGTCTGACCCAGTGACCAGCAGACAGTCATGGATTATCAGAACAGTGGATTTGCACAGTTGGGGTGATTATTGTGGGGTAGGTGGGGGGTGTGGGGAGTTTAACACAGATGAACCCTACATTTAATGGTAATATATGAGCTTTTATAGTGGTATTTTTGGATTAACTTCTGTTGTTGAGGTCGTTCTTTATGACAGTCCAAGCAGGCCAGTAAAGGATATATTATATGGTAGAGCTAATTATTACTGATATTTGAATCAAAAAATGAAGATGCAGATCTGAGGTTTATTTTTTTATTACTATTATTTCTATTTGTAATAAGCAAAAATCTAAAGCCCGGTCCTTCCCAAAGAAGAAAAAATAAACCTACCATTAAGCTAGTCAAACTATAAATCATCATATTCTTTACCTGCTTGTTTCTGTTCAGGGTGACAGGGAGCTGGTGTCTGTCTCCAGGGGCCACACCTGGACAGGTCGACAGTCCATCACAGGAACACATATAGACAGACAACCACTCTCACACACACACACACTCACACCTAGGGACAATTTAGAGTTATCAATCTATATGCATATTTTAGGTGTGTGGGACGAAGCTGGAGTCCCTGGAGAAAACCCACACATGCAAGAAGAGAACATGCAAATTCCATGCAGAAAGGTCCTTGTTGGTTTCAAACCCAGGACCTTCTTGTTGCAAAGCAGCATTGCAACCAACTGCACAAGTTTCTATCATCCAAAAATTTAAATACAATTAAATTCAGCTGTTCCTTACTAAACTATTCACAGCCAAAATAAGTTCTGATCTGATGCAAAATGCACTGCAGTGGACTGAAGAGCACTTTCAGTTGTACAGGATAAGGGCCGTGCAGGTGCTATTAAAATATGATCAATCATGATTCATTTATTACAAAGCTATTTTTATCTTGTCCAACCTCTACAGTTTCTTTCCTACAACTTCTGCTTGTGCTGCTTCACTCTGTTTATTACACAATTAAGGTAGAAGTTTATTTACCATTTTTACGATGTAAAGATCTCTTTTAAAACAAAAGGTCTGTTTCGAGGTTGTTCTACATGCTGTGACTTGACATCACTCTTACAAACGGAAGAACAAGGTTTAATATAAGCAACAATATTAGACGGCCAGTTTCACACTTAATTTTAAAAGCAAAAGAAAAAAAAAGTTATTTTACAGTTAAGACAGTAACGGGAACGCACTTTGAACTGTACGAAAGGAAAATAAAAAATATAGATTTGGAGAAAAGGGAAAAGGAAAAGAATGCTGGGGGGGGCGCGTATGATGGCTGGCAAAGACATTAACAGGATTACAGAGGGGGAGTTTCTTGAACTGGCAACCCACCAGGCAACTGCCAACACACACACGTCACTGTTCTGCTGACATACACAAACACACACAAAGTAATCATCAAATGCAATAACAAACCCCCCACCACTGACCCACATCTTTACTGCCATCAGCGCATCACTGGAATGGTGTGTGTGTGTGTGTGGGGGGGGGCTGCAGGGGTTGGCATGCCAACCAAACACCACCACAGTCTCATTATACAGTCTGCATCGACAAACACACAGCCGTATGAAATAATCTTGATGATGTGATTATTACAATACAAATATTTCCTCTACCAAGTGTCCAGAGAAGAGCGCTGGTCAGGTAGAAACAGAAAATTGGACGTACATGACAAAAGATTCATTATACCAAAAGAGCCATTTAACACTAGCTGCCCTAAATGCAACAACTTCTATCCTAAAATCTCTCCTTGAGTTCAATGAGTGTGACTGAAGATTCCTGCTGACTTATTTTGTTCTTATGCTTTTAATTTGCAAATAAATCAATAGGACTGTCTCTTTCCAAAAAACGGTTTAACTGCTCCTTTCTTATGGTGCAACTCAACCATCAACTTCATAAGCGGCAAGTTTATATGTAAAGTCTATGGTGGACGGGCGTCAGACAGACGTCAACGGCTCTGCGGCGCTTTGTGAGCGTTATGAGCGGCAACTTTTCAAGCTTTTCTAGCGTTGACGCTTGAAACGCTTGAAACGCTTGAAAAGCTAGAAAAGCTCAAAGTTCAGCTAGCTGAACTTTTGACGTTGATAACGCTCTTGAAGCGGCATGTCAACCAATCAGAGCGTCTCATCGTAGTGATGTAAGACGTCACAGCACGTAGCTGGAAAGAAGCGGGATCAGCCAAAATGGAAGATAAATTAACCTCATCCAAACGTAGGTCCTGGAGCAAATGGTTAAACTCACCAAACTCAGAACGCATTGGAAGAATGGGGTGTATCCACAAACGGCGCTGATGCACCCGACGTCGACGTTGTCTAGATCTATGAAGTAAATAAATCCAAGCCACTGTCTCAATATGATCCGCAATAGCTCCGAACATCCCATAACAAAGGAAGCCCCGCCTTCGCGCTCTTTTTCGGTCAGGCTTTACGAGCTTTAACACCTATGCGCTCTGACTGGCAGGCGTTTTGGGCTTCAACTTCAAACGTCAAATTTGGAGCGTTATCAGCGTTGTCTGACGTTGACAAAGTGGCCGGTGTGAATGCACCATTACTCTCTGGTGATTTTGACAGTTTCACTTGCTGTAAACTGCTAAAGTGTTTTTTTATTGCGTCATTTCGTGACGCGTTTTAACTTCACCTATTTTTTTTTTTTTACTTTTGGCTCATATCGCCACATACATTATCATATTATTACAGATATGTTAGTCTGTTTACTGCTGGAAAATGTTTGCTGCTGGTGATAAATGGTTTGGTTTCAGCCTACGGGAACTGTTTTTGTTCGCTAATAAAAGTGACTTGTTGAACAGAACAGCAGCTCTTCCATCATGTGTGGAGATGCTACTGATCATTGTTCCTCAGTCAGACCGCGCTGTAACAATATGTAATATTGTAAAGTATTGTTTAAAGGGGACCGGCCACTAGGGGCGGACAAGAGCTTCTGATTGTTATATGACAGAGAAGAAGACACTGACTGGCCTGTGTGCATGCTCTGTTCAATGAACGCCCACCACGTTGGATTAGGGCAAAGAATATGCCCTTGTTTCTTTAATGAAAACCCCCACTTTAACATGTGCTGTGTGTCACTACTGACATCATGAGGGCGGAGTCAGTGTGATGGATCAAACGCGTAAAAAACTGTTCAAAATATATATTTTTTAAAACATTTCTAGGAAAATCCCACTGGGTTGAAACTTGCAGTACAGTTATAAGTGAAACTTGTCCAGGTGTCTGATATCGGCACAGATCAGTCAGATTTCAGACGCTCAGATTTCAGATCGTAACAGATAAAAGATCAAAGAACATTTTCACTTTGATTCCTGGTACAGGAAAGTTTTCAGACCAGCAATCAGCCATGACATCAACAGCAGACTGTGCTGCAAGGATCATGTGACATCACTATCATTATGTTGACTGTTAATCAATATTTTTTTTTTTAGAAAATTTGTCAAAATTGTACAAAAGCAAATTTTTCCCATATAAAACTGGTTTGTACTTTGCAGGGTTTTTACCCTTCCCAGGTGGATCTGGAACTCATCTGTCACCACAAAGGATTTAACTCCTCTGTCTACAGCAGACCTACGATCCTGTAGGTTTTGGTAGTTTTCCTGCTCTGATGCATCTGATTTAATGGTTGAATTACCTGTTCAGCATGTCGTGAAGTTCTGCAGAAACTTGTTAACTGATTCAAATCATTGTGTTGGAAACATCTAAAACATGCGGGATACTGGTTCTGAGAACCAGGATGAAATGTCACTGGTCTACAGAAACCCAACAGGTGGGAAAGACACAGTTTGAATTTTAAAATTCTCCTATGGTTAGTAATAAAGTGTTTAATTTAAAGTTATAACTGTATTTGGTTTTGATTGTCCAACAGCTGCAGTGTTCCAGATGCAGGGAGACAACAGTTAAAGAGCATCAGGGATTTTTAATCTTCCAGCGAGGCTCAGATAAGTTAGTGAGACTATTTCAAGTTTGATTTGTTGAAGTTAGTGTCAACAGTTAGTGTTGTTGAAAGTTTTTTTTAACTTAATCTCTCCATCTGCATCACACAGAAAGAAAGTCCAAGTAATCTGTATCCAATCCATCCAGCTAAAAGCAGCAAACTTCTTAGTCCTAAAAATGTGGTTCTTTTACCAGTTAAAGTCATGGTTTACTTGTCAAATGTATTTCATTGTTAGAACTTGAAAATACGAGTGTGCACACACTTAAAAGAACTGCCACAATGCAAATATGTTTATTCTAACGGCAAAAAAATGCAGTATAATGTACTGAAATTATGTGCGGTCTCCTCTCTGCTTATAAAAAACCAGCAAGCTAAATGCTGCATGTTTTCACCCTGCAGACTCATGATCCAGGTCAATTACCCAGAATACTTTGTGCCTATTTTCAAAACATTTATCAAATACTGGGGAAAAACTGTGATCATTTTTTACAATAATGCTACAAAATGTATTTCGTCCCTAACAGCAACAATGAAAGAATGCAGCAGTCTTTCAACCTTCTCCATAAAAGAAAACAAGTTTGAGTGTCTCCTCAGGAAACTGGTGGCATTTCTCTGTCCCTGCAGTCTGATACGGGCTATTTTTCTAATATGTCGCTGACTCACAAGCTAGAAATATCCCCTTTTTTACCCAAAAACCATTCATTTAGACCTTTCAGTGTGCTGAACAATGAGCTAGAGGCGGGTCCTGCTGGTCCTGCTCACTGACCTGCTGCTTCCTTTGGAAAACTAAGCTGATACGGTAATTCTTGCTTAGTGGATTTGCATTTATTCATGCCATCAATTGTGAATCAGCACAACAGCGTCAGCAACCAGTTGACCGGACACCACAACAACAATGGTAAATCACCACCACCCACTGCCAACGTGCAGAGTGTCTCTAAATGAGACACAGTCTTGAATGTGAGCAGTAAGACTCTAACAGGAAAAATGAAACTGGCAAACACGGTGAGCATAACGCCACACTCAAAACATCCACTTAAAAATAAACGTATGTTCAATTCCATCCCACACAAACAACCCCAGAGGGAGATTTCCTGTCACACGGGTGCAGCCTGGGCTTATATCGAAGCACATTTCGCTTTATGAGACTATATGCAACAGCTTCACATCAGTCTGTATATGGATTCATTTATTAGAGTGTGTGAGCATATGTGAAGACTTTTTTATGTCTGCTGGCACGTGCTTCACGGTGAATTAGGATAAGCCTGAAGCTGAGGGACATAAAAAGCATGTGTGTGTTCATGTGTGTCATGATGAACCAGTTAAGGATGATGTGTTGCTAGGATGATGCCAGGAGGACAGAAGTGGGAAAGGGAGGTGTGTGTGTGTGTGTGTGTGCGTGTGTGTGTAGGTGTGTGTTGGGGTGAATTTGGCCTACATTGGTGGGATGAGAGGCTGTTTCTGCTTATTTATTTAAAAGGTTTAGTGTCTTTGAGGAAACACGAATTATTTGTCTCAAATTTGGAAAAAAATAAATAAATAAATTGGAGAATAAATAATACTTAAATCTACACTACACACATGAACTCTGCATTTATTATAAAGTACTTAATAAAAACTCTTTTCTCATTTAGTTTTTTACTCTAGATGCCTAAAAGGATAATTCTGCATGATCATGGGTTAAAAGTAGAAAATCATTTGTTGGGATATACACTGATACAGATTTAAATATGTTTACATACTTCTGATGTTTATTTTAAATAGTTTTAAGTCCAAAACAGGTAAATTATCCCAGATCTGTGGTCAATAAACAAACTTCCTGTAAGTCTGGAGCCCCTGAAGGCTGTTTCAGTCAGGTGGAAGTGCAACAGACTTGCTCAAGCAGGCGAAGGAGGAAAACTAAGATTGGTGTGATCACAGCTGGATTTATGGCATAAAGTTCTATTCGAATTCAAGTTTTAAACAAGTTACTAGAAAGAAAACCAATAAAGCAAAAAAGGGAAATGCTCTTTAAGTCTCTGAAGCAGAACTGCCAAGAAAACTCACTCATGTGGAAATCATTCAAATAGATAATTCTTTTTTTAAAAAAATCTATGATTATAAAAATAATTGCGCACAAATAATCTGTTATTTCTTATAATTTAAACTAAAAGTACAATAAATCCAGATTGTAATATCCATCCATCCATCCATCCATCCGTCCATCCAGGGAGGCTGAGGTTATTAGACTGGTGCAAAGTTTGAATTAAAATGTAAATAGATTTTCTATATTTCTGCAATTTACTTCCAGCAAATACATCACTGCAAAAGACTGATCAATTTTTGTTTCCAGACTGTGACTCACTTGCATCCAACTTAAACACAGGATTTTTGTGACAAAAGGATGTCAAAAGTAGTAATCTGCAATCTTAACAAGCCCAAATGCTGAAGAATAAGATCAGAAAGAAGTCAGATCTGTGGACTGTTAACGTGTTATTTTCTGCTCCACAGAGCAGCTACAGAAGCTTGTTTGATCTGTGTACAGTGCAGCAGATAAGAAACACAATAAAAAGGCCTCAAAAGATCCAATTTAATCATGAACGCAGATGCATGATTGGACTGCAACACATCACTACTCCAGCTGTAATAAAACACACAAATAGACAAACCAAAAAAGAAATCTATAAAACATAAGGTAGCTATGACATCATCGTTGAGATGTGAATATGTGAAGCTACGCTGCAGCCTGCAGTCACAATCTGACTCACTGGTGTCGGATATCAAAAACAAAGATCACTTCCTTTGGGGTTACTGAACGAGAAATGAAGAGTCACCAGCATGTCTGAGGTGCAGCTATTTTGAAAGCAGATGGCCGAGTCTGACCTACTGATGATTACTGTGGAGATTAGTTAAGAAAAAAGTCAGTTGAAACAAATAATTACACATTAAAAAAGCAGAAAATGGAGAAAATTAAAAGGTGTCAATTACAATGATAAAAAGAATAGAAGTAGATACAAAATCTTTCAATTCGATATAATTAATTGATTTACTCATTTGCATAGTATTAGTATAGATAGATTTTTTTTAAATGTATCAAAAATCACTCGAGTTGAAAAGGTAAGTGAAACCCATCTGCCTTGTCGTAACATCAACGAATAAATGTGTCTTTACTTGGTCAGTGTTAATGTTTACAACAGTAAACAAACAGAGTGACTGAGTGAGATTTGTTGTGTTAAATGACTTTCTAACAGCCCACCCTCTTGAAATTTCAAAGGAGCACATACTGCAAATTGCTGATCTTCCTCTGAAACTGTATAATATTGCCACACGACCGCCATGCTCTTTGTTTAATATACTGAGGAAGGTGCACAAGTGCCCTCTTATGTCTCGGCATCTTCCCCCACCCAAATAAAAAGAGGTGGAAAAAGTTTCTCCTGAGCACAGCGTTCATGACACATATAATCATCGGCAAATGTCATTTTTATTTCCCGATGGCATTTAAAGAGGTAAACACTGCCCGTTACCGATGTTCAGCCGATGCATCGGTGTATTCCTAGTGAGAACCACACAGGTCATGACTCCAATTATTTTTTAGTTTCAAGGGAAATAAACTATCTTCTAGTTCTGCTCAAATGAATGAGAACTGCTGAGTGATGAGTTGGTTTTTAAACAATTCCAATTCTAATTGTTCACAGTCAAATCAGGAGAGAAGTTAAACTCTTCAGTTAGCTGCAGCTGTGTTCTGCTGTGCTTTTACTTTCTCAGCATATAAATCCAAAGAAGGATTTATTGATATATTGATTTATTGTAACTGTTTGGGTTGCAGTAAACTGCAGGCTGTTAGAAGTACTCTGCAGGCCTCAATGTTTATTTAACCAACCAGGTGAGCTCTCACTGATACCCACATCAGATTTACATGATTAGAAGTTAAAACACAGAGAGAACTGTGATGACGGGGTGGAGAAAGGAACACGTGCTTCAGTTTATTCATCATGGGACATGCTTTCATGGGAAGATTCACCAGTGACACGGCATGTTTTTACAGCAGGAACAGAGACACGTGGAATCTGGTGTTTTCAGTACGAACCGTTTGTTTATTTCTTATCTGTGGAAAGTTTGAAATGTTTCAGCTCTGATGGAAGTTAGAAACTCGAGCTCTGACAGATCATGTCAAACAGTATCTCACTGGACTGTGACAACAAAGTGTTTTAATTCTTTAGGCTCCGATGTTGCAGATTTGCAACAGGCCTGTACCTAGAAAAACACATGTTGTTTCTAACCACCATTAAATGGAAGCTATACATAAGGTGTGGTTAGTATTCAGATAAATAGAGTATCTTTTTAAACTGAGAGAGAGAGAGAGAAGTGGAGTCCTTTCCTGTTCAGTGTTTAGTTGAAAAAAGGATATAACATTATAATCTGTGTCACCTGGACCTCCAGAGATTAGCGGAAATATTTACACCTAAAGTTTGTTCAGAATCGTGGTGAAATGCGGTTTACTTAGATTCACAATGTTTATGTAAAACTCCCACTAAAGAACTTCACTTCGGTTCTACAGTTCTCACATGTTCTATAGCTCATCTGGCTGGAAACCTGTGAAACTAACCCGTCTTTTCCATCGGATGTGTAATCAGCGCAGCACGTTTAGCTCGTGAAATCAGCTGCACGTCCCTTATCGCATATCGCTGGTGAAAGCTTTCCACCCAGCTGGTCCTAGGAGATCACGAAATTACAGGAGAATTGCAAAATCACGCGTGATTTCGTCAGTACACACAACAACAAGCGGGCAGACCCACCAGTGTATCGTGTATCTAGAAGGTATCTGGTTTATTTTCACACCACCTGCAGACTTCAAACCCGTCACGAGTAATATATTTTTTCTTTGTCAAACAAATGGAAATCTAGACGTGTCCTTTATTTTGAAACTTCCGGGTATTTTACGCTTTACGAATGCCTGATTTCCTGTCTGGTCCGAACTAAACTGCTGAGCTTGACGCGTTTTAGAAGCGTACCGTGTAAAAATAGAACTGCTGTGATGCTATACACTTCTGAGACCTGTCAAATTTGCGGTGCTTCGCAACCGGTGGAAAAGGTCCCATTGACATAAATGGTGGCTATCAGCTGCATATTACACTTCCCTTGACATTGCGCGCCACTTACATGGTGGAAAGGAGAGGTAACTGTGACTGATAGATGGCAAAAAAGACAATCTGACATTTGAAAAAAAATTGCAAATAAAATGAGGATAAATTGCAACCAAATTGAGGCACTTGGTGACTAAATCATGACACGAATATTTGCATTTCATTTGCATGAATACTGCGATTTATTCCCAATACTTATGAACATAAAACTGACCAAAAACACCAATTCAGTGTGACTGAAAATCTGCTTATTTTCTCACATTTTGTGTCTCTAACTAGTTGCCACCAGCCCAGTGAGACAGTAGTTGAAGCATGTTGGTGTTCTCCAGTCAACACTCAACCTGATCATCATAACAGCTGTTTAAGTTGCTCGACTTGGTAACTGCTTGAACTCAAACCTGTGGGGGTGCTCGCCATGTTTACTCCACACCAGCTGCTGCTCGGCTCTAGCTTTACATTACAGTAATGGAAGGTGTGGAGATGTTTGGTGTATCTGACAGGAAATCATCTGAGCTGTCGACTCCTGAAAACAATGAAGCAGGAGTGTTCTCTTCCTGTCTCTCGCCCGGGAGGTAACCAACATCTGGCCTTCACCTCATTTTGTACTCATCCTTGATACATTTTCTCATTCTGAAATACAGCAGCAGTTTAAATCTACTCAGACAAAATAGCAGATCAGAGGAAAACAGGTCAACTTTAAAAGCAACATGGACTAAAGTTTTGGAGAAGTTGAAATAATGATTTAAGTATTTAGTTTAAGCTCCAGACCAGGTTGTTGCTCAGATCTGGGACTGCAGGAGTCCATCTTCACTCTGTTCTGTTTGAGTCTCTGTATCAGTCAGCAGTTTTCATCTGTTCTTCAGATGAAATCCGATCTGTCTGGAGTCTCTGTGGCTCAGAGAAAACTATTAACTGTTCCATTTACTGCGTCTTTAACAGTTTAACATCCTCCTCTCACACCCGTTCTGTCTACTCATCAGTTAAAAGAGATTTGAGGTGATGAATAAATCAATAGTGATTACTGAAGCACGTCTTCAGGAGGTTACAGGTACGCAACACATCCTGACGGACACTGAAGTCACAAGCCAGCTTTGTCTTTTTTAACCTTCTCTTGACAAAACAGAGGGTAAATGATCAAAGTTCCTTTAAGGAATTTGAGCACACATGCAGGAAAGTGCATGTGAGTCCAGGGATATGCGTCTCCTCGCCAGCTGTCACTGCATTCAGGTGTGGCTGGAACATCGAGAGGAAAGACCTTCCTTTATCCTGACACATTCCTTAAAATCCACAGCTTCCTGTGGGCCTGTGTGTGTCTGTGTGTAGTAAATGAAAGGGAAGGAAGACCAGCGTGGTGGAGGAAGTGAGGGTGGTAAACTAATGGGAGAATTACCCGCCTCAGGCGCACATTAGGTGTCCACCCATACCCATTAAACACACACCGTGCTAACATCTGACTGCATCTGTCCAACACTTTATATTTCTACAAACGTCCACAAGAATCTGGGTAAGAAAAGTCCTTCCTCTTTATGTTAACCAGCAGCATCATGCTCAGGAAAAAAAACAATCACACCTTCACTTAATAACCCGCTAGCTAAATAATAGTAATAAGTATTTTGTCTTTAAAAAACATGTTATTCTCCTAATGTTATCTGTTATTTAAATTGTGTTTCAGCATCATCGTTGATCTTTCTTAAACTGTTTTTCAAGACGCATCTCAAAGTATAAAATCTAACACTGCTGTCATGTTAACGTCACGGTTAGCTCACCACCTTGCAAGTCTGTGACCTATATTTTATATTTTAATAATTAAATGAATTTAAAATGTGTTTAATTGCAGAACTTGTAAAATATGTAGGTTCATTATCCAAAAATGTTGCTACTTTGATCACTTTCACTGTCAAATGCAAAAAAAAAAAAACACGTTACACGCCTCAAAAAGTTAACGTTCAGTTACAGTTTAAAAACTGTGTGAAACATAAAGCAAAAGAACAAACAGAGCTGTTCACTGCTGAAGGTCTCTGATCCATTAAGATGGCAAAAGTTTACCACCTACACACCGTCGGATCAGATCTGCTGAAAGGTTTCAGCCCCCCCGTACAGCTGAAAAGGCCAATATGCTGCCAGGCTAAAAACAAACATGATCAGAGGAGACATGTAGATTACGTAATCTGATCAAAATGTTTATTATCCATATTTTTTATGTTTAAATCACTGTGTTTTGTAATGACATAGTAATAAAAGGAGAATATTTCTGGTGTATTCTAAGAAAGTAAAGAGCCCATCCTAAAACACATGACGTTTTTGGCCAGTAATTAGACAGCACCGAGAGCCTTTCAAGTTGGATGATAATACATAATAACAGTGTTTCTACTGTCCTGCATGTTTTCCTGCCTGAACACACCTGATGGAAAAGATTTCATTGGCTTCTATGCAGCTTGTAAAGTTCAACAGGATCCAGTTAAGTAGCCATGAATTCAGGTGTGTTGAAGCAGGTTCTGACAACTGGGACTGAAAACACTGCTGTACACCGAGGTATGAGTGCAGAAGTGGACGCTACTTAAACATTATGTGACTTAAAATTAAGGATCAAGTCAAATCGAAAGGAAACGGGGTTCAGTCTGATTGTTCTGTTTAACAGCTGAAAGTAGAGCAACCTGAGTAATAAGCATAAACCCACGTCGTGTTGGAGGAATTCAAATAGAACAAAGTCCAATTTCACTGTGTTTCACTTTGTGTTACCGACCAAAGATGAATTTACACATGTAATTACATTAAATATGCAGCAAACCTGGAGAAGATTCAAAGGGCTGCAAGTGCCTTTAAATTACACTAAATTGTTCTCTGGAGACACACAAACACACACACACACACACACAAGTGTGTTTTGTTATCCTTATGGGGACCGTCCATTGACTTCCATTGATTTTAGTAACTAGATTTATACCTAACCCAAACCCTTTTACTAACCTTAACCATTACTGATCTATAACTAACCCTAAGACTAACTAAAACTCTATTCACACCATACCTATAAACCTAACCCCTAACCCTAAAAAGGGGAGTCCCCCTCATGGGGACCAGGCTTCGGTCTCCACAAGAACCCTCGGACCCCAGAAAGATAGTAAAAGTCAGGAAACTGGACCCCAGGAGGTCAGAAATACAAACCCACACACACACACACACACATACAAACAGACTAATGTGTGTGCATCCAGTGAAAAACTGCCCAACACTGCAGAAACACGTATTGTCTGGAGCTGAGAATGTGGTGGGAAACAGACTGTGCTGATGGGAATGTGCACACACACACACACACATTAAACTCCCAGTACAAATACACACATCAAATTAATAAATTATACAGGGCTGATTTCTGCAGTCTAGACTAGAAGGAGAGGAACCAAAAGTAAAACCAACAGCCAAACACAAACATTAAAATCCAGCTCAGTTCTAGCAGGAGATAAAAAACTAATTAAGTTGAACTTGTTGGATTTCAGACTCTTGATCTATATAAACTCTGTATTTACAGACGCTTCTGCAGAACTGGAAAAAAACACGGGACTGAACAGGGTTTATTCCACCAGACTGGATGGTGTTTACATTGAAACCCTTTTATACTGGATGTCAGTTAACGGAAAGCACCTGACACTCACGGGTAAAGTTCAGCAGCTGCTTCTGATCTGATGTCACACATCACAACAGACCGGTGAGTTTGGAAACGTCTTCCTTCACCTCTCTGTTCTGGACCGACACCATCAGGCTCTCTGTTTACGCTCAGTCATTGAAGGGATAATGATGTGATATTCTGTTCAGCAGCAACAGATGCATCAAATTTCCACCAGCAGTCAAAATAAGATCATCAAGTATTTATGTGTTCTAGATAATCTGTCAGTGTTGCTGGTTAACAGGACGAATCTTTACATGGAGGTCCTGCTCTTCATCCTCCTCCTCTGCTGATATGATGAAGACATCAACATTTAGACAAACTGTAGTATAAAATGTGTCAGACTGTCATTTTAATACATTATTGTTGTGATGCAACTGATAAAAGCATCTTCTGATGTTTGCTGTTACTAGTCATTCAGTCATTTTCTTTATGTTTATTCCTGTTTAGGGTCACAGAGTTGGTGTCTATCTCCAGGGGTCATTGGGAGAGGCGGGGCTACACCTGGACAGGTCATCAGTTTATTACAGGGCCATAGAGACAGACAACTACTCACACTCTCACACCCAGGGACAGTTGCTGCCAGTCAACTTACATGCATAGTTTTGATCTGTGGGAAGAAGCTGGAGTACCTGGAGAAAACCCACACATGCACAGGGAGAACATACAAACTCCATGTAGAAAGGTCTGGTTATGAACCAGGACCTTCTCTCTGCAAGTCTTATGTCACTAGTAACATGCTTTCAGACACAGTGTCGGGTGTGGAGAAGAAGCAGAGACCAAAATAGAGGAAGTATAAACCACTTCTTCCATCAATTATAATAAGAAACCCAAGATTTGTCTCAAAAAAGATGATGGAAGTATTTTGTGTTTTACTGACAAACAGCTGCAGAAGCATATTAAAACTCTAGTGTGTCTTTGTGTTTGTCTCTTACTTATGAGAAGCAGGTTGAGTGAAGTGAGTGTGAGGTCATCAGCTCTGCTTAGTATTTCACTACAAGTTTAAACTTGTGTTGCTGCTGATATGAAACTGGGTACATGCAGCGCAGTAAACAGACTGGCTGTTGCTCTGCACAGCAGCTAAATGTTCAATCTGAACATATATTAATAAAAATGTGTGTTTAATACTGGGACTTGTTGCGTTCTTTCTCAAGGAGGATCGCAGTTGTCATTTGATCAGAAACTCAATCTTCACCACTGATGAATCACAAAGACACTAACAGAGTGACTGACTTCTTGTTTTTTAATTCACACACTCACTGGTACGTGTTTAAGAGTCAGATAAACAAAACTTAGAAGACTAATAACCCTCACGGCAGCAAAATGCTGTTACGCAGAATGTTTCCAGTTAACAATCCAGCAAGTTGACAACCTTTTCTTATTATTTGTATAGAAATAAGAGAACAGAAGTGAGAAATCAATAAATAAATTTAAAAACAACCCTCCAATGAGAGCAAGTCTGCATCAAGATCCTAATTCAAAGAAGACACAGCAGTCCAACCCAGATGTGTACGCTCAGATCTGATCTAGAGTTTATGGTCAGAGATGAAGAACTACCAAATCTCACATGCAACACAGACAACTTGCCTCGAGACCAAATTTAATTCAAAACTGGAAAAAAAACATTAGTAACACAGTAGCTCGGATATGAGAAGCGTTCAGCATGCAATCGACAAATTCTCATCCACTTTCATTTAATTCCCAGCATCTTTAAAATGTTACTGTTTGTCTGTGTGCAGTTAGAGAGCAGGAGCGAGGCTTTACGTCTTATCTCTGCTGCTTCCAACAGACAAAAAACACCAGGATAGAATGAAGTTTGTTCAGAGTGTTGGCAACAGCAACATCTGTTTTTCCAATCATCATCCAGGAACAAAACCTCCCTAGAAATCTCTTTCAGTGGGATGATTCTGATACGATCTTAAAAATGAAGCGTCAAATCCAACAACTGTGTGCATGTCAAGACACGTGGAGACCATGAATAAGATCTGCATCCCTGATCCACAGGCAACTCATTCTACTTGTTTTCAAGCAACAGACTGAGAAGAAGAGCCGAAAGTTCCACTTTCATTTGTCCACCTGGACACAATCTGACAGATGTTTCTGGAAATGATAACCATGATCAGCGTCGGACAGTAAAACATCTACCCTTCATGAAACAACAAAGATCTTTATTTGAGGTTGGAGGCTGCTTGTGTCCCTGCTTTAATCTGTCCTGGATGAGAAAAGGAAGTGGTGGGGATTTCCACTAAAGGCCCACTTACCACAGACTTCTGATAAAAACGCCTTATTTTTACTGCAGTTTTCCATAAATATTCGACTTTCTGGGATAAATCGGAAGGTGGGAACTGTTTCCTATGAATAACAGTTCAGTTTAGATTTTATTAATCTATGAGGCCAATCAGCTGGTCAGTGGAAGTGTCCAAAACAACAGTGCTTCCGGTTCTGGTAAAAGTTGCAGACAGAAGGTCCAAACAAACACCTCCAGGGATTTCAGACAACCTCCACATGCAGCTTTGAGCAGAAACACTTGGTGGGTTTAACGAGAATAACGGAAATGCCAAGGCGGTAAATAAAGAACAATCACCCTGCTGCTGCTACGCAGTCGTTCCCGCAGAGAGCCATGGCCCCCCTCGGGGGTTATTTCCAAAAATCTTTCTGAGAGTTGTCAGAGAGATGACCTACCTGCGTCCACCGTGTCACTCAGGTCGTGGTTGGCGGCTGTCCGGGGAAACTCCTTCAGTTTTCGGCAGCTGAGGTTGAGGACACCGCTGGCCGCCGCCTCCTCCAGCGCTCGATCCAAGCCCCGGTTGGGAGGCAGGTTGGCGCTGCCGATTTGAGTCTGAATCGCCTTAGAAGAACCGAGGTGAGCCAGCGTAGTCCGAGCTGACTCCGACCCCAACGTCGCCATCATTTACCGCCTCTGTGTATCCGAAGGAGCGCGCGGGGTTAGCTAGCGTGCAGGGAATCAGCGGGACGCACTGACTTCCCGAGCTTCGCGTGCCCTGGCGCGCGGTTAGATTCCTCTTCGCTCCGCGTCTTCCTCCCAGTCTGCGAACTGCGTGACAGCGGTGCAACATCCGGGAATGTACTTTCAAAATAAAACATCCAAATAAATAACGCAAATCATTATAAATCATTTTATTACAGCCGAAAGCATTTTAACTGAAATCTTCACAATACTCATGTTTGCTCCAGCTGGTATCTATGATTTTGTCTACGAGGACAACTGAGCTGTCTCAACATAAACTACTTTGAAACATGAATGACAAATTATTTTCTGTCACACCGTGGGTTTTATTCTGAAGTTGCACTAGTGGATTTGCAGCAGCCTGACCACTGCGGCTGCGCAGTTGACCTTGCAGAGCTCTAACAAGAGAGGCAAAAATTTGGTTAACATTGACCCCTGCTGGTCAGAAAATAAAAGCCATGTGAAGATTTTACTACCAGTTAAGGTCATTTTTTTCTTTAAAAAGAACACGTGATTGCATTTATTACTTCCTGTTTTTAGCAGGGTTTGTTTGTTAGCAAGATAATGAAAAAGGTACTGGGTGGATGTGGATTATATTTTCAGGAAAAGGCAGAAATAGCCCTGGGAAGTGATTAGTTTTTGGAGGTGATCTGATCACCGTCTGGATTCAGGAATTTTTTAAGGATTCTTCATCATTGTGAGACAAGACTGTTTTAAACATATCTGCTCTCAACTCCACAATAAATGGTCCAGGTGTCCAGCTAGGTCCTCGTCTCCAGGATCTCCAACTTCATCCCACTGACCGAGAATATGCACAACAGGTTAACTGGCAACTGCCTGTAGGTGTGAGTGGGAATACAGTGGGGCAAAAAAGTATTTAGTCAGCCACCAATTGTGTAAGTTCTCCCACTTAAAAAGATCAGAGAGGCCTGTAATTTTCATCATAGGTATACCTCAACTATGAGAGACAAAATGAGGAAAAAAAATCCAGAAAATCACATTGTCTGATTTTTAAAGAATTTATTTGCAAATTATGGTGGAAAATAAGTATTTGGTCACCTACAAACAAGTAAGATTTCTGGCTTTCACAGACCTGTAACTTCTTTAAGAGGCTCCTCGGTCCTCCACTCGTTACCTGTATTAATGGCACCTGTGTGAACTCGTTATCAGTATAAAAGACACCTGTCCACAACCTCAAACAGTCACGCTCCAAACTCCACTATAGCCAAGACCAAAGAGCTGTCAAAGGACACCAGAAACAAAATTGTAGACCTTCACCAGGCTGGGAAGACTGAATCTGCAATAGGTAAGCAGCTATGTGTGAAGAAATCAACTGTGGGAGCAATTATTAGAAAATGGAAGACATACAAGACCACTGATAATCTCCCTCGATCTGGGGCTCCACGCAAGATCTCACCCCGTGGGGTCAAAATGATCACAAGAACGGTGAGCAAAAATCCCAGAACCCGGAGGGACCTAGTGAATGACCTGCAGAGAGCTGGGACCAAAGTAACAAAGGCTACCATCAGTAACACACTACGCCGCCAGGGACTCAAATCCTGCAGTGCCAGACGTGTCCCCCTGCTGAAGCCAGGACACGTCCAGGCCCGTCTGCGGTTTGCTAGAGAGCATTTGGATGATCCAGAAGAGGATTGGGAGAACATCATATGGTCAGATGAAACCAAAATAGAACTTTTTGGTAGAAACTCAACTTGTCGTGTTTGGAGGGGAAAGAATGCTGAGTTGGATCCAAAGAACACCATACCTACTGTAAAGCATGGGGGTGGAAACATCATGCTTTGGGGCTGTTTTTCTGCAAGGGGACCAGGACGACTGATCCGTGTAAAGGAAAGAATGAATGGGGCCATGTATCGTAAGATTTTGAGTGAAAACCTCCTTCCATCAGCAAGGGCATTGAAAATGAGACGTGGCTGGGTCTTTCAGCATGACAATGATCCCAAACACACCGCCCGGGCAACGAAGGAGTGGCTTCGTAAGAAGCATTTCAAGGTCCTGGAGTGGCCTAGCCAGTCTCCAGATCTCAACCCCATAGAAAATCTCTGGAGGGAGTTGAAAGTCCGTGTTGCCCAGCGTCAGCCCCAAAACATCACTGCTCTAGAGGAGATCTGCATGGAGGAATGGGCCAAAATACCAGCAACAGTGTGTGAAAACCTTGTGAAGACTTACAGAAAACGTTTGACCTCTGTCATTGCCAACAAAGGCTATATAACAAAGTATTGAGATTAACTTTTGTTATTGACCAAATACTTATTTTCCACCATAATTTGCAAATAAATTCTTTAAAAATCAGACAATGTGATTTTCTGGATTTTTTTTCCTCATTTTGTCTCTCATAGTTGAGGTATACCTATGATGAAAATTACAGGCCTCTCTGATCTTTTTAAGTGGGAGAACTTACACAATTGGTTGCTGACTAAATACTTTTTTGCCCCACTGTAGCTGTCTATTTATATGTGGCCCTGTGATGGACTGGCGACCTGTCCAGGTGTAGCCCCGCCTCTCACACAATGATTGCTAAAGACATGTTCAACAGGGAATAAAATATTTTCAAATCACTGCATTTGGTTTTAATTACATTTTAAGCTGCTTCCAAACATGTTTGGAACTGGAGCTGAATAAGTCATACTGAAGAATCAATATAAAGTCGACCTTTTATAGTTAATTTACACTGATTTTAGCTGCTTTGAAAAACACATTGCAATATGTGTCAGACTTCTTACTGTCTCCTCTTGATGTGTTTAACCTGTCTATCATCATAGCTTTTAGAAGTCTTCATGCATAAATGTCTGTAGATTTCTTGACAGTCTTTGTTTGGCAACCCAATTTTTGAGTAATTTCTTCACCTACATTTTGACATGTATAAAACATTTCTGTTTAGCAAATGACAGTGAAAAAAACACCTGAAAAAAACTTGCAGGAAAAAAAAATGTTTTCATCACCATTTTATCTGCACATTGTCTGTGTGTTCTTATAATTTTGTCTCTGTGAGAGAGCTTCACTGCAGAGTTTATGCTGAGTCAGGTGATTACATAACAAGCTTGGATATGCTGTTTAACAGTGCTGATCACTGATTAAGCCTTACAGTGAGAAGGTTCTGGGTTCAAAACCAGTCAGGATTTTTCTGCATGGAGTTTGTATGTTCTCCATGTGCATATGTGGGTTTTCACTGAGGACCCCGGTTTCCCCCCAAAGACCAAAAACATGCATGAGGTTAATTAGGCCTTAGGTGTGTGAGTGGGAATGGTTGTCCATCTATATGTAATCCTGTGATGGCCTGGCGAACTGTCCAGGTGTAACCCCGCCTCTTATCTAGTGACTGCTGTAGATAGACGTCAGTTCCCCATGACCCTGAACAGGAATAAGTGGATAAAGAAATCAATTGACCGACTGATCACTGATCTCTGATTACTTCCTGAGTGCCAGATGTTTGTAATTGTGAGGCCCATTAGAACAATAGAACACACACTGTGGAAACTGTCCAAAAATGTAATTGTTTTCTAAAAATAAATGTTTAAAGAAGCCCTTCCATTAAAAACAGTTTTTCCGAGGTTTCTGTTGAATATTTTAGCTCCACAGGTGTTCTTACCTTCATAGTGGGTGTGAAAACAGGTCAACAACTTATCTTTCAGTTTTTATTTCTCAAACTAGGTGGTGATAAAACCCGAGTTCTCCTGAGTCCGAACGGCCTGAATCTGTTTTTCATCTCAACTCCTTTGTTTGTTAGTATTCATCAGCTCCTGCAGTTGAAACCACCCCTAGCATGCTGCTGGCTAAAAGCTGTAGCATAAGACGTAGCAAACAGGAAGACACAAGGTCTGACGTTGCCATGCACAGCGGGGCAGGAAACAGTATACCTTGCTCTCATAGGCTAGTTTGTTAGCCAATCAGAGTCCAGCAAATTCGAATAATGAATATGAACGAGCTGCTGCTCGAGGCCTGATGGGACAAGCCAGAACCAGCCGAATTTTGACGTAGACAGATTGAAAGGTCTGTTAATCAGTGTTTCCTGACATTTTTTAGATATAAAATGTTTTGGTTAATACTTAAGAAATAACCACAAAGTCCTGAAATTTGTATGAAATGGCCTCTTTAAAAAAATGAATCAAACTGAAAGCCACTAGAGCTTGACCAGACCAGGGCCCGCCCACAACGACCACACCAACCCAGCCACTCCTAGTGGGTTCCCAGGCCCCCCCAAGCCCAGGCTACCCCAGACCAGCAACCAGTCATCAGGACAAAACCAGGACCTCCACCCTCACTAAAAGGTAATATAACTGATTAGAAGAGCCCAGACAGATCTATCTGACATGGAGGCAGATGCAGTTTCAAGAATAATACGGTCCAACAACAGGTCCTCATATTGTTTAATTCTAAGATATTTCTTATTCTTCCAGTTCATAAGGATTGTCTTCTTAGTAATGCATAAGACAATAAGAAGCATGTGGACTGTGTTCAACTTTTAAGGACCTCGAGGGCTTTTATACAGAAAATATCAGGGAAGGATCATAAAATATGCTTAAATAATTAACACTCACCATAAACAAGAATACTGTATAAACTTCCAATGACATCTCATTATGAAATAAGTTGTCAATTTGTACTATGTACTTGTACATTTTTCAACAGGGCAGCCTAAATTGTCAGAACACTGCTTTGCAGCTCATTCCAATAAGTGCAGGTCTGGTTTTAGCTCTTTCCCTGTTGTTATGACCCTGGTCATGAGTTTGTTTTTCCCATGATAAAGGTTTCTGCACAGGTGCCTGTGGATGTGGGGTGTGTCCGGATGGAGGTCACCTGCTGATTGGGTGCTGCAATGATAAAGAGGCGGAGGTTGGAGCTGTCAGCCATCCATCCTCAGCTCACTCCAACCAGCCAAGTTATTGACACGTCACCTGTAGTAGGAGTTGGGTCACTATTTATCAGTTTTCTCCTGTTTATTTAGCCTAGGGAGGTAAGGTTTTGTTGTTATTTTTGCTTTAGGTAAGTTTTCTTTTTTTGGTAGTGTTGTTTTGTTTGTTATTTTGGCCTGAGACCCGCCCTGAAGTCTGAGCTGCCTATAATGGCTAAGAATAATAATAGTAAACACACGTTAACCTTCACGTTGTCCTTGGATGTTTCAAGTCTGTTGGAGGATGGATCATTTGCGTGTTATGGCCTGCTTGCCCCTAGGCAGGTCGTAACACCTGTCTTGCTCACACTTTCTTTCCCTCGCCTCAGAAGACATCACTCTTTTTCTTTTTCTTTCATGTTCCAACATGATGCCAACAAAAACGAACTCCAGTCAGTGAGCCAACTGCTAGCCTTTATAGGAGGTAATGGCGATTACTGCTGTAACAAACAGCTATAGCTGTAAAGCGGCAAAGGAACCGCCCACTCGGCTGTGACCCGAGCAACTGAAGTTATTTAGTGTATTATAGGATCATTCGAGGTTCCAGAAGGATGTTTAATAAGCTGAACATGTTTTTCAGTGAGAATCCACTTAGACAAGTTTCAAAACAGTAGCTTCAAGTTTTAAAAGTTATTTTGTACTACTTTAAATGTTTTTAAACAAGTATGAGACCAGGAGCTCTGGTCAAAGCTGACTGATGAATCTGCCTCCCATTTTAGGAAGAAAAATTAATTAATCTATTTTAGATAGTGTGCCAAATATTTTAGACATTAATTTTGGGATTTTAAGACTAAAGAATTGTACTACTCTTATAGGTGTTTGTGTTTCAGCCTGTTTAGGCTTACATTTGTTTTTTGCTATTGATTGATTTAAATGTTTGAACAAAAGACAACAAATTTTAAAAAAATAATTTGGTTGGTAGATTCAATCTGATGATATTCCTGAAACGTATTCCTGTTATTTTCATATTATAGTACTAACCTGTCAAATGGAATAAAATCTGTTCCTTTTAATATATGTTCTAAGTATTTGATTCCTTTACTGCTCCAATCTGAGAAGTTTATCATCTCATTAGGGTTGTTCCAGATGGGTGTACGTTTGCATGGGATAGGTGAAGACTCAGTCATATTGAGAAACTCCCACCAAGGTGCCAGAAAAGAGCTGATATTAATGTTTTTAAAGCACACGTGTCTTTTGATGTTTAAGCTAATAAAGGGCAGGTCTGAGATCTTGATATTACTGCACAAAGCCTGTTCTACATCTAGCCATGGCTCATCTAAGTTGTTTTTATTATTCCATCTTATGATGTACTGTAACCTGTTTGCTAAGTGGTAGCAATGGTGATCTATTTGGATGGAATCATTGTGAATAAATAATTTATTCTTGGTAAAACCCTCATTTTTATTGAAGCAACTCTTCCCATGAGTGATATACATGTAGGTAGTAACTTCCATCTAGTCAGATCATCTACAACTTTAAAAGTAGGATGTGATTCAGTTTTATCAAGTCTGAGAGGTTGGGGAAACATGAATACCCAAGTATTTAATATTCCCTGGCTGCGATTGAGTTCCAAGAGAATCATGGAAAGAGCAATTAACTGGCATATCATCATTTCTGAAGATCATCACTATTTCCATAAATGTTCATATGATCTAAATTTCCTGAAATTGAGAATAATTTCCGCTCAAAGAAGAGTTTTGGCCCATGCTTTAATGACATTATGTTTAACTTGAAAATAATCTGAAATGCCTTCAGAGATCATAAGAGTGGCCAGTGGTCAAAAGGGGTCCTGTTTGTCCAAACACTTTCATTTTGTCTTTACAAACACCTTTAACTTATTCCAAAAACACTTTTTTTTACCTAGTCTGCTTATGTTTATAATAACATGTTTTTAATTCCAAAAATAATTCAGAATGTTTGATGCAAATGATCTCATCTTGTTCAAAGTACAAACTGTGTTTTCAGACTGGAGGATATATTTCCTCTTGATAAAACTCAATCTGAACTGCTTCCACTTTTTGTTTGTGTGAACATAAGATCGATCAAAACCATCGATACTGTACTTGTAAAACACTTTTCGAGTCAGATGACACAAAGCGCTTCACACTCATACACAGATGTTGTACCCACCACAGCTGTCCTGGCTGGGACACACACTGACAGAGACGAGGCTGCCAGGTGCCACTGGACCCTCTGATCACCACTAAACAGACAGAGAGGGTGAAATAATTTGCCCAAGCAGAGTCGGCCCTGAGCTGCATTGTGCCCTAGGCAAAAAAGGATTTTGGCGCCCCCTACCGCCCAGAACAGAAACAATGTAACTCAATAACTGGATTACATTGCAAAAAATATTTATTTATACTAAAATGAACAGTAGAGATGATAGATATAGATATTTAATTATTACTTATTTTGCTCTTTACATGAGATGAATAGTGTGTCCAACAGTTTGTCCAAAAAAAAAATTAAATTAAATTAAAAAAGGAGAATTTGGCAATTGCCTAATCTGCCTATGCCCAGAACCGGCCCTGTGCCCAAGAGCACACTGGCAAAGCAATCTTTCCCAGAAGGAGTAGGATTTGGAACCAGTGACCCTCTGGTTACCAGACAACATTAACCACCCCCTGAACTACTGACACCTTCTCTAAATGGACCTCCACTTACTGGCTGCTAACTTTATAACCAGTCAGATGTTTCATGAATAACCTGTTGAGTGATATCTTTGCTGTAGTTTGTACTTTTCCTACAAAGGATCTTTAACAGGGATATCTGTGGTCATCCCCCTGCCGAATCTCTACCTTATCGTGGTGGAGGGGTTTGAGTATCCTATGATCCTGAGGACTATATTGTTTGGGGTGGAAGCACCTGGTAGAGTCTCATATGGTCAGCAGAGAATCTTTCTTTTAAGGAAACTAAACTCTTTTAAAGTAAATAAAAGGATCTGCAACTTTTACTGTTACTTCATAGAAAGCCTCTAACTCTTTAATTTGTTTGCTGGTAGGGTTTGGCTATGAAGGAGAAAAATAAACTATAAAAAATTGTTAACGTCCGCTATAAAATCATTGGGGTTAAACAAAGAGACCTACAGTCTCTATGGGAGGAGCCAGCGTTAAAGAGGGCTAAGTGTATTTTGGTTCAGCCTCTCCATTCTCTTTCTCCAGAGTTTTCACTCATGCCGTCGGGACGTCGTTTTTATGTACCTTTTCGGAAAACAAATCGTTTCTCCAACTCTTTTGTCCCCTCTGTCATTGAATTGTTAAATTCTGAAGGAAGTGTTTTTATTAAGTAATATAAGACCTTTTGAAAGATGCCCATTTGCAATGGCTGTTGTCATTTGAGCCTCTATGTTTGTATGATGGTGGTGACACACAGTGACTGTTATATGTTTGCAAATGTTTGTCTTAAGTCTGCTGCATATTAATTGCCCTTTGGGACCAATAAAGTTTTCTGAATCTGAATCATATGGCAAATTGGCCTGAGCTAGAAGGGTGTTTCAGACTGACGCCGGGCTCACACTGCATCCGGATCCGGTCCGGTGCGGAGCGGACCCCGCAGGTATTCCGTTAGATTAAAATCCCTTTTGAAGGCTCACAGTAGCTCCGTGCGGTGCGGGTCCGGTTACGGGGGCTGTACGGCACTACGGAAAGAATCCGCAAGGATCAATTTTTTCCGGACGCCGGAGTCACTCCGCGTCAAGTTTGATGAAATCTGATGAACTATACAGGAAGTGTGGTTTGAATATCCGGTGTTTTTTCAAAATAAACGAGTGTACGAACAATTGTAACTTGACTCTTCTTTTTAGACAGCACACGCGCTAATAGGAAATGTAAACATTACATCACACCCGGTGACACAGGGTCCCGAAAGCCTGCAGCACAACACATTTTCACACATTTGCTAAATAATGGACGTGTTCTCGTGTGAAGTCCCGACAAAACGATAACCCACGTGAACTTCTGTTCTCGCGGGTGACGTTTTACGCACCCAGCACCGGAGCTGGCCGCACTGCCTATCTGGAGCAGATGTGAGTGGTAGCTTGCGGAAAATCCGGACCGAAGCCGTTCCGGATGCAGTGTGAGCCCGGGGTAAGAGCGGTTCAAGTACCTTGATGATACTAAACTGGAGCACCCTCCTAGAGCCAGGAAAGGGGGGGGGGGCGCTTCCCAGCGAGTGGTCAAGTCTTGCCTTCAGGGACTCAGCCCCAAAAAGGAAACCAGACGGCTCCAGATAGATGCATTTGCCTGATTTATAAATGATGTTTTACACTTCTGTTGCCTCTATTGCCAAATCTCATGGAAGTCAATCTATTAAAAAAAAACACATACATTCAAATATTAGGGGTGCACGATAACTATCGATCCGATAATTATCGGGCCGATATCAGGAAATTATGACGTCATTCCATAAGTCCGATATCAGTAGGACTTGCTCCGATAAGTAATTATTTTTTGTCAGCACGGCAGTTTTCGGCGCACACTGACTGAATGGTCAACAGTGAATGCTGCATTCACATGATGTTGACATAAAAAGGAAAACTCAGAGTACCTAATGATAGAAAACAACTAAAACTTGGTCATAGTTTTGGAATTTGTTTTAAATTATTTAACCTTTTCTTTAATCAGAAAACTGACTGACTTACCTTATTGACGTGTTGCACATAAACAATAGAAACATTCATTTAAAAAGGCCGGAAGAATTACTTGCAAACGTGGAAATAGGAATTTCCGTCTCACACTGAATGCGGCACCACCTGCATGCAGCGCACTGTTTACATTCAGTAACAGTCACCATGGCGTCGATAGTGTGGGATTTTTTCCAAGTTTCCGAGGAAGACAGTTCGCTGGTTATTTGTCACAAGTGTTCCAAGCAAGTTCCACGAGGAGGGAAGAGCAGCACGAGCTTCAACACTACAAACCTGATCAGTCATCTTAAACATAACCACCGCTTCGACGGAGTTTTAAAAGCGTATGAAGACGCTCGGGCTGCTAAAGCCGCTAACGATCAAAAGGCAGCCGCCAAGAAGCCATCGGGACTGACAGACATCCGTGAAGCTCTGGACAAATCAAAAAAATTTGCTAGACATGATGGGACATGGGATGTCAGGTCAGAATATGTTCCATATGTTGAAGTATTAAAAAGCTAGCTCTTTCCCTCTCTCTCTCTCTCTCTCTCTCTTCAGTTGAACGGAACAATAAGCTAAAAATAATTTAAACTTAGTTTTTTGCCACTATGGACTCCATAATATGGAATCCACTTTTTCCAGTTCATTTGCAAAGTCAACTCTTACTTGTGCAATATTATTCTTGGTTACAAATGCACTTTTTCAGTTTATTTGCATAAAATCTAACTTGTGTTAGTGCAGTGTTTTACTTTGTTATGAATGCACTTTTTCAGTTTATTTGCATAAAATCTTACTTGTGTCAGTGCACTATTCTTGAGAGTACACTTTTTCAGATTGTACTAACAAACAGTAGAAATGTTTGAATGTAAGTTTCATCAGTTTAAGGTGGTTCAAGGAGCCTTTATTTTTTGTATAAGTAAGCAATGCACCTTATTTGAATTGATGTGCATTTAAGATATCAAATAGTTTTGTTTGACATCTTCGAGAATGTTTGAGAGGCTTGCCGATCGTTTTTCACTGAAAAAAAAATAAATGTCTCTATTAAAAATGAAAAGTCTTTTTAGTTTTCTTAATAGTATTGATGTAATTATCTTAGATATGGTGTTATCAGTTTTCATTTATCGGTATCAGCATTTAGGAGCTCAAAGTTATCGGTTATCGATATCGGTCTCAAAAAAAAGTTATCGTGCATCCCTATCAAATATAGTTCTATAAAATATATGATAAAAACTGTCTGGTCTTTGTTTAATGTAGTTTAACAGAATCATAATCAAACATGATGAAGAGCCTACAATTTCTTTTGCAACCACTTGATGGCACCACATGAGCTGCTTTTTTAAAAATCTTCATGGCCCATCAAATAACAGCAGAAGAAAAGACGTAAAACACAACGTTTGAAACAGATTTGATTTTAATAAGTAAGTTCATGAAAGAATATCTTAAAAATAATCAAAAGCTGTACCAGCAGGGTGGGGAAAGAAGTTTAAGTTCATTTACTATTCATCAGAGGTTTTCTAACTCTAAGAATGAAGGTCACAAACAAACAGCAACATTTCACAAGTTTTCTACAATCATTGGTTCTCATGTATGTGTTTGATATGTTGCTGTTTTATATTGTGTTTTTTATTTCTGGATGAGAGAAGGACTAGCAGCTACTCATCACAGTTCCACTCCTGTTGATAAAATGTCTCTACTCTTCAAACTGTCTCTCACTATAGTCCTCATACGTCCGGTCACAGTGTCTCCTTCGGTCTCTTCTGACCTTCACTGCAGTCCAAGCATCACCTTCAAAGTGCTCTGACATATTTAAAGTCTAACATTTATCTTTAATCATCAGTAAAGGCTCTTTTAAATGCAGCACAAGCTTCTTTTTTTGAATAAAACAACAAATGGTGAATGTTTGCATGGTTCATCCAATGACATCACACACACAACGTGAGGAAAGATGGTGATATGGCACAGTCAGTCAGAGGGCGATATAACTTTTAATTTGTTTAATTGTGCAATATCACAATTCTTCATTGAGATGTGTGATTAAAGACCCACTCCGATCACCTTTTGAGCTATTTGAAAGCGTCTCAGAGGTCCTTAATTGGGATTACAATGGCAGTTTTACCCAAAATCACAAACCCTCTGCCGTTTTCTAGAATGTAGTTTCTGCATAGTGGTAGTAGTTCATAAGCAATTCACCTCTGTGTTGTGTGCAGAATGAAATGTGGGCAATATTGTAGCTATATATTTCAGATTGAACGGACACCGCTTGGCAGAGCTGCTGGGGAGTGCGATGTGACCGAGGCTGGGTCAGATGTATGCTAACCCAGGGGTGTAGCACCAAATTCTGGGCCCTGGACACTCTCAATGTCATTGGGCCCCATTCGGCACATGAACATAAGAGTGGCTGTACGTACGGTTTTATACAACAGTTATATATGGATTTTTGCCAGCTATTTCTTATATATTTATAGGGATATTCTACCCCTAAGTACAACTGTGTCTGTTGTCATGTTCCCCAAAGTTAGATAAGTGATAAAAAGCATTTTGTAACCAGCCCAGTCATTCTCCTGATCTACAAAATGTTTGTTGTTCCCATTTACTTACATTTTTTAAGCTAAACTAAAGCCAACTGACTGTTGCATGGAGTTTTCATTACAGAACACTTCAAAGTAACAAACTTGACTGTGAATTTCTTTTCTAAACCCTCTTTTTTCCTCATCAGGGTCACAAAGCAGAAACCTGCTGTAGCTATCACCAGGTGAGAGGGGAGGGACGTCCTGAACAGGGAGATACACAAACACCTGCCTAGGCAAGGTCTGAGCCAGAGGTCTTGGTACTATGAGGCAGCAGCATCAGCTGATATGTAACCAAACCTAAACTTTAGACTTAGAATAACCTAGAAGTTTGAATTTAGATTTTGAGAAAGTAAATTAATGTCTGTTTTTCTTCTGCCTCCAAAGAGAAACATTACTTTGAAAGTCAACTTTCACTGAATGTAACTTCTGAACTTTGTTTGTATCCTGTGGCTTTTGATAATCTTATAATAAACACACACAGATATGTCCCATGAGATGAAAGATGCTTATCAGGAAAATGTATTGTTGCCCATTAGCTGCTTGTAATGAGAGTTGACAGAAACTCCCAAGACACAAAGTTTGTTCACACCTTCATGAACACAACAGCATCTTAGCCTCTGAGGTGTTGCTGCAATCAGAGGTGTTAAGAAAACATGTAGCAGAATAAGCACATGATTGATCTACCACACATAAACGTGATGTAATCATGACTTAAAGTCTTTTGGGATTATTGTATTTTTTCAGCAAGTTATTGTGTGTTACAAAATTGCCAAAGATGAATTTTACCCTAAAATCTCTGCAGTATGGTAACTGTTTCAGTTTGTTTACAAAATTTGATAGTTTGTTTTTAAGGACATATTTACCAAATTGAAAATAAAATTATTTTCATAGGTAAGTCAAGTGGTATTTTTGTACCGTACTGAGAATGTGCAGTATTGTATAGTTCTTTGATTCCATTTTTTGTCAACTTTTTGTGGATTGTGTCCCACCATCCTTTCATTTTCTGTACCTGTTTGGGCCTTTCAGGTTCAAAAGGTTCAGTAGTCTGCCAGAGGTGGAAGAGGGGGGGTATGTTCTGGACAAATCACCAGTCCATCGTAGGATCAACACACAAATTAGACCAACAACCATACACATGTATGTCTAGGGTGAAGTTGCAATGTCCAGTATTCTAAAATATGTTTTAGACTGGGAGGAAAAGGAAGTAGCCAGACAAACCAACTGCATGCAGTATTCTACGTTGATAGGCCCTACCCAAAATCTGAAACTCCGTCTTACCATCCTGCAGGTGGAGGTGGTTAGCAGTGTATCATATTATCAGATTTTATATATACCAGCTAGGAGCAGCAGTAGCTCAGGAGGTAGGCCTGGTCGTCTGGGTCACAGGTTAAAATCCCTGTTTTATCCAGAAAAGTTTGCTTTGCTGTTGTGTCCTTGGTAAAGACACTTCACCCATCCTGCCTTTTTGGTGGTGGTTGGAGCGTCCGGTGGCGCCGGTGCTTGCAGCCTCACCTCTGTCAGTGTGTGTCCCAGGACAGCTGTGGCTACAATATGTGTGTGTTCATCACCACTGCCATTTAACATAAATTTTGAGTTGAAATATATCATTAAAAGGGATAGGCTCTTTTGAAGTGGGGTTCTCTGTAAAAGTTGTAAATAATTAACATATTACCTTGTTACAGCTAATGTCTGCTTGCTTGGGAACAAGCTAGATGAGCTGAGAATCAGAGTAACCAGCATCATATAAGGGACTAATGTTCACCGAAACCTGGCTGTTACACAATATGCTGGACTAGGCATTACAGCTGGAAACACGCTACACGAAGACTGCACATCTGTCTTGAGGAAGAACAGAGAAGGAGGTATTTGCTTATAAGAGAACAAGAGATTGTGTGTGGATGATCAGTTAGGTTTGAGACTCTATTCCACCAACATGCGTTGCAAGATGGATTCTCGCGAGATTTAGAGTTTTCCAAACCCACAAACATCCATCTTGTACCGCTCCAGCTAAAACCGTCTTCCTCGGTAGAATTTTTTTCGGACCAATCATGTGTTTTGCTTTGGGGCGGGTGTTCAGGTATGATTGGCAGCAAGTGCCAGGCAGGCAAACAAAAACAAGCATGGCTGCGCCGGTGGATCTACGCATAACAGCAGCTATTGAATGTGTTTTAAAGACTTTAATGACAAAATTATAACTAAACAAGTCAGAAAAATAACATTTTGAATAAGCAGCAGTGAGGTACGAATACATGAATCAGCAGAAGTCAACATCTGGAAGTAAAACTGAGGTATAGAATGGCCTCTTTAATATATGTCATCAAGCACTGTGCACTTCTATCCAGTAATTCTTATATTTTTATAGTTTTTAATTTAACATTTACATACTTTTGACTTTTTTCTATTTTCCCTGTTAAAGGTGAACAAGTGAAGCATGAACTCACATGATTCTAACATGTATATGATTTTATTGTGTATATAAAAATAAACTCAAAGGTTTGGGTATATATGTGCAAACGGTTGTTTGCCTCTATGTGGCCAGCGCCATATGTTGTTCATGTTGTTGTATGAGCACCTGTCCAGGTGTCACCCCACCACTCGCCAAAAGACTTCTGAAGGTGGTCACCTGCTCTCCGTGACCCTGAACAAGTAGCTAAAGAAAATGACTGAAGTACCATAGGTATTGTAGGTATACTCTTTTGTTTTTTTCACATGGTTCTATTACACCATTGTAGGAGTGTCAATAGTCGTCTACAGAGATGAAAAACAATGGGGACGGTTGGTATTAAATGATAAATCCCCAGTAAAACTGACAGTTGTGTTCAGAGAGCTGTGGCTCGCTGGTGATGGAGAGGCAGGAAGGAGCCGAACTTTGTTTTCCACAATTCATCAACAGCTCCTGCAAGAAGCCAACACTGCTCTGGTCTACAGCTGTTGTTCTAAACATCGCACAATTCATCTCTGTGCCAACTGTGTGTCTCAATCTGCTAATCATCATTTCAATCTCCCATTTCAGGCAAAATGATCTTTTCAGAGTAACTTGGAGTTTTAACGAGCAAATGCTTAGATTACATTTTTAAAGAAGATCTGCCAGTGAATCTTTTCTGTGATCTGATATGTTCTTGATTTTCTGTTTCCTTTCAGGCAGCTCCATACACCCACTAATGTCCTCCTCCTCTCGCTGGCCTTCTCAGACTTCCTTGTTGGGCTGCTGCTAATACCTTTGGAAGTTTTCAGAAACAAATCCTGCTGGTTGTTTGGGGATATCATGTGTATCGTTTATACTTATGTGGTTTCTAACATTGTCTGTGCTTCAATAGGAAATATTGTTCTCATTTCAGTTGATCGCTTTGTGGCTATTTGTGACCCTCTGCATTATCCCACCAGAGTTTCCAGAGTAAGAGTTAACCTTTGTGTTTGTCTGTGTTGGCTTTGGTATGGTTTCTACAGCATTTTCTTTTTAAAGGATGAGCTGATTCAACCAGGCAGGATTAAATCCTGCATTGGTGAATGCGTAATATTCATAACCTACACTGTAGGAACTGTTGATCTTGTTCTAAATTTTATATTTCCGGTCACAATTATTATAGTTCTGTATATGAGAGTGTTTATGGTGGCTGTGTCTCAGGCTCGTGTCATGCGCTCTCATATTACAGCTGTTGCGATCCAATTTTCAGTGAATATACAAAGAAAGGACAACGAGCAAAAAAATCTGAGCTGAAAGCAGCCAGGACTCTCGGTATTCTTGTCTTTGTATATTTATTGTGCTATTGCCCATCTTATTGTTACATGTTTGTGGAAGGTAATTTAACTAACAATGCATCTGCTCCTTTTTTGTTATTTTTGTTTCTCTTTTATTTTAAGTCTTGCTTTAACCCTCTGATCTATGCCCTGTTTTATCCCTGGTTCAGAAAAGCTGTTAAACTCATCCTCACTTTGCAGATTCTGCAGCCTGGCTCCTGTGAGGCCAACATACTGTAGAGAGATTGGTGACTGAAACACAAGAAAAAAAACATGATGTACTCATACTGAGTACTTAACTCGGCTTGTGCAGTTTTCTATTTATACATTTAAAGTTTTCATAGAAATGTTATGTTGCTTTTCAGGAACCTTTCAGCCAGATTATCTCAGTGATTTTGAATTGTGAAAGTCCTAATGTCTGCAATAAAATAACATTTTCAGTGCTAATGCATTTGTTTGCATAGTTTTATCCCCTTGTAATTTAGTTTTTTTCCACAGAACAGTGATGATCACTATAGCATAGTAATGTAACATATATTTTGGGGGATTTTAAACTCATTTACACTTGAGAGATACCCCAGCTTTGACTCCTTTGCACCTCATAGTTTTATTGAGAAGCACATGGATTTTGCACTAATGTTTTGTATAATTATTGGTGGTTTCTATTTTTTTTGTTATTCTTACTTCTGCTTTATTCTATGTGCAACTTCATCCAAGGAAAATTCTTTTCATTGTGCAAAGAGTAATTTACAATAAGCCAACTCTGATTCTGACTCTGAGCTTGCTTCATGTAAGCCTGATATATTGTAAAAAAAAAAAAAAAAAAGAACAACAAAAACACAGACCTTATTCTTTAATTCACACAAGTAATCAAGTTGTCAAAAAAAGTTTTTATTACTACTCAAATAGTCCTGCAGGATTGTGGCTCCAAAAACTCCCCCCCCCCAAAAAACAAAAAAAACTCCAAAAGTTTTGAAACCCCTAGGAATCTGCAATTTCCAGCATTTTTGCACTTTCTAATTCTTTAAACTAGAGTTGGAATTCATTCCTTGACTGCAAGTGTAAATGCTGTTAGAAAATCACACTTTTTATTTTTTAGGTATTTGTTGTGTGGCTGAGCTGCCTGTGGGTGTGGCTGTGTGTGTGGGTGTTGTCTGCTTACCTCCTCACAGGTGGATCAGCCTCTGGAGCGCAGGTGTGGCTCATCTCCTCATCACCTGAGTTGAGATTTAAGGGGAGGATCAACATGAGACGGGCGCCAGGTCCGGTTAGGGCCAGGCGGGAGGCGGAGAGAAACCCTGTGCAATAGTTTGTGAAAGCGGTTTATACAAATACACTTTTTTGAAACGGTGATTAAGTGGTGGTGGTTTGGCATAATCTGGTGTGTGACTGGGCCGGGATGGCTTCCCAGGCGGACGATGACGAGGACTTGGTGGACTTTATGGACTCGACTCAGTCAGGCAGACTTAGGCCGGGTGGCTGGGTGGAAGAGAGGATCAGGAAAAGAGGGCTTGAGGAGATCAGCTCAGATGAGAATAGTGGATTCACAGAAAGGAAAAGAATAGTCAGGGAACAACAGAACCCCAAAATAATTTTCAAATTCCGACAAGAAAGTGGCCTTGGAAGGGTAGGGCTGATAGCACTATCCAGAGAGGTAAAAAAGAAGATCGGAGACGTAGAGTTGGCAAAGGTTCTCAGAGATGGCAGTTTGCTTGTTACAGTATATGTGTGTCAGATGAACAGAAAAGGAAAGCTTTGCAGTTGGAATATATCTGTAAAGTTCCAGTGAGTGAAACGAGGGTTATTGGAGAAAAGAAATCTGTGCGCGGTGTAATCACTGGTATTCCTTTGGATGAAGACTTGGAAAAGTTTAAACAATGTTTAGGGGGAGGAGTGAGTTCAATAAAGAGGCTGATGAAACGTATAGATGGTCAGAGCGTGCAGAGTATGTCTGTTTTGTTGGAGTTTAAGGGTGCAGTACTCCCCGAAAGAGTAAAAGTGGGCTGTTTGAGTTTCCCTGTGAGAGAGTTTGTCCCCTCACCCCTGCGGTGCTATAAGTGTCAAATATATGGTCACATAGCTGCAGTTTGTAAGGGGAAACAGAGGTGCCCTAAGTGTAGCAGGGATCATAGAGTCGAAGATTGTGTTGAAAATCGGAACTTTAAATGTTGTAATTGTGGCGGACAGCACACTGTGACATATGGTGGGTGTGAAGTGAGAAAAAGGGCAGTTGAAGTCCAAAAAGTTAGATCAGAAAACAACATCTCATATGCAGAAGCAGTTAAGAGAGTCAAGGAACAGAGGCCAGTAGAGGGAGCTGCAATACCAAGACAACGGAAAGCAGAAGACGCTTTAGGAATGAACATGGATAAATTGATCGTTTTCTTGGCTTATGTTATAAATTGTACTGATCAGGCCAGACACAAAACTGATAAGATTAAGATAATTGTGAAGGGAGCAGAAAAATACCTGGGGGTGAAAGGAGTCTCCTGGGATCAGGTAAACAAGAGGTTGGAAGAGGAGAGCAAACAGGGAGAGGTGAATGAGAGCCAATCCTGATAGTAGTTCAGTGGAACGCAAGGAGTTTACTTGCAAATGGACAAGAATTGAAAGGGTATATGCAGAGTAGACAACAGAGTCCGGATATTATATGTGTGCAGGAGACGTGGCTTAAACCATCATTAGATTAGATAGTTGACATGGAATAAACATATTAATTTAACTGTAGAGAAATGTAAAAAAGTATTGAATATAATGAGATGTCTCAGAGGACGGGGAGCGAATCGAAAGTGTTTAAAGACTGTGTATATTGCTTTAATCAGATCAGTTTTAGATTTTGGATGTATAGTATTTAATTCTGCTGCAAAAAGTCACTTACTTAAATTAGATCAAGTGCAATATCAAGCATTGCGAATCTGTTGTGGAGCAATGAGATCTACACCAGTGTCAGCACTGCAGGTGGAGATGGGGGAGATGCCACTGAGATGGAGAAGACTACAACTGACATTAAATTATTGGGCCAATTTATGTGGTCATAAAGAGGGTTTTCCTGGTCGACTAATGTTGAAACCATGTCAGGAGCGGGAGAAGGCACAATTAAAGAGTTTTGGGTGGATAGTGGAGAGGCTGGTGGAGGATGCTGGTATTAAAGACCTTCAGATAAACTCTGCCATTCCAACATCCGCTGTTACACCGTGGGAGCTGGAGGAGCCTAAGGTTGATCTTAGTCTGCTCGAGGGAAAAAGGAGTGATGGTGATGTAGGAAAGTATATATCAACAACTTATGCAGATCATTTAATCATATACACAGATGCTTCCAGATCAGAAGGGGGAAAAGTTGGCATAGCGTTTGTTATTCCTTGCAGGGGTGTAACAGTAAGTAGAAGGGTGAATGACAATGTGGCAGTCTACACAGGGGAGCTATTAGCTTTACTCATCGCATTATACTGGGTGGAGGAGCACATATCATCAGGAGGAAATATAGTAATTGCATCTGATTCAAGTAGCGCACTAATAAGTATTAAAAACATGAAATCTGAATGTAGATTAGATATAGTTCTGGAAATTTTGCAAATGGTCCATACAGTGTCAAGAGCTGGCAAACATGTGGCATTTTTGTGGGTACCAGCACACGTGGGTGTTAAGGGGAATGAGTTGGCAGATGTAAATGCTAAAGCTGGATCAAGTTGACCATCAAGTTACATGTGGAAAAACAGAAATCAAGAGTATAATAAGAAAACATTTTATTCAGATTTGGCAACACGAGTGGGATGAGGGGGTGAATGGTCGTTTCTTTTATAATATCCAACACAAAGTGGGTGAAATCAATAGTGGTTTTCAAGGTACCCGGAGAGAAGAAGATGTAGTTTCCCGGCTGAGATTTGGTCACACAGCATTAAATAGCTCACTTAAAGTCATTGGGAAACATCAGACTGGAAGATGTGATCACTGTGGGGAACTAGAAACAGTGGAGCACGTTTTAATGGACTGTATACAATACCAGAGACACAGACAAACACTTCAGACACAGATACGACAGAAAAATATTTCATTTACTATAACAACGATATTGCAAACAAACTCAAATGATACAGTAAAAGCAATTCTAAAGTTCCTTAGGAGGACTGGAGTAATTTCTAGAATTTAAGTTAAGTGGGACTGCTGGGGCCATCCTGGCCCACACTCCATACCAGAAGGTGGCGGTAATGCACCAAAAGTTGTTTGCCAACCGCCATAAAACTCCACTAGAAGAAGAAGAAGAGACGGGCGCCAGATAGTTCCTACTTCCTTCGTGGTAGAGTGGCTTGTGCAACTAACCTTATTTGCAACATTTTGAGCTTTATAACGCTTGGTCTTTTTACCTGTTTTCCCAGGATCTCCACCTGGACCTGACACCTTCCCGCAGGTCCTCACCTCTTCTCCTTGGGAGCAGTCCTACCCACGGTTTCCACACAAAGTCTGGTTTCTGGATCTGCTCTCTGCCCGTCTCTCTCTCTCTCCCCTGGAGTCGCACCTGCTGGAACACCATTCAGAGCCTGAGTCGGTCTGTCCACCCTCCAGCACCTGCACACCAACCACAGGATCCTCACCTCAGCTTCAGCCTCCAACCACTCCTCCTCCTCAGAACCACCAGCACCATCATCCTCTCCGTAAGCTCTCTCTCCTCATTCATGCTTGTTCCTCCCTGCTGCAATCCAGTCCACTAACCTGTCTTCTCCACACCTAGATTCAGCCTGTTCCTCCAGTGAGGCCCAGTTCCTGTCCTGCCTGCAACACAGGGACTTAGTGCCTGGCTGTTGTATTCACTGTAATATTAAAACCTTTAAAACTCTGTTTCCTGTCCTGGAGTTGTGCTTGTAAGAGGGTTCCAGTCTTACAGAAAAACGGTCATGACAGTATTTAAATATGAGATTAAATAAACAACAAACAAAATTAATTATTATTTCATTTAAAATCAAACACCTGCTTGCACAATTTTTTATATCAACTTTAAACCTAAAGACAAGTGTATTTAAATATCTGTTCCAGTTTGATGTACTTTGTGTAATACTAAAGACATAATTTGCAAAACACTTTTAAAATGTACATTAAAATATAAAAGGAATGTTGATGTTTGTTTTTATTTATGTTGATTTGCTATTTTAAAAATTGTGTAACATATATCTGGGTTTGTGAGGAGCTGCTATTGCAAAAGGAATGTGTCAAACTTTAGATTTATACCAGCTCTGTCTAACAGGTCCAAACCCCTATGATCCCAGAGTATAGCCTTGTCAATATAATCAAAGTTTATTATGTATTATCTATTATTAAAGTTAATTTAATATGGTGGTGGAGTTAGTTTCCAAGAAGAAGAAATACTGAACAAAATACTAGATCATAGGAAGGGTTTTACTATCATTTAAAATTATAGTTTTACCAAGAGTTAATTATCTGTTCACTATGATCTCCTCATCTGACTGATTTAGATATCTGAACTCCTCAAAGACAGTGGAGGATTACACCTCCCTGACTTTCACTACTGCCACTTAGCAAACAGGTTACAGTATGAGATGGTTTAATAAAAACACCTATAGCCGTTGTTTGGAGCCATGGCTACACATAGAACAGGCACTGTGCAATAATATCAAGATCTCAGACCTGGCTTTTATTAGATTAAACATCAAAAGACATTTGCTTTAAAAACATTGATATTAGCTCTTCTCTGACAGCTTGGTGGGAGTTTCTCAATATGACTGCACACGTACACCCTCAGGACCTCAGGAACCGGCTGGGGATGTAGGGCTGCATAAGGTCCCTTAGGCTGGTGCTTGTTCATTACCAGCTCTAAGGGTGCATTCACACCAGCCCTGTTAAGGCCGCTTGAATCAAACTCTAGTTTGTTCGCACAGAAAGTCCGGTTCACTTGGGGAGGTGTGAACGGGCAACTGAACTCTGATTCGGACCAAACAATCAAATTGTAGTCTGCCTAAGAACGTGGGTCTCAGTTCAATTGAAATAAACTCTGGTGCGGTTCCATTGCATGTGTGAACTCAGCTGCACTGGGACCGCACCAAAAGCAGGAATTGGACTAAACTCTGCAGCCGTCTCAGCCACCTTGTGTAGTCCTCGGTCTCGTTATCTGCTCAGAGCTGCAGAATATTGATCTGGTACATTCACCAAACACAAAAGATCCCAAAACCACCAGAATCTGCTGCTACTCCATGTTTGTTTATGTTTCACTCTCCCGCGGCAGCGCCAGGAAGTGCAGTAACAAGTATTGCAGAAATTCTACAGCGCCACCACAGGCGGGGGTGTAACATGCTCCAAAGGTTATTTGGTTCGGTTCATTGAGTGCAGTGTGAATCCAAACCGCACCAACTAAAAACAACAACAATGTTGCAATTTTGGTCCCCAATCGAACTGAGTCCACCGTAAAAGTAGGGTCTAGCTGCGCCCACCAAACTCCCCATTACTTTCTGCTGTTGATCAGGCAGATCAGAAGGTAAATCAAAGGTAAACCAGAAATCCAGAAACAATTATCAGACAAGGGTCAGGAAGGAATCTGTGGCTGGTGGCTTTACAAACAGGTCAGTACACTCTAAGGGTACAAAACAGACAAATACAACTAGAAAAGCACTCGGAGACCGCAGACCTCCGGCAAGCAGCACTTGGACATACTGTAGAAAGTACTATGTCTGTTTCCAGAACAAAAAAATCCTGGATACAGACAGTAATCCGGATCAACCCCAAAATCGAATCAATTGTTCTTTGGGTCATTTCTGACCTTTCCTGAAAATTTAATCAAAATCTATCCACAAGTGTTTAGGTTATCCTGCTAACAGACAGACAAACAAACCCTGATGAAAACATGACCTCCTTGGCAGCGGTAATGGCTGATCTTACCAAATGTGAACAAACAATCTGGCAACAAACTCATCACATGACTAGCCTTTTATGTCAGAGGAAACAAGTGGCATGAGAGCGATCAGGCATGACAGGTAAGTGGCATGAAACACAAAAGTGGTGGCTGACTAGACAGGAGGTGAAGTAGAAAAACATGACTTGATTAAAAAAACAAAAAGTAAAAAACAAAAACAGATTACTAAGACTAGATTTTTAATGAAAAAGACCACCCACAAATGAAGCAAAATTAACGATTAAAACCTATAATAGATAAGCAACAATAGCTAAAACAATACAGAACTGTGACATGCCGGGACAACCCCCCCCAGTTATTTGGTTGGTCACCGTGTCACTGCTTCAGTTGGAAACATTGTTCTCGTATCAGCTGACCGTTATGTAGCCATTTGTCTCCCTCTGCATTATGCTACCAGAATCACTGTTGTAAGAGTTAAATACTGTGTTTGTATCTGTTGGTTCTGTGCTGCTTCCTTAAAGAGGCCCTTCCATTAAAAATGGATTTTCTGAGGTTTCTGTTGAATATTTTAGCTCCACAGGTGTTCTTACCTTCATAGTGGGTGTAAAAACAGGTCAACAACTTCTCTTTCAGTTTTAATCTCTCAAATTACGCAGGGGGTGATAAAACCCGAGTTCTCCAGAGTCCCAACGGCCTGTATCTGTTTCATCACAACTCCTTTGTTTATTAGAATTCATCAGCTCCTGCAGTTGAAACCACGCCTAGCATGCTGCTAGCTAAAAGCTATTAGCATATGACGTAGCAAACAGGGGCAGGAAACAGTATACCTTGCTTTCATAGCCAATCAGGGTCCAGCAAATTCGAATAATGAATCTGAATGCTCGAGGCCTGATGGAAGGAACCACCCAAATTTTAATGCAGACAGATTGTGAGGTCTGTTAATCAGTGTTTCCTGATGTTTTTTAGATATTCAATTTTTCATATTACTGGTTAATACTTAAGAAATAACCACAAAGTCATGAAATTTGTATGGAATGGCCTCTTTCAGCTTTTTCCGTGTTAAATATGGAGTTATTCAACCAACTAGAAGTAATTCCTGTTATGGAGAGTGTATGTATGTAGTAAATTATGTTGCAGGTACAGTTGATCTAATCTTAAGCTTCATATTTCCAGTTACAGTCATAGTTGTTCTGTACATGAGAGTGTTTATGGTGGCTGTGTCTCAGGCTCGTGCCATGCGCTCTCATCTGATCTCATCTACTGATATTTTTGAAAGAAATATTGTTTAGTTTCTTTTTAAAATCTGATTTATATTTATTAATTATATGTAACAAAATAATAATTACAAAAATATACACATAATTTGGATTTTTATTATTAGCTGTTATTTTCTTAGGGGAAAAATCTGTGTTTGTTGAAATGAAGCAATACAAAGTAAAATCCAGTTGAGGCAATTTTTCATAGTAGGTCAGATATAATAAAGATTCTTTCTCCTATTTAAACATGCCAAAAGGTAATATGTAAGGCGTTCCTACAGCAAATTCTACAGGGTTGATTTAACTCTACTGGAGTTAAATTTAACAATTTCAAAGTGTCAAAACAACACTTTTGAAAGAAGCATTTGACACTGAGATGGAGTTTCTTTTAACTCTATCTGTACTTAAAATTTAACACTTATAAACACTGATTTTTTTTAACACTTGACCATAGAGTTAAAAGTTAGCGCTATAAGAGTTGCTTCTTTAACTCCAGATAGAGTTAAGCACAAATTTTGTAACAAACATCAACATCCTTGATCTTCTACTTGGATGGGGCTGAGTTCCCCCCTGCCCAAGCTAGAAAATCCCAGCTCAGAGATGTGATGTGAGGTTTATATAGGTTACCTCAGACAGGTTTGAGTCACCGTTTCTGAAAGATTTATTAGACTGACTGATTTTAGTGATGTAGTAGGTGTAAAATATTGTATAAAATGTTGTGCTTCATGACTGGCTTTATTTACACGTAGCTTTATGATGCCCAAATTTACAAGTAAATCACAGATAATGTCTCCAAGTGCATTTTGGGTAAAACTCTGATCCGGTCATTGGCTCCGCCCCCTACCTAGCTCTGATTTAAATTGCAGGTTGCAGGTTAAACCTCCCTGTACTATTTAGAGAAATATATCAGGAATTAGTTCTACTTAAAAAAATACTCGTAAATATATTATTTAGAAGATTTTGTGAGAAAATTTAATTTCCGCACGACCATGACGTGACGTAGGCAAACGGAGACCCGCCATTTCCCTCAATAGCAATAAAATAAAAATAGCAAATTAATAAGTTATACGTTTGAAATTCAACTCAAACCACAGTATTATCCAGTGTGGCTGTAATAAGCAACTTTAAAACCAACCCTGGTCTCAAAAAATGAACTCTGATGATGTTTTTCAATAAATATTGCTAAGCTAACATGAGCTAATTTTTGCTAACATCTTTCCGGTGTTGCAAACTAGAAACACTCTTCCCAAGCGCAGAGCGTTAGGGGAAGTAGGGAGGAGGAAAAGGGGATAGCAGCCTGACGGGTGGCAGAGTTATGATTCCGTTACAGTCTGTGTTTAGGGGGACAAAGGCGGCGTGCCTGCCTGTGACAAACCCCAACCTCGGCGGGGATGCCCAGAGGCATCTATGCCAATTCAGACAGGTGTAGGAACACGGGAGGAAAACGGCTGAAATATCCGTTCGAAATGTCGATGATCAATGTGTCCTGCAATTCACATTGGTTCTCACAGCTAGCTGCGTTCTTCATTGACTCACAAGGAAACAGTAAACATTCTACAACCATCTAAACACCCCGTGAAGGCATTATTTGGTTAAAAATATTGCCTTTTATGAAAATATTTCATATCCCATCTTTAACTGTTAACAGTGTTCCATTAACTGATATATTAAAGTGTGATTAATATGAAAAACATGTACTTTAACTGATGATTAACTGACAGCTAGTATCAGTTAAAGATTTCTGACTTTGCCTGTTAGTAAAGGCGGCACCCCCCAATAAAGTGCTTGTGCCCCCCCACACACCTCCCTACCCCCCATTGAAGGCCTCTAAAAATTATATTTCTTTTCTTTTTTTAATTGTGGCATCATTATTATTATTATTATCATTATAATTATTATTAATAAGAGACGTGTAGAATTTGCACAGCTCCAACAGATATATGCAAAAAACATTTGGAGGTATGATACATGCATCTCACTGAATCCTGCTATTTCTCACTAGTTGCTTGACCATTAACCTCTGGTTTTCTCCCAGACACTGTCGCTGTCCTGTGCCTGGAACTAGGCTGCTCTGTCCTTCACGTGCGTCAATTTCCGTACATATGTACGGTCATGGTTGCGCATGTGCATCAGATTTGAAAATAGCTGCGGATAGTTTACTAGCAAAGGGAACCAATTTTGAAAGTTTTTTTCAGGCTGTCCATGAATATTAGCATAGGAAATTTGTCTAGCTATACAAAAGAGATTCTAGAACCACTGCTGCAAGAAGTTATTTTTAGGTTGGATATTCGACAGATATTCTGCAGTGTCTTCAGACGCAGCTTGTTGCTCAGTTTTACTCAGTGAGCTACTGTAGCTGCTAGCACCGAGGTAGCTGCGGTTGAAGATACTGCTGGACATCTGTTGAATATCCAACCCAAAAATAACTTCACCACGGTGATTTCTGCTGCATCCACGGATGCAAACAACAGAAAATAAAAAATAAATATGGATACAAATACAAATTGATGTTCAAATATTTAAACTTGACACTTTTTTATATTTACAACACCAGCAGTTTATGTTCAAATATAAACTTAATCACTATTTAAATCCGATTAAATGTTTGAAAATACAGATACGTGTACATATGGAACAGATATAGAAAGGTACAGATGCTCATTGCCGATCAATAACTTGCTACTTGTTTGTCCGGCAGTCTACCGTGTCAAAAGCGGTGAGCTAAATGGTCTGGCATGACGAACACATAGCCACTGCCTTTAACTTACAGAGCTCTTAACCCTATAATGCCCCTTGTATCATATTTGCTACATAGTTTTGATCACATGGTGACAACATGGTTGCTCCCAGTAAATGATCCACTTGCCTTTTTTTTTCCAGATCAAATCATCATTATTATATGGATGAATGCATTATTATTAACTCATTTTTACTTTAGTAGTATTCTAGTATCAGATCTGAATTCTGGGAGCAACAATCTCCATCTGATGTCCTGTCAATATGATCTGCTCCAGCTAAATTCAGAGCGAGCAATTTGACAGGCCAGGCAACAGAGCTACTGTATATGTTATATATGTATAATGTAACTTTTAAAAAGGAGGTTCTTATGTGTTTAGAAGTAAACATAATAAATATAAGTTTGGCTTGCACTTACAAAACTGATAAGATTTTTACTTTAAGTGGAAAAATGTATAGCTGAAACCTGTGAGTTGCTTTTAAGAGTGTTTCATAATGAAAAAAGTATGAGTTCTCACCAGTCCCCCCCCCTTTTTTTTAATTCAGAAAAACTTGCATATTAAAACATGTTTAGGTATTAACTTTCAGCATAGTTTAAATAGGAGCGTAGCTCTAACCTACTTACTCTAAATATTTCCACTAAGTGGATTTAAATTGTTTATTATTTCACTCCACCACACTCAGGCATACAATTTGTCTGCATAATAACACTTTTCTACAATAATCACAATTCTTATTTAATTTCATCATTTTTTAACATGTCATTATTGGTAGTTTCCATATGAATATAAATCTGCCTTTGAAAAGAAAGTGAACTAAACTTTCTTACCAAAAAAAATTGAATACATTTTGTTTTCACACATTTTTCAAACAATTACACAGGAGTTATTCATATGTTTTGGATAAAGAGAAAATAAACAACTAATAAAATAGATTCTCTCTAGATGTCAGTGCAAACAGTTCATAGTCTGTCTACATTACATTGGTCTCACAGGAGCCAGGCTGCAGAATCTGCAGAGTCACAATCAATCTTACAGTTTTTCTAAACCAGGGATAAAACAGGGCATAGATCACAGGGTTTAAACATGAATTAAAATAAAAGCAGAATACAAAAGCAAATGCATTTGACTGATTATTTGAATCAATGACAATAAGAGAATAACAGTAATATGGACAGTAACACATCAGATATACAATAACAAGAACACCAAGAGTCCTGGCTGCTTTCAGTTCAGATTTCTTTGTTTTTAAATCTACTGAATGATGAAGTCTGACAGCTGTAACATGAGAGCGCATGGCACGAGCCTGAGACACAGCCACCATAAACACTCTCATATACAGAACAACAATGATTGTAACTGGAAATATGAAGTTTAAGATTAGATCAACTGTACCTGCAACATAATTTACTACATACTTACACTCTCCATAACAGGAATTACTTCTACTTGGTTGAATAACTCCATATTTAACATAGAAAAAGCTTAAGGAAGCAGCATAGAACCAAAGGATACAAACAAAGGTTTTAACTCTTACAACAGTGATTTTGGTAGGATAATGCAGAGGGAGACAAATAGCTACATAACGGTCAACTGATATGAGAACAATGTTTCCAATTGACGTAGAGAAAATGTGAGTCGCCAGAAAGAAAAACACAATGCACATGATATCCCCAAGAAACCAACATGTTGTAAATCTGAACATTTCTAAAGGCAACAGAAAGAGACCAACAAGAAAGTCTGAGACAGCCAGAGAGAGGAGGAGGATGTTACTTGCTGTGTGGAGCTGCCTAAATGGAGAAAGAAAAACAATTACACCTAAAAATATCAAACATATTTTAAGATGTTTCATTTCATGTTTTGTATTTCTGATGTGAATTCAAACTATGCCTGAAGTGGGAGACTGAGATGATGATGAGCAGATTGAGGGCTACAGTAATCAGAGAGATGAAGCACATCACAGCGTTTAGAAGAACAGCCTCAGACCCGTGAATCGTTGGTTTCCTGCAGGATCTGTTGAGTTGTGGAAAGCAGAGCTCAGATCTGTCTTGGGCCTCCATCATTAGAAAGCTTCAGCTCCTGTCCAGCTATCAGCTATAACTGAAATATTTTTTACCATCCTTGTAATCTTTGTTAAGTTGCCACTCCTCTTTAACGCAATAACAGTTCTCACCTTTTTTTTTTTGGTGGGGTGGGGGGAGTCATTCCAGCTTGTCACTTTGCTGTACTTGTTGCCATTTTTTAAAATTGTAGTTTTCAGTTATTCATTTTGCAATTTTCATCAAAGTGCTGTACAGTTAAGGAACTGCAGTGGTAACCTCAGCATTGTTTGGCAATTCACATATTTACCAAGAGTGTGCAAAGCAGTAATCAAAGCAAAAGCTGGTTACTTTGAAGAACCTAGAAAATGACATATTTTCAGTTGTTTCACACTTTTTTGTTAAGTATATAATTCCACATGTGTTAATTCATAGTTTTGATGCCTTCAGTGTGAATCTACAATTTTTATAGTCATGAAAATAAAATAAAAAATCTTTGAATGAGAAGGTGTGTTCCAAACTTTTAGTCTGTACTGTATTTAGAGTTAAAAACACTCATGTGTATATTTATATACTGAGAAGATTGTAAATGATTTTTGAAAGACAGAAATAGATTTGTAAAATATGATTTCTTCCTGCATCTTCACTTCTCATATGTTTAATTCAGCTCTGGGGCGCTGGAGAAAGCGCCCTCAGGAGGTGGGCTTTTAGATCGAATTAGCCAATAGCAGATCTGCATAGCCAAACAGAAGAACTTAATTTATCCAATAAACGCAAAGAAAATAACTTCACGAAGGGCGATTTTTGAAGCGCCCCAAACCACTTTTAAATACTACGAGCTATCAAACAGCCGTTAAATGAGAAAGGAAAGCAGTCTTTGAGAGGCTTATCTCAGAGCTAGCTGGATGTAGCTATGCTAACTCGGTTTTTGTTTAAAACAAGCGGCTCTGATCCTGCCTGGACGGTTACAGGAGTGAGGAGGGATAGGAAACATCTGTAACATGGAAAGCATCTGTTGGATTTTTTTATTCTTGTGCAATTTTCGATTCAGATGGGTGTGGAAATGTTATGGAATGTTCTGTGGAAAATTGTGAGCAATTTTGTGCTTTTTTATGGACAAGATTGTAAGTAATATATCCTCTCTTACAGAATACCCTGGGTTTACGCCACCTACTCTGGCAACACACTCAGTAGCCAAGCTTAACTCTTTCTCATTGGTATCTTTGGCTGAGTTGGAGAAGGTAGTGTCAAGGTTAAAGCCAGCTGGATCTTCTCGTGATGTTCTGCTGACCTATTTTTTTTTCAGAAAGTTTTTCCCACAATAGCTCCAGTTGTCTTTACCATCGTAAACACTAGTCTCACATCTAGTGTGGTTCCGCTAAATTTTAAACAGGCAGTAGTGAGACCATTGTTGAAAAAACAAGGGCTGGATCTCAAGTTACGGTGTTCATGATTTACATTGTGTTGATGTGATCAGGACCCAAATGCGAGGAGACGAGAGAGCCAGGAGCTAACTGAAAACACTCTTTAATAATAATAAAACAAAGAAGCTGACGAGGCACCAAAAACAAACTTACAGGAGGTGGGAGCAGAGGAGAGGCATTTAAAAGTCCACACTTCGTTTGAAGAGGAGAAACCAGGTACAAAGATGAGGGTAGCGAGACGAATCAATGGACAAAGAATGAAATTAAAAACAGCAGTTAGGAGGAGCTATTCAGACACACCAGGGGTGTTTCTCAAAGCCAAGGAACCTCACCTTGATGCCTTGGTCCCGCCCCGGTTGCCTAGGAGATACGTCATAGGGACCCGCCAAGGCACGTTCTAATTTTCATGTGCTACCGAGGCACCTGTACTCGGTTTGCCTGCTGTTTAGCTATACATGGGAGGTGTTTAGCTATACATGGGAGGTGCCTTGATGCCTTCCCTTGGTCACAAATTTCCCAGAATACAACGCAGTATTTTCAAAAAATGGCGGTTGAGGAGCTGGCAGCAGCTACTTCAAAGGCTTCAAAGGTTTAAATGTAAGTTAACTGATTGTTGCTATCGGGCTTATATTTAAAATGTTTTTTTTTTTTAATCCAAAGCAGTTATACGGTTGGTTAGTTGTGTTATAGTTGCGGATTCGGTGGCTTGAAGGTATTAACTCGCTTGCACATTTATTTTATTTTATTTTTATTAACATTTCTAGCTCCATGGGCGATGGGCAGGACGTAAACAGTGCGTGTGAGCAGGCAGCCGTGGTCACGTGAGTGTAGGCTGTTCAGTGTCCTTGTAAGCAAGATGCCTACTCTATCAAGGCAGTGCCTCGGTAAGCAAGATGCCTCACCTATTAAGGCAGTGCCTCGGTAGACAAGGTTCCTTGACATTAAGAAACAACAGGAGACAGCTGGGATGTAGGAGGAAAACAAAGCTGACGGGAGACACGCAGGAAACAGGAAGCACAGACGATGTCAAAATAAAAGCAGAACAGGAAACTCAGATGAAAAACAAGACAAAGACAACAGGCTGAACAAGAGAGACAAGAAGGACATTGAGGAGAGTAGGGAGGAACAACTAAACCCCAAAATAATCCCATAACTAAACCCAGAGGAGATACAACAAAACCACAGTGGAATAAACAAGAATAAAAAACTCTAATTGGAACCACAAACCCTGAGATCTGAAATATAGACCTATATCAAATATAACTTTTTGTGCAAAACTTTTAGAGAACATTGTCTACAAACAGTTTGTCAGCTTTTTAAAAGATCACAACATTCTGGAACCAGTCGGGGTTCAGGCCAGGACACAGCACCGAGACTGCTCTTTTAAAGAGGCCATTTCACAGAAATTCCATGAGTAGTATTAAGTATTAACCTGTAATGTGAAAGATGTTATCTAAAAAAAGATGATATCTAAAAACATTAGGAAACACTGGTTAACAGACCTTTCAATCTATCTGCGTGAAGATTTGGATGGTTTCGGGCTGCAGCTCATTAATATTCATTATGCAAATTTGCTGGACTCAGATTGGCCAACAAACTAGCCTATGAGAGCAAGGCATACTGTTTCCTGCCACACTGCGCATGGCAACAGCGGATGTAGTCTCTCCTGGTTTGATACGTGTTTATGCTAACAGGTTTTTGCCAGCAGCATGCTAGGGGTGGTTTCAACTGTGGGAGCTGATGAATACGAATGAGCAAAGGAGTTGTGACGAAACAAATACAGGCCGTTCGAACTCGGGAGAACTTGGGTGTTATCAACACCTGTGTAGTTTCAGAGATAAAAACTGAAAGAGATGTTGTTGGCTTGTTTTCACACCCCCTATAAAGGTTAGAACACCTGTGGAGCTAAAATATTCAACAGAAACCTCAGAAAAAACGTTTTTAATGTAATGGCCTCTTTAAGAATTTTTAATGATGTTAAGGGGTGATAAGGGTGATCTGGTAGTTCTTCCGTTGTTAGATATAACTGCTGCTTTTGACACTGTGGATCACCAGGTTCAGCTTGATTGGGTGGGACTAGATGGTAAAGCCCTTCAATGGATGCATTTCTATCTTAATGATAGATCACTTTTGCCCCCTTTCCACCGACAAATCAGCACGGTGCGCTTGGGAGCGGTACAGTATAGCGCGGATCAACTCGCTCTAGGCGGTGGAAACATAAAGTGGACGTAAGTGAGGATAGGGGCGTGCCCATCTGGCTATGAAAAATGGCGCAAAAGTCTTTGTCCGCATCGTCACGGTGCGTGAAACAACAATGGCGGATATACGTGTGTTTTTATACTTTGCACTCGGTCTGTGGTTCATTTTGGTTGGTTTGATTTTTGGTTCTTGTGGAGGAAGTCGCCATTGTCCAAAGTCAATTGTATTTTAAAATAAAATATTTGTATGGTTGCTGGGAGTTTTTTTTAAAGCCTTTTGCGGGAGCGCTTCTATATCACACCACGTGGACACCACACACAACGGGACCAATCAGGGGCTACCACTACGTAGTAGTCGTGTCACTGGTAGCAGTTTACTGGACGAATCCGTAGACAGGTGGGCGTGTGGGCCCGCTTTGGGCCGCTTCGGACCACCGAGGAGGTGGTCTGAAAAAAGAGGCCGGGTTGGCGCAGAATGACACGGTTAAAACCCGAGAAAGGCGGTGGAAAAGGGTCCGCAGGGGGCTAAAGTGAACCGAGCCGCACCGTGTTCTGTCGGTGGAAAAGCGGCATTTGTGTCAGCATAGGTCCTCACTCATCTACAGTGGGGCAAAAAAGTATTTAGTCAGCCACCAATTGTGTAAGTTCTCCCACTTAAAAAGATCAGAGAGGCCTGTAATTTTCATCATAGGTATACCTCAACTATGAGAGACAAAATGAGGAAAAAAAAATCCAGAAAATCACATTGTCTGATTTTTAAAGAATTTATTTGCAAATTATGGTGGAAAATAAGTATTTGGTCACCTACAAACAAGTAAGATTTCTGGCTTTCACAGACCTGTAACTTCTTTAAGAGGCTCCTCGGTCCTCCACTCGTTACCTGTATTAATGGCACCTGTGTGAACTCGTTATCAGTATAAAAGACACCTGTCCACAACCTCAAACAGTCACGCTCCAAACTCCACTATGGCCAAGACCAAAGAGCTGTCAAAGGACATCAGAAACAAAATTGTAGACCTTCACCAGGCTGGGAAGACTGAATCTGCAATAGGTAAGCAGCTTGGTGTGAAGAAATAACTGTGGGAGCAATTATTAGAAAATGGAAGACATACAAGACCACTGATAATCTCCCTCGATCTGGGGCTCCACGCAAGATCTCACCCCGTGGGGTCAAAATGATCACAAGAACGGTGAGCAAAAATCCCAGAACCACACGGAGGGACCTAGTGAATGACCTGCAGAGAGCTGGGACCAAAGTAACAAAGGCTACCATCAGTAACACACTACGCCGCCAGGGAATCAAATCCTGCAGTGCCAGACGTGTCCCCCTGCTGAAGCCAGGACACATCCAGGCCCGTCTGCGGTTTGCTAGAGAGCATTTGGATGATCCAGAAGAGGATTGGGAGAACATCATATGGTCAGATGAAACCAAAATACAACTTTTTGGTAGAAACTCAACTTGTCGTGTTTGGAGGGGAAAGAATGCTGAGTTGGATCCAAAGAACACCATACCTACTGTAAAGCATGGGGGTGGAAACATCATGCTTTGGGGCTGTTTTTCTGCAAGGGGACCAGGACGACTGATCCGTGTAAAGGAAAGAATGAATGGGGCCATGTATCGTAAGATTTTGAGTGAAAACCTCCTTCCATCAGCAAGGGCATTGAAAATGAGACGTGGCTGGGTCTTTCAGCATGACAATGATCCCAAACACACCGCCCGGGCAACAAAGGAGTGGCTTCGTAAGAAGCATTTCAAGGTCCTGGAGTGGCCTAGCCAGTCTCCAGATCTCAACCCCATAGAAAATCTCTGGAGGGAGTTGAAAGTCCGTGTTGCCCAGCGTCAGCCCCAAAACATCACTGCTCTAGAGGAGATCTGCATGGAGGAATGGGCCAAAATACCAGCAACAGTGTGTGAAAACCTTGTGAAGACTTACAGAAAACGTTTGACCTCTGTCATTGCCAACAAAGGCTATATAACAAAGTATTGAGATTAACTTTTGTTATTGACCAAATACTTATTTTCCACCATAATTTGCAAATAAATTCTTTAAAAATCAGACAATGTGATTTTCTGGATTTTTTTTCCTCATTTTGTCTCTCATAGTTGAGGTATTTCTATGATGAAAATTACAGGCGTCTCTGATCTTTTTAAGTGGGAGAACTTACACAATTGGTGGCTGACTAAATACTTTTTTGCCCCACTGTAAATCTTATCCCCTGAGGTGGGGGGTACCCCAGGGGCCTGTGTTGGGCCTGTTACTGTTCTCTCTTTATTTGCTGCCATTGGGAAAGTTCCTTTGGAAACACATGGTGCATTTTCATCTGTATGCAGATGATTGCCAGATCTATGTCCCTTTACATAAGGGGTCTGGTAATATTGTTAAGGCAATTAACTGTCTTGCAGACATTAGACTGTGAATGTCTGCTAACTTCCTTGGTTTTTAATGAAAGCAAGATGGAAGTTATTGTGTTTTCTCCTAATGGTCAAAAGGAGCATGGTCTTGACCTCCTATCTCTTGCCCCGTATCAACAGTCTGCAGTTACAATTTTGGTTGTGAAACTTGATGCTGCCTTGAAATTGGATCACCAAGTAAATAGTGTGACCAGGTCATACTTCTATCAGCTGCGGCGTTTGGCTAGAATTAAACACGTTCTAACCTGTAGATCGTCACGCATGCTTTTGTTTCGTCCAGATTAAACTATTACAGTTCCTTATTTACTGGACTATGTAAGGCTTTGGTGGCAAGGCTGCAGCTGATCCAAGATGCAGCTGCCAGATTTATGTGTGGTGCAAGAAGTTTGACCATGTTACCCTGATTCTTGTTTCTTGAATGGGCTGCAAGTACGGTACCTTGATCCTCATTAAAATCCCTGTTCATGTTTTTGAGTCTCTGGCAGGTACAACTCCATTTTATCTTTCCAGTTTACTTTTAAAATATTCCCCCCACAAATTCCTTCATTCGTCGGACCAGTGTGTGTTGCTGGTTCCGAGAACCAGATGTAAGTCTCGGGTTGACCGTGTGTTTGCTGTGCTGGCCCCAAAACTTTGGAATCAATTTTCGCCCACTATCAGAGAGGCTATCTCTGTACATAGTTTTAAAGCCAAGTTGTCCCTGCACTGTCGGTGCCATATTTTCTGCCTAGTTGCTCCTTTTTTTTTTTTTTTTTTACTGTTTTTCATTTTATGACTGTATCTTTTATATTTGTACTTCTGGTGTAAAGCACTTTGGGCCTCTTTGACTGGTAGTGGAAAGTGCTCTATAAATAAACTGATGATGATGATCATGATGATGAAGTGGCATGAGAGTGACCAGGCATAGCAGATAAGTGGTATGAAACACAATTAAAGTGATGACTCACTACAGGAGGTGAAGTAGCAAAATATGACCTGATTAACCTTGATTCATAATGAAGTCTGTAAAATATCATGAACAATAACAACAAAAGATCTGACAGTGTAACAAAAAACAAACAAAAATAAAAACACTTAACTAACACTAGATTTTTCAATTAAAAAAACACACAAAAATGAAGCAAAATTAACACCAGGCAACAGTAACAGCAGGCGGCGTAGTTTAGCGGAAGGGCAATTACCCTTCATTAGAAAGATGGCAGGTTAGATCCCCGGTGCCAGCAAGCTACGTCGAAGTATCCTTGGGCAAGATACTGAACCTGCCACTGATAGAGAATAGAAAACATAGAATTATACACGTTCATGCCTGACACCAGCGTTGAACAATCCTCCTGCATGACCTGTGTGCAAGTGGTCACAGAGGCCCTGTTATTTGACCTGCTACTGTTATCTGACTTGCACATTCTCCCTCAGAACACTTTGTTTTTCTTAATCCAAGGTAACTGCGAGGTGCCAGCCTCGACTGGCTCGAATGATTTGGGAGTGATGATTCATGTTATCTGTTATTGCTGTTTCTAAGTGAATAAAGACACTGAGCTGAAGAGGGATCGTCAGAGTTGTCAGAGCTGTCTCGCAGAGATGCTGCGTACGCTGACCCTCTCCTCGGCTGCGTTTTGAACCAAACTTCTTGAGTGATCGTATTTCTTATATTTATAAGAATAAAAGGTTTGATAGAATAAGGAAAAAACCAAACAGCCGCTGCCTCGGGGTGGCCGTAGTCTATCGGGAAAGAAGTCACCCTCCGATCAGGAAACCGGAGCTTGGTCCCGTGTCCTGGCAAGAGGTTATGTGTCGAAGTATCCTTGGACAAGATACTGAACCACACAACTGCCCCCCGAGCGCTATTTCAGATGGCTGCTCTCTGCTCCTCACCTTACGGTGATGGGTCAAATGCAGAGCCAAATTTCCCCATGAGGGATTAATATAGGAAATAAAATAAAAAATAAAACAACCCAGAACTGTGACATGCAGGGACAACATCCCCCCCATGGAGTCATGATAAGTAAAAAAACAGAGAGAAAGATGTTAAGGAGGAGTGGCAACTTTAAGATGGGAGGGATGATAAAAAATATATCCTTAAGAGCTGAGAGCTGGTCTAAGAGCTTAAGATTTCTGAAGATGGAGATCCAAGACAGATCTGAGCTCTGCTTTCCACAACTCAACAGCTCCTGCAGGAAGCCAATGCTTCATGGGTCTAAATCTGTTCTTCTAAACACTGTGCTGTGCTTCATCTCTCTGATTACTGTAGTGCTCAATCTGCTTGTCATCATCTCAGTCTCCCACTTCAGGCATAGTTTGAATTCACATCAGAACTAACTGATTAGTTTTGAGAAATGTAAAGATAACTGTGTTTGATATAAAAATGAAACTGCTTAAAACATTTTGTAATTTTAGGCATAATTGCTCTTCTCTCTTCTTTCAGGCTGCTTCACACACCAACCAACATCCTCCTCCTCTCTCTGGCTTTCTCAGACTTACTTGTTGGTCTCCTACTGATGCCTTTAGAAACATTCAAATTTACAACATGTTGGTTTCTTGGGGATTTTATGTGTGTTTTATACAGTTATTTAGTTGGTCACAGTGTCACTGCTTCAGTTGGAAACATTGTTCTCATATCAGCTGACCGTTATGTAGCTATTTGTCTCCCTCTGCATTATCCTACCAGAATCACTGTGGTAAGAGTTAAATACTGTGTTTGTATCTGTTGGCTCTGTGCTGCTTCCTTAAGCTTTTTCTATGTTAAGGATGGGGTCATACAACCAAGTAGAAGTAATACCTGCTATGGAGAGTGTAAGTATGTAGTAAATTATGTTACAGGCATAGTTGATTTAATCTTAAACTTCATATTTCCAGTTACAGCCATCGTTGTTCTGTACATGAGAGTGTTTATGGTAGCTGTGTCTCAGGCTCGTGCCATGCGCTCTCATGTTACAGCTGTCAGACTTCATCATTCAGTAGATTTAAAAACAAAGAAATCTGAACTGAAAGCAGCCAGGACTCTTGGTGTTCTTGTTGTTGTATTTCTGATGTGTTATTGTCCATATTACTGTTATTCTTTTATTGTGGTTGATTTAAATAATCAGTCATATGCATTTGCTTTTGTATTCTTACTTTATTTTAATTCATGTTTAAACCCTGTGATCTATGCCCTGTTTTATCCCTGGTTTAGAAATACAGTAAGATTAATTGTGACTCTGCAGATTCTGCAGCCTGGCTCCTGTGAGGCCAATGTAATGTAGACAGATTGTGAACTGTTTGCACTGACATCTAGAGAGAATCTATTTTATTAGTTATTTATTTTCTCTTTATCCAAAACATATAAATAACTCCTGTGCAATTGCTTGAAAACTGTGTGAAAACTTTTGGTTACAAAATGTATTCAATTTTCTTTGGTAAGAAAGTTTAGTTCGCTTCCTTTTCAAAGGCAGATTTATACTCATATGGAAACTACCAATAATGACATGTTAAAAAATGGTGAAATTAAATAAGAATTTTGATTATTGTAGAAAAGTGTTATTATGCAGACAAATTGTATGCCTGAGTGTGGTGGAGTGAAATAATAAACAATTTAAATCCACTTAGTGGAAATATTTAGAGTAAGTAGGTTAGAGCAACAATTTAAATCCACACCTAATAGAGAGAATCTTTTTTATTAATTGTTTATTTTCCAGCATAATATGAACTTTTCTGTAAGTACAACTGCAGGCATGTATGCAAATAGAAACTGATAATTTCACATAAACACATACCTAAATGATGATAAACCTCGGTTAACGCTGTGCTTTAGTGGTGTCACAGATTTAATATTTGAGTGAAATACTGAGTGAACACCGGTGTACAGTGACATACTTGTGTTTGAGGAATGTCGCTATTAAATATTTAATAACGAAGTGCAAAAAGCCCCAGCTCCATCCTACAAATCTCAAAGCAGACCATAATGCCCCTTTCACACATGGGCCGAATCGTGTCGGGTTAGGGTCGGGTTTGATAGAATGGTGTCAGTCTAGCTTTGTTCACTCGCCTCTGGAATGCAGCTGTGAGCAGGGGGAGTTTCGTTTACCTTAGCAATGACGGAGGTCTGTGACGCAATTTTTAAGCGACACACAAGACTAATAAACAACTGATGGACGAGGGGCTGAACCGTGCACACTATGCACGTTATGCAGAAGACGAGGGTGGGAAAGCTAATCGTGAAGCTCTGATGCTGCACCTGTCTGACCATTTAATCTAAAGATAAAGTTTTGATGTTTCTAATATTGTTTCTGTCTTGTCCTCTTCGTTACTAAAACATTTAAACTAGTTACTACCAGAGCATGTTCATTCTGAAAACACGCTCATAAATGCTTCTCCAAATAAAAACATGCTGCTGGGATTTTACTTACACAAACCCTGTGTAGCCTACACATTTATTTTAATAAGGCTGAATGAAGCGGTCATATTGTAGAGTAACAAACACATCCAGCGGTTCTCAAAAAGGTGCCCATTAGGGCGGGATTTGGTGGGGTGGGTCAAGTACGAACAAAGCAGGAACGGGTCCGTACCGACACCATTCAGCCCATGTATAAAAGCGGCATAAGAGACCGAGCCCCTGGACACCCAAGGACCCTTGGACCAAGGACTCACCCCCCCCAACCAGGCCAGGAAAAGCCAGGGCCTGTCCAGCAGGTATCAGGAGCGAGCCAGCAACCCCCAAACTCCAAGAACCACCAGCGCACCAACCGCTTAGAAGGGAAGCTTGGCAGGGAGGGAGAGGCAGCCTTCCTGTAGAGGAGCCTAAGATGTTATAAAAGAGCGGAGTCTAAAGCCCAGCCTGACATACCTTCATGCACACTCACATACTCTCGCACACACAGTTGTGGGATTGGTTAATGGCCATTTTGGGGGCGGGGCCAGTAAAAGGTCCTTTGGTCCTGTTATTCACAGCATCATTCATACTAGTCTTGTCTCAGGTGTTGATTCATCTTTTTTCAAACATGCGGTCATCCAACCACTGTTGAAGAAGCCAGGCTTAGACAGAAACAACTTCTCAAATTTTCATCCCATTTCCAAAGGACCTTTTATGTCAAAAGTTATGGAGAAAGTTGTCTATCAATTAACCCTTTAAGCACCAAAGTATTATAAAGTAGCAAAATTGCGACTGCCCCTCCCACCTGAAACAAGCCCAATATATGTTGCCCCTTAAAAAGGAGATAATAAAAGGAAAATGACCACAGGAGAACCGTATCACTGTTCCTCCATTCACTCGTCTGTATTGAGTGTTAACATTAAAAAAACAATATACAAGTTCTGTATCACCTTTTTAACAGTCAATCATTGGAACCATGCTTTGAAATACAACCCAGTTAAATGTTCACATTAAATGTGTTACATAACCTTTAGCATATTTTACTCTTCATTAGTAAACTAATAATTTTATAACCATCAAAACGAATCTAAACATGTAATAAAGATTTCACAGTCATAACAAACAGGACATACTATCAGTACTGACTCATCAACAATCCTGAGCATCGAATTACTATCATTTAAACGAGTCAAGCTTGACGACGCCATGATGCGAGCACAAGACCTAACAAGTTAGCTTAGTATTTCTTAAGAAACGTATAAGCACAAAACACACAACTCGACGGAGTAAAACGACCATAACACATTCAAACAAGATTATAAACATCCATACACCATTCTCGTCAACATTATTTCCCATATTTACCTTAAAAAGGAGATAATAAAAGGAAAATGACCACAGGAGAAACGTATCACTGTTCCTCCATTCACTCGTCTGTATTGAGTGAGAAAGAAAAGGTGTGAGCCCCCTAGTGGATCCTTCAGGTAATGGTGGTGAATAAACTAAACGAAGAAAACTGCAATAAACTTAGTCTCTTCCACATTTTAAATAAAAAAGCATGTAAATGCAGATTGTCACAACCATTTAGACTAACAATAAAGTTACACTGTCAGAATTAAACCCTGTAACATACAGTATACAGGTGTTTAAATGTATCATTAGTATTTCTACTTGCCGTCACTGGTTGACCATATATATTTATAATTTTAGCACATAATTTACATGGGTTTGCATGTAAAAATCTCTTTTCCATCTTTTCAAAAATTTCCACCCTTCCTCCAAATGGCCCTCTAAAAGAGCCGTTTATAACAAAAAGGAAATTACCTGATGAAAAACAAATTCATGAAAACCGGTTTCACCATCACCTCTACCACATCCACATGATATTCGGGTGAGAAGGGGGTGTATAAAAACTTGCTCTAAAAGTGAAAAGGTGAAGTTTTCTTTGATGGAGCCAATGATTCGTTCTCCAAGGAGGATCAAAGCGACAGTTCCTCTGCGAGTGAATATGTCCCTCTGCTCAGTGCGCAGCCCCGCGGGAGAGGAGAGAAAGGTGTTTCTTCTGCATCAGGATGACAGAGCAGAGCACGTGATGTTTCACCCTCATGACAAAGTCGATCATCTTTGATGATGACCAGGTAGGGTCATCAGGCTCTACGACCCTATTTGGGAATGAACTGAGGGATAGTCTGGGCCCCTGACGAGCTACCATTATAAAAACAATGGCCTCGTTGCTCTTAGGTGTATTCTTTCTGGTTTATGCTCATAAGTCTGCTACTCCCAATCCTTTTTCCAGAACTGAAGAAGCCTTTTGGATGAAAGGCAAAATGTCTTCAAGAAAAACAGCAGTCGAGTTGTTTTTATTAACCTTGTTATAAGTTTACTAACACTTTTTACAGGGCAGGTAGGGAGCCGCTGACCTCAATTGTAGATGTAGTTGGACGGAGGAAGGAATACTCTGAGGATCTCCTCAATCCCACCATCACGTCCTCTGCTGAGGAGGCAGAGATTGGGGACTCAGAGGAGGGCTCGCCCATCACCCGGGCTGAAGTAACTGAGGTAGTTAAAAAGCTTCTCGATGGCAGGGCTCTGGGGGTGGATGAGATCCATCCTGAGTACATCAAGTCTCTGAGTGTTGTAGGACTGTCTTGGGTGACACATCACTGCAACTTCACGTGGAGGTCAGGGACAGTGCCTCTGGGGGGGTGCTCTGGGAGTATGAGGTCCAAAGCTCTCTGCTAAGAGCTGTCTGTTCCCACAGCAAGAGCTTGGTTCTGTCATGATCAGTGATAGTTTGTTTGGTTGGACTCAAGTGCAAGAGGAGGAACAGACGCTAGGCTTGGAGTGACGGTAATTAATCAGTTTAATAATGAATAAAACAAAGAGCTGACAGAGCAGCAGGACTTACATACATGGTTAGATACAGATGACTGGATTGAACAGTTTCAAGGAGCAGCCAGGGGCCGGAAGGGGTCCAGTTTGGGGACCACATGATCTCATCTCTGCTGTTTGCAGATGATGTTGTTATTCTAGCTCCACCAAACAAGGACCTTAAACGTGTGCTGGAGCGGTTTGCAGCCGAGTGTGAAGCGGCTGGGATGAGAATCAGCCCCTCCAAATCTGAGGGTTCTCCTTGGTTATGCATGGTTCTCGACCAGAAAAGGGTGGCTTGCCCTCTTCAGGTCGGTGGAGAGTCCTTGCCTCAAGTGGAAGATATCAAGTATCTCGGGGTCTCGTTCACGAGTGAGGGGCAGATGAAGCGCGAGATTGACAGACGGATCGGTGCAGCGTATACAGTGATGCGGTTGCTGTGTGTGACTGTTGTGGTGAAGAAGGAGCAGAGTCGAAAGGCAAAGCGATTTACCAGTCAATCTACATTCCAACCCTCACCTATGGCCATGAGATTTGGGTCATGACCGAAAGGACAAGATTGCTGATACAAATCNGCGGTTGAAATGAATTTCCACCGCAGGGGTGCTCCCCCAGAGATAGGGTGAGGAGCTTGGTCACCTGGGAGGAGCTCAGAGTAGAGCTGCTGCTGTTAAACATCAAGAGGAGCCAGTTGAGGTGGCTTGGGCATCTGTTCTGGATGCCTCCTTGGGGAGGTGTTCGGGGCATGTCCCACTGGGCAGAGGCCTTGAGGAAGACCTAGGACACGCTGGTGGAACTATGTCTCTCAGCTGGCCTGGGAATGCCTTGGGGTCCCCCCTAGTTGAGCAGGAGAGGGTGTGCGTGGAAAGGTGGGGTCTGGGTGCCCCTGAGGCATCCAGAACAGAGGCCCAAGCCACCTCGACTGGCTACTCTCGATGCGAAGGGGGAGCCACAGGGGCCGGGTGTGGAGAGGACTGAGTGGCACTGGGCGTGTGTCTGGGAATCCTGGTCCACGTACGCAGCCTCTGGGTGTTGGGACGCAGCATAAACCTGACAAACCAAATATGCCCTCAAGAACTCAGCAAGAAAGATGACAGACGTAAGAGAGTGGATAATATTATAAGAAGTCTCCTTACCTTGGTGGACTTTGCAATGCATCTGTCATCAAATCTAGACTCTGAGAAAGTGTAGGAGTTGTTAATCTGTCCATCCGTCCATCCGTCCGTCCGTCCGTCCATCCGTCCGTCCATCCATCCATCCATCCATCCATCCATCCATCCATCCATCCATCCATCCATCCATCCATCCATCCATCCATCCATCCATCCATCCCAGCCCGGAACCCAGGACCTTCTAACTGCAAGGCAACAGCTCTGGGTCCTTTTTTTTTCACCACACACTGAGACACCTGCAGATTTCATAATATTAATGTTTTCATTAAGGATGCAACACAGTTGTAAGTTATAATTCTAAGATAAGAGAGGCTTTCAGTGGGGAAAAGCTGATGGGAAAATCATCCATCCAAGAACAAATTTATTGAAAGTGCTTGGCAATTAACAGTCATTAGCTCCATTAACCCCAGTGGTTGGTTTATTCTAATTTGTGAATTGCCAAACAAGGCTGAGGTTACCATTGCAGTACCTTAACTGTACAGCATTTTGTCAAAAATTGCAAAATGAATAAATGAAAACAACAATTTAAAAAATGGCAACAAGAACAGCAAAGTACTGTGAGAAGCTGGAATGACTCCCCCCACCCCACAAAAAAAAAGAGTGAAAACTGTTATTGCATTAAGGAGGAGTGGCAACTTAAAAAAGATTACAAGGATATTAAAAAAGACTTCAGTTACACCTGAGAGCAGATCAGACAGCTGAAGCTTTCTGATGATGGAGATCCAAGACAGATCTGAGCTCTGCTTTCCACAACTCAACAGCTCCTGCAGGAAGCCAACACTTCACGGGTCTAAGGCTGTTCTTTTAAACACTTTGCTGTGCTTCATCTCTCTGATTACTGTAGCTCTCAATCTGCTCGTCATCATCTCAGTCTCCCACTTCAGGCATAGTTTGAATTCACATTGGAATTACAGAACATTATATGAAAACAAAACTTCTTAAAATATGTTTGATAATTTTAGGTGTAACTGTTTTTCTTTCCCCGTTTAGGCAGCTCCACACAGCAAGTAACATTCTCCTCCTCTCTCTGGCTGGCTCAGATTTTCTTGTCGGTCTCCTACTGATGCCTTTAGAAACATTCAAATTTACAACATGTTGGTTTCTTGGGGATATCATGTGTGTGTTTTGTTTCTTTCTGGTGACTCACATTTTCATTACTTCAATTGGAAACATAGTTCTCATATCAGTTGACCGTTATGTAGCTATTTGTCTCCCTCTACATTATCCTACCAGAATCACTGTGGTAAGAGTTAAATACTGTGTTTGTATCCTTTGGTTCTATGCTGCCTCCTTAAGCTTTTTCTATGTTAAGGATGTTGTTATTCAACCAAGTAGAAGTAATTCCTGTTATGGAGAGTGTAAGTATGTAGTAAATTATGTTGCAGGTACAGTTGATCTAATCTTAAACTTCATATTTCCAGTTACAGTCATCATTGTTCTGTACATGAGAGTGTTTATGGTGGCTGTGTCTCAGGCTCGTGCCATGCACTCTCATATTACAGCTGTCAGATTTCATCATTCAGTAGATTTAAAAACAAAGAAATCTGAACTGAAAGCAGCCAGGACTCTTGGTGTTCTTGTTGTTGTATATCTGATGTGTTATTGTCCATATTACTGTTATTCTTTTATTGTGGTTGATTTAAATAATCAGTCAAATGCATTTGCTTTTGTATTCTGCTTTTATTTTAATTCTTGTCTGAACCCTGTGATCTATGCCCTGTTTTATCCCTGGTTTAGAAAAACTGTAAGATTGACTGTGACTCTGCAGATTCTGCAGCCTGGCTGCTGTGAGGCCAATGTAATGTAGACAGACTATGAACTGTTTGTACTGATATCTCTTAATCCAAAACATATAAATAACTCATGTGCAATTGCTTGAAAAATGTGTGAAAACTTTTAGTCACAAAATGTATTCATATTTATTGGTAAGAAAGACTTTGAAAGGAAAGTTTAGTTCACTTTCTTTTCAAAGTCAGATTTATATTCTTATGGAAACTTTCATTAATTACATGTTAAAAAAGGATAACATTAAAAAAGAATTTTTATTATTGTAAAAAAATATTATTACGCAGAAAAATTGTATGCCTGAGTGTGGTGGAGTGACAAAATAAAAACATAAAATCCACTTAGTGGCCATTTTTAAAGTAGGTTAGAGCTACACTCCTAGTTAAACTATGTTGAAAGCTAATACCTAAACAAGTTTTTCTAAAAAAAAAATACTATACTATACTATAATACTATAAATAATAACTAATAACTGCTGTTTCACTATAGATATGGACCAAAACTAAACAATTTAGATGTAAAAAGGAATCATTTAAAAGCATGATATTTGTCCTTTAAAGAGGCCATTTCATACAAATTTCAGGACTTTCTGGTTATTTCTTAAGTATTAACCAGTAATATGAAACATTTTATATGAAAAAAAACGTCAGGAAACACTTATTAACAGACCTTTCAATCTGTCTGCATTAAAATTCGGGTGGTTCCGGCTCGTTCCGTCAGGCCTCAAGCAACAGCTTGTTCATATTCATTATTCAAATTTGCTGGACTCTGGTTGGCTAACAAACTAGCCTATGAGAACAAGGTATACTGTTTCCTGCCCCGCTGCGCAAGGCAATGTCAGACGTTGTGTCTTCCTGTTTACTACGTCTTATGCTACAACTTTTTAGTGAGTCGCATTCTAGGTGTGGTTTCAACTGAGGGAGCAGCCGAATACTAACGAACAAAGGAGTTGTGACAAAACAAATACCAGCCGTTTGAACTTAGGGGAAATCGGGTTTTATCGCCACCTGCGTAGTTTGAGAGATTAAAACTGAAAGAGAAGTTGTTGACCTGTTTTCACACCCACTATGAAGGTAAGAACACCTGTGGAGCTAAAATATTCCACAGAAACCTCGGAAAAAACGTTTTTAATGTAAGGGCCTCTTTAATGTATCTGTTTACATCCTTCCCCTGTATGGAGGTGTTTGTTGTTGAGGTGGAGGGAGGGGCCTGTAAAGGGATTAGAGGTGACTGCTGGGGTGGCGAGAGGTTGCAGGTGTTGGGTCTCTGTTCTAGGCTGGTGTCAAGGGGATGATTGCTGGTCTGACCCAATGTCCATGGTCTTCTTTCTGGCTGCATGGGGACGTTTCACCTC
>SSNP01000126.1:117686-135170 GCA_006937955.1 Pachypanchax playfairii | reverse complement strand
CCATCCATCCATCCATCCATCCATCCATCCATCCATCCATCCATCCATCCCAGCCCGGAACCCAGGACCTTCTAACTGCAAGGCAACAGCTCTGGGTCCTTTTTTTTTCACCACACACTGAGACACCTGCAGATTTCATAATATTAATGTTTTCATTAAGGATGCAACACAGTTGTAAGTTATAATTCTAAGATAAGAGAGGCTTTCAGTGGGGAAAAGCTGATGGGAAAATCATCCATCCAAGAACAAATTTATTGAAAGTGCTTGGCAATTAACAGTCATTAGCTCCATTAACCCCAGTGGTTGGTTTATTCTAATTTGTGAATTGCCAAACAAGGCTGAGGTTACCATTGCAGTACCTTAACTGTACAGCATTTTGTCAAAAATTGCAAAATGAATAAATGAAAACAACAATTTAAAAAATGGCAACAAGAACAGCAAAGTACTGTGAGAAGCTGGAATGACTCCCCCCACCCCACAAAAAAAAAGAGTGAAAACTGTTATTGCATTAAGGAGGAGTGGCAACTTAAAAAAGATTACAAGGATATTAAAAAAGACTTCAGTTACACCTGAGAGCAGATCAGACAGCTGAAGCTTTCTGATGATGGAGATCCAAGACAGATCTGAGCTCTGCTTTCCACAACTCAACAGCTCCTGCAGGAAGCCAACACTTCACGGGTCTAAGGCTGTTCTTTTAAACACTTTGCTGTGCTTCATCTCTCTGATTACTGTAGCTCTCAATCTGCTCGTCATCATCTCAGTCTCCCACTTCAGGCATAGTTTGAATTCACATTGGAATTACAGAACATTATATGAAAACAAAACTTCTTAAAATATGTTTGATAATTTTAGGTGTAACTGTTTTTCTTTCCCCGTTTAGGCAGCTCCACACAGCAAGTAACATTCTCCTCCTCTCTCTGGCTGGCTCAGATTTTCTTGTCGGTCTCCTACTGATGCCTTTAGAAACATTCAAATTTACAACATGTTGGTTTCTTGGGGATATCATGTGTGTGTTTTGTTTCTTTCTGGTGACTCACATTTTCATTACTTCAATTGGAAACATAGTTCTCATATCAGTTGACCGTTATGTAGCTATTTGTCTCCCTCTACATTATCCTACCAGAATCACTGTGGTAAGAGTTAAATACTGTGTTTGTATCCTTTGGTTCTATGCTGCCTCCTTAAGCTTTTTCTATGTTAAGGATGTTGTTATTCAACCAAGTAGAAGTAATTCCTGTTATGGAGAGTGTAAGTATGTAGTAAATTATGTTGCAGGTACAGTTGATCTAATCTTAAACTTCATATTTCCAGTTACAGTCATCATTGTTCTGTACATGAGAGTGTTTATGGTGGCTGTGTCTCAGGCTCGTGCCATGCACTCTCATATTACAGCTGTCAGATTTCATCATTCAGTAGATTTAAAAACAAAGAAATCTGAACTGAAAGCAGCCAGGACTCTTGGTGTTCTTGTTGTTGTATATCTGATGTGTTATTGTCCATATTACTGTTATTCTTTTATTGTGGTTGATTTAAATAATCAGTCAAATGCATTTGCTTTTGTATTCTGCTTTTATTTTAATTCTTGTCTGAACCCTGTGATCTATGCCCTGTTTTATCCCTGGTTTAGAAAAACTGTAAGATTGACTGTGACTCTGCAGATTCTGCAGCCTGGCTGCTGTGAGGCCAATGTAATGTAGACAGACTATGAACTGTTTGTACTGATATCTCTTAATCCAAAACATATAAATAACTCATGTGCAATTGCTTGAAAAATGTGTGAAAACTTTTAGTCACAAAATGTATTCATATTTATTGGTAAGAAAGACTTTGAAAGGAAAGTTTAGTTCACTTTCTTTTCAAAGTCAGATTTATATTCTTATGGAAACTTTCATTAATTACATGTTAAAAAAGGATAACATTAAAAAAGAATTTTTATTATTGTAAAAAAATATTATTACGCAGAAAAATTGTATGCCTGAGTGTGGTGGAGTGACAAAATAAAAACATAAAATCCACTTAGTGGCCATTTTTAAAGTAGGTTAGAGCTACACTCCTAGTTAAACTATGTTGAAAGCTAATACCTAAACAAGTTTTTCTAAAAAAAAAATACTATACTATACTATAATACTATAAATAATAACTAATAACTGCTGTTTCACTATAGATATGGACCAAAACTAAACAATTTAGATGTAAAAAGGAATCATTTAAAAGCATGATATTTGTCCTTTAAAGAGGCCATTTCATACAAATTTCAGGACTTTCTGGTTATTTCTTAAGTATTAACCAGTAATATGAAACATTTTATATGAAAAAAAACGTCAGGAAACACTTATTAACAGACCTTTCAATCTGTCTGCATTAAAATTCGGGTGGTTCCGGCTCGTTCCGTCAGGCCTCAAGCAACAGCTTGTTCATATTCATTATTCAAATTTGCTGGACTCTGGTTGGCTAACAAACTAGCCTATGAGAACAAGGTATACTGTTTCCTGCCCCGCTGCGCAAGGCAATGTCAGACGTTGTGTCTTCCTGTTTACTACGTCTTATGCTACAACTTTTTAGTGAGTCGCATTCTAGGTGTGGTTTCAACTGAGGGAGCAGCCGAATACTAACGAACAAAGGAGTTGTGACAAAACAAATACCAGCCGTTTGAACTTAGGGGAAATCGGGTTTTATCGCCACCTGCGTAGTTTGAGAGATTAAAACTGAAAGAGAAGTTGTTGACCTGTTTTCACACCCACTATGAAGGTAAGAACACCTGTGGAGCTAAAATATTCCACAGAAACCTCGGAAAAAACGTTTTTAATGTAAGGGCCTCTTTAATGTATCTGTTTACATCCTTCCCCTGTATGGAGGTGTTTGTTGTTGAGGTGGAGGGAGGGGCCTGTAAAGGGATTAGAGGTGACTGCTGGGGTGGCGAGAGGTTGCAGGTGTTGGGTCTCTGTTCTAGGCTGGTGTCAAGGGGATGATTGCTGGTCTGACCCAATGTCCATGGTCTTCTTTCTGGCTGCATGGGGACGTTTCACCTCGATCACGAAGTCATCAGATACTCTTCCATCTGTGGAGCCACCAAGCAGGCCACTGTCAGAGGAACACTCCAGTCTCCTGTCCAGTTACAACAGTTAACTTTGTTAACCCCAAAAAATAACAACTTTACAATGCTAAAAGACAGAGTACAATGCTTAAAATCATAAGTACTTATTGAAACATAGCTAAGTACAATACAGTGATCCCTCACTACTTTGCAGTTTCACCACTTTGCGGATTTTTCAAAAATATTCAAAAATATTCAAAAATAAAAAATTGAAAATACAGTGGATGACGGTTATGTGTAGGGATGTCCAGATCCGATCACGTGATCGGAAATCGGACCCAATCACATAGTTTCAGACTCGATCGGAATCGAACGTTACCTCCCGATCAGGACTCGGTCATATATGTATATATATTCATTAGTTTTTAACATATCTATACACCTTTTTGTGTGACGTCAGTATCTGGGACAGTTTCCCTCGCAACCCACAGCCGCCATTTTAAGAGGGGACACGTTTCCATGACAACTAACCACAACGTGGAAGTGTCCTGTTGTCTACACAACAGTGGAGAAGACGAGGAATTATAAAAGCCTCGATGCCTACATTTTCTTCGAGGTAAGCTTTTTTAATTAGCGCGGTGGATGATGTTGCGTTAAGGATGTTGCCACGTTAGCTCCACTAGCTTCGCTAGCCACGTTAGCATGAGTTCCAGTATTTGTTTAGTCATATTAAATCCCTATGATGTTATTTTAAACTCGTTCATGGAGCTGAGTTGATCACTTGCTGCATGCAGAAGATAGCCCATGATCATGTTAGATCAGCTTATTTATAACGTTTTATTTAATAACGTATTGTCCGTCCACCGGTTTGTGTGCTTGCTGTCCTGTCCCTGCAGCTAAATTTTAAATAGGGTGAATTAAATACAAAGTAGGGAACATCCTGGAATGTTTATTTGCTCCTTTTTATTCATTTTTTTAGACATTTTAAATCGGATCGGGACTCGTTATCGGCAGATACTCAAAATCAAATGACTCAGACTCGGACTCGAGAGCAAAAAATTTTGATCGGAACATCCCTAGTTATGTGTACAATATACCTATATGCACAACATTGCTGGGCACGTTCCTATGTCATAGAGAATCAATACGCTTATATGCACAGCGCTGATGGATATATGCACTAAACATTTGAAGGTATCATACATGCATCTCACTAAATCTTGCTATTTCTCACCAGTTACTTGACCATGCACCTCTGCTAGTGTTCTCCCACCCACTGTTGCTGTCAGGTGGCTGGAACTAGGCTGCTCTGGTGTTCACGCACACATGTCTGGCACATCTGTCTGCCAGAAATAATCAAGAAAATAATCACAAACTTCTTCAATGTGAAATAGTGTCAAACGTAATATTTGTTCTAGTTTTTATTGCCCAATCATGAGTTCTTAATATCGATATAGGAAACCATTCTGTTCTGGTGCTAACTGTAACTTAATCTGTGCCGTTATCGTTGTGTCCATGCATGGGTATCTGGCACTTCTGTTACTTATAGTGTCATATTGGATCCACGCTGAGTATATAACTTGTTCTGTGTGATAGTTTTATTCTCCTAATATATTGTAATTGTGTTATTATGTGAAAACAGAGTGTCTTCAGTCAGAAGATTCTTCATAATTCTGCTGCAGCACAGACCTCTACAGGAGATCCTTCCTGTCCACAGCTAGAACCCTCCACAATGGCTTCCTGAAGAAGAACTGAGCTACAACAACACTTAATTTCCCTTCGGGGATTAATAAAGTATTTTTGATTTTGATTTAAATCCTTTCTGATTATTTGTTATCAATACTGAACACTGCTACTCGTGTTTACAGTCTAGACCACCAACAGATAAATGCACACAACGCTTATATGTACAAAACTGCTGGGCACCAAGGTCGTGCATATAATCATCGTCCGCTGTACCGCACTTTCGGCTGTTTGTTTACCTCCCCACACTTCCTCCATGGTCAGTTTTTGTCGAGTTCATTCATGTATGCGCCTCGATCTGACAACGAGGCACCTCCAGAGTGATATTTGCTTGGTTCCCTTTGTTTTGATGTTAGTCTTTATGTTGACCCGTGTTATACCATTTCTGTTTTGAAGATCTCTTTGTGCCACTTCTCATTCTTTTCCTGAGGCCCTGTCTCATGTTTATTGTTCAGTTCCCTCAACTGTATTTGTTTATTCAGTTAGTTTCTGTCCCTTCTCCCCTCACTTGTCTCCTCTTTTTAATCACCTTCACATTATATTTTATTTAATCATTGAGTCCTTGAGTTTGCCTGCAACTGGGTCCTTTTTTCACCACACATCATGACACCTGTAAATTTCATTATATTTTTGCATTAAGGATGCAACACAATTATAAGATATAATCATGTTATTCTAAGATGAGATGATTTCAGTGAGGAAAATCTGATGGGAAAGACATAATTTCTGAAATAGGAAAATAATTACTGAAAGTGCTTTATAATAAACAATCATTCACTCCATTAACCCCAGTGGTAGGTTTCTACTAATGTGAGTTGATTGGTTGATGCCATTGTTTTTGCATTAAGGAGGAGTGACAACTTAATACACATCAGAGAGATGGTAAAAAGAGCAGGTCAGACAACCGAAGCTTTCTAATGATGGAGGTCCAAGACAGATCTGAGCTCTGCTTTCCACAACTCAACAGCTCCTGCAGGAAACCAACGATTCACGGGTCTAAGGCTGTTTTTGTAAACACTGTGCTGTGCTTCATCTCTCTGATTACTGCAGCTCTCAATCTGCTTGTCATCATCTCAGTCTCCCACTTCAGGCATAGTTTGAATTCACATTTAAATTACAGAACATTATATGAAACTTTTTAAAATACGTTTGATAATTTTAGGCGTAATTGTTTGTCTTTCTCCATTTAGGCAGCTCCACACAGCAAGTAACATCCTCCTCCTCTCTCTGGCTGTCTCAGACTTTCTTGTTGGTCTCTTTCTAATACCTTTAGAAATGTTCAGATTTACAACATGTTGGTTTCTTGGGGATTTTATGTGCATTCTGATTTTCTTCCTGGTGACTCACATTTTCATTACTTCAATTGGAAACATTGTTCTCATATCAGTTGACCGTTATGTAGCTATTTGTCTCCCTCTACATTATCCCATCAAAATAACTGTGGTAAGAGTTAAATACTGTGTTTGTATCTGTTGGCTCTATGCTGCTTCCTTAAGCTTTTTCTATGTTAAGGATGGGGTCATACAACCAAGTAGAAGTAATACCTGCTATGGAGAGTGTAAGTATGTAGTAAATTATGTTATAGGCACAGTTGATTTAATCTTAAACTTCATATTTCCAGTTACAGTCATCGTTGTTCTGTACATGAGAGTGTTTATGGTGGCTGTGTCTCAGGCTCGTGCCATGCGCTCTCATGTTACAGCTGTGAGACTTCATCATTCAGTAGATTTAAAAACAAAGAAATCTGAACTGAAAGCAGCCAGGACTCTTGGTGTTCTTGTTGTTGTATATCTGATGTGTTACTGTCCATATTACTGTTATTCTTTTATTGTGGTTGATTTAAACAGTCAGTCATATGCATTTGCTTTTGTGTTCTTACTTTATTTTAATTCATGTTTAAACCCTGTGATCTATGCCCTGTTTTATCCCTGGTTTAGAAATACAATAAAATTGATTGTGACTCTGCAGATTCTGCAGCCTGGCTCCTGTGAGGCCAATGTAATGTAGAAAGATTGTGAACTGTATGTACTGATGCCATTTAATCTAAATGGTATCAAATGAATAGATTTTATTTTTTTCAATTACTTATCTTAGCTGTAGGATTTACATGAAAAGAAAAGAAAGTTAAGTTTGAGAAAAATCAAAATGTTTTTTGCACCCTCTGGACAACTGACTCGGTGACTTAAATGGCTCAAAAAAACCAATTAATGTTGTAGTGACTCATTCAAACTCGATTCAGAGAAAAAAAAATCGAATTTACTATCATTACACTAAAAAAAATTAACTCTGCCTATTGCTGCTTTTAAATAACTACAATTGGCGGTATGTTCTTAATAAGGTTGATTTTGCAAAGATTGTTAATGTTTGAGCAATTTAGTAACGCTTCCTTTTACAGTCCCCTGATTACTAAGAAATTACCTGGTACTGTATATGGTACATCTTGGTGTGTTATTTCCTGGTAATTACCTTGTGTATTAAGTAGGTAATTACAGAGAAAGTACAGCAGAAATTACTTAGCATTTACCTGATATATATATATGGAAAATTATAGCATGTATGGGGTAAATACCACATGTAATAAGGAGGTAAATACAGAGAAAGTATACTGCTGCATTTATTAAGAACTATTACCCATCAACTCAATTAGGTTGTGACCAGTTTAGATTTGTAATAACTAAAATTATAATAGTACCTTCCAATAAATTAAATTTTCTGACATGTCCTTCAGTTTTTTTAAGCATTTGCCTTGTACTTACCCGTAACAACCCCCTACACCTGCAGGAACAGTTTTCTTCTAGGATCCTGGTACATCTTAAATACTGGGTATGTTCTTGTTGGAGTTCTTAATAATATTTACTTAGTAAATAAGTGGAAACTGGACTGTAAAAGGAACTCTGGCTTGTTTCCATGGTGTTACCAGGTTCTTATCATATAATTCCTCATACATTGTAACATACACTTTTACCATCTTATATTCTGCAATGTTGAAAAGGGAATGATCTTGTAATGTTTTAGGTATTGAAAACACTCGAAAGTGCACGGAACAAGGAGCAGAGACGGTTCTTGAAGTTCTAAGATTTATTGAGTAGGTGCAGAATGAGCTGTCTGCAGGAACACCGGATCTTTGTAACCGGAATTCATGCTGTTCTGCGGAGGGGGAAAGGCCAGAGTCAGTGGGTGGAAACACAAGTGAGTTTTATCAGCAATATTGGAAACAAAGTTCAGTGTTAAAGTAAAACTTACATAGTACTTATGTAGTACTTACAGCCAGACTTAATGATCACAACTGAGGCACTATGATGTGGTATTCAAACCCATTTATTCACACTTAACCACAGACTCACTGTAAGAGCTAAAATCACATGATAAAACATAAAATCATTCACTTCATATACTTCCTCTGTATTTACCTCCTTATTGCATGTGATATTTACCCCATACATGCTATAATTTTCCATATATGTATCAGGTAAATGCATAGTAATTTCTGCTGTACTTTCTCTGTAATTATCTACTTAATACACATGGTAATAAACACACCAAGATTTACCATATAAGTACCAGGTAATTTCTGAGTAATTAGGGGACTGTAAAAAGAAGCGTCACCAGCAATTTCAATTAAATACTAAGTTTTTTTTTTTACAGAAGACCACTGAACTATGTCAACATAATATTGTTGAGTAAACTCACAGATGTTCAGATACTGTACTGCCTAGAATGCCCTTTATTGTCATTATACAACGTACAACGAGATTGGAGAGCTTCTCCTGCTTCAGTGCAAACAGTAATAAGATAAAAAATATGTATGTACAAAGAATAAAATGCAAAATTGCCAATATGTACAAAAACACAATAAAGATATGAATAGTAAAAAAGAACAAGAAATAAAAATAGACATAAAAATGTATTGCACAGATCAAATATATTGCACACAGTGATGTTATTTGCAGCATTCACAGAATGATAGTGAGGTAGAATATTGCACATTTGCATTGTGGGTGGGTGGAATTTACAATTCAGCACATTCAGAGAGAGAAACATGACAATAAGTTGGCCCTGTCCACAGTGTTACTCAATTTCTGTCATTGAGAGGTCCTAGTGCCACTTTTCATTCTTTTTCTTAGTCCCTGTCTCATGTTTATTGTTCAGCTTCCTCACCTGCATTCATTTAGTCAGTCAGCTCTGGTGCCTTTTCCCCTCAGCAGTCTCCTATTTGTAAAAAACTCAGTTTAGTTCATTCCACCTGGCAGAATCTTCTGGTCTCTACTAAGCAAAGTCCATGTCTTCTCCTGTGCTTCATTTTTAATACAATTCCTATAAGTGGTAAATTTTAGTGGCCATGTCAGCTTTTTTTGGGGGGCTTTTTTTAAAAAGTAGTTTATTTTAATTAATCCTTGAGTCCCAGATGTTGCATGCATCAGGGTCCTTTTTCACCACACATCACAGAAGCCACACAATTGTAAGTTCCAATCATGTTATTCTAAGATAAGAGGTTTTCAGTGAGGAAATGCTGATACAAAATTCATACTTTTTGAAGCAGGAAATTGTTTTGAAAGTACTTGGTAATTAATTGTCATCAACCCCAACAGTTGGTGTATTCTAATTTGTAACTTGCCAAGCTGTGCTGAGGTTACCATTGCTGCACTATACCTGTATGTCATTTTTCCTAAAAATGATAAAATTGATAACTGAAACCTATAATTAAAACAATGCCAGCAAATACAGAACAGAACTGTGACAAGCCACTACTCCTTAGTGCATTTAGGAGGAGTGGCAATGTAAAACAGGTCAGATACATGGTAAAAAGACTTCAGTTACACCTGAGAGCAGGTCAGACAGCTGAAGCTTTCTAATGATGGAGATCCAAGAAAGATCTGAGCTCTGCTTTCCACAACTCAACAGCTCCTGCAGGAAGCCAACACTTCACGGGTCTAAGGCTGTTCTTCTAAACACTGTGCTGTGCTTCATCTCTCTGATTACTGTAACTCTCAATCTGCTCGTCATCATCTCAGTCTCCCACTTCAGGCATAGTTTGAATTTGCAACAGATTTACAGAACATGATATGAAAAGGAAATTTCTCAAAATATATTTTGTAATTTTAAGTGTCACTGTTTGTCTTTCTCTTTTCAGGCAGCTTCACACAGCAAGTAACATCCTCCTCCTCTCTCTGGCTGTCTCTGATTTTTTTGTTGGTCTCCTACTGATGCCTTTAGAAACATTCAGATTTACAACATGTTGGTTTCTTGGGGATTTTATGTGCGCTCTGTTTTTCTTCCTGGTAACTCACATTTTCATTACTTCAATTGGAAACATAGTTCTCATATCAGTTGACCGTTATGTAGCTATTTGTCTCCCTCTACATTATCCTACCAGAATCACTGTGGTAAGAGTTAAATACTGTGTTTATATCTGTTGGTTCTGTGCTGCTTCCTTGAGTGTTTTCTATGTTAAATATGGGGTCATTGAACCAACTAAGAGTAATTCCTGTTATGGAGAGTGTAAGTTTTTATCAAACTATGTTACAGGCATAATTGATATAATCTTAAACTTCATATTTCCAGTTACACTCATCATTGTTCTGTACATGAGAGTGTTTATGGTGGCTGTGTCTCAGGCTCGTGCCATGCGCTCTCATGTTACAGCTGTCAGACTTCATCATTCAGTAGATTTAAAAACAAAGAAATCTGAACTGAAAGCAGCCAGGACTCTTGGTGTTCTTGTTATTGTATTTCTGATGTGTTACTGTCCATATTACTGTACGCTTATTGTGGTTGATTCAAGTAATAAGTCAAATGCATTTGTATTTGCATTTTTTCTTTATTTTAATTCCTGTCTGAACCCTGTGATCTATGCCCTGTTTTATTCCTGGTTTAGAAAAACTGTAAGATTGATTGTGACTCTGCAGATTCTGCAGCCTGGCTCCTGTGAGACTAATATATCATAGACAGACTGTGAACTGTTTCTTCTGATGTCACCTAATCTAAAAAATAATTCATTTGTAATTGCTTGTTAAGTGTGTGAATATGTATGTGCACAAAATGTCTTCAATTTTTTGTAAGGAACCTTACTTTTTAAAATCAGATTTTTACCTTTTCTTGGCAACAAACATTGATTACGTTTAAAAAATTCACAATCAAATTGAACATGGATTTTAATTATTGTGTTATTTATAAAAATTTAATTTGCAGAGAAAAATCCCTGTGAATATGACAGAATGATAATAAAATTGAACTTTTAGAGTATGTAGATTAGAGCTAATAAAAATAAAAATCTCCTATTTAAAATATACTAAAAGCTAATATTTAAACACAAGATTTCTTTTAAAAAGGGGGGAATCAGAGACTTGTATTTTTTTATTTAGAGACTTCTCATCAAGCAACTAACAGCACTGAGCAACTAAGCCCATCATAGCACAGAAGCAGCACTGGTGAAAGTTTCTAAGGATATTATCATTGGCTCAGACAGTGGACTTGTGTCTGAACTTGTCATGTTAGATCTCAGTGCTGTGTTTGACACTATAGATCATAAGATCCTGTTGAAGAGGCTTGAATATGATATCAGAATTCAGGGAAATACATTAAACTGGTTTAAATCATATTTAACTAAAAGATTTCAGTTTGTTCATGTAAATAATGAATCTTCATGTACCAAAGTCAGTCATGGAGTTCCTCAGAGTTCAGTGCTCGAACCAATCCTCTTTACTATATGTATGTTACCGCTTGGTAAAATTATTAGACAACATGGTATAAAATTCCATGTTTACGCTGATGATACTCAGTTATATCTATCAATGAAGCCTGATGAGACCAACCAGCTGCAGACATTACAAGTTTGTCTTAATGATGTAAAATATTAGATGACGCTTAACTTTTTGCTTTTAAACTCAGACAAGACAGAAGTTGTGACTTTTGGGCCTGAGAACCTTAGGAACTAACTGTGTAGTTATCTACGTTGGATGGCATTAATTTGGCCTCCAACAAGAAGGTAAAGAACCTGGGTGTTATCTTAGACCAGGACATGTCCTTTAGTTCTCATATAAAGCATGTTACCAGGACGGCCTACTTCCACCTGCTTAACGTTGCTAAAATTAGGAGCATTCTGAATCAGAGTGATGTAGAAACATTAGTTCATGCATTTATTACTTCTAGATTTAATTACTGTAATTCTTTATTATCAGGATGTTCTAATAGTTCTGTTAAAGGCCCCCACCTGATCCTCAATACTGCTGCCACAGTTCTGATGAGACTTGGAAGGAGAGATCCTATTTCTCCTGTTTTAGCATCACTTCACTGGCTCCCTGTAAAATCTAGAATAAAGTTTAAGGTTTTACTTTTGATGTATAAGGCCTTGAACGACCAAGCTCCAGCTTATATTAAAGATCTTATTTTTCCAAATGTTCCTAACAGAGCACTTTGCTCTCAGACTGCAGGTCTGCTTGTAGTTCCTAGAGTTTCTAAAAGTAGAATGCGAGGAAGAGCTTTTAGTTATCAGGCTCCTCTCCTGTAGAACCAGCTTCCACTTTTTATCTGTGAGGCAGACACCTTGTGTAGTTTTAAGAATAGACTTAAATCTTTCCTTTTTGCACAATCCTATTGTCAGGGTTAGCTTGGGTTCTCCCAAGCATCCCCTTTAGTTATGCTTCTATCGGCTTAGACTGCCGGAGGACATACTGACCACATTTCTTCACTCTGCTGTCTCTCTTTACTCTCCATGTTTGCATTGATTGTTATTGCTGCCATTAACTGTTTCTCTGTTTATCGTTCTATAGACATGACGACTGGCCCAAATCCATCTGTATTTGCCTGTGTCTCTTTCCTGTCAGCTCAGACCCCAGTCAGCTAAGGCAGAAGGCCGCCCATCCTAAGCCGGGTTCTGTTAGAGGTTTCTTCCTGTTAAAAGGGAGTCGTTCCTTTCCACTGTCGCCATTCGTGCTGCTCAGGATGGGGATTGTGCTGAATTAACAATTCAACCCATTTGGCTGGTTCCTTAGATAGGAAATGTTTTATTATTAATTGGTTGATTTTTCTGTAAAGTGCCTTGAAATTACTTTGTCATGAACTGGCGTTTTATAAATAAATAAACTTGAAACTTAACAGGTTTTAGTGATACATATTTCTATTTTTAAAGTAAAACGTATATTATTTCTACTTCTAAAAATAAAATAATCCCCCTTTTTTAGTAACAAAAAACAGACCTCTGCTGCATGGCCTGATGTGCAGGAAAAGAAGCACTCAAAGTGCTCGCTCTGGCCCCTTCTGTATGTTTTTAAAGAATTTAGCTGGAGCAGATCGGACATCATATGGAGATTTTAACCCTTGGAATTCCCTTCTACTACCAGAATACAATCCAGCTTTCCCAACAGGCAGCCGCTGGGGTGAAATCTGCTGGACAGGGTGCAAAATTGCCCTCTGTACCCTGCACTTTTTTCAGCCTTTACAGCCATTTAAAGGTGATTCTACAAATACCGAAGAATTTGTGTCCCAGGCAGAAAAAAGCAAAAGCAAAATACATTTGTCTTTTTTTTATCTTTCCACATGTACTTGACACTAAGAGGCACATGCAAAAAATAAATGACAAATCAATTATTTTTGTCATTATATAAAATGTGGTTTTGTATTAGTGAATTTTGCGATATAGCCTTTGTCCCTGAGACAGATTTTTGACATTCACTTCCTCATATTATTGAGTTCAATTGTGATTAAATAATAATTTTATGGACAAATGACACATTAATACCTTATTTTAATTAAATACATCATGTGTGTGATATATTAGTATTTTATGTTTTTTTAATGAAAAGTATGCCTATCCCTAGGGGTAACTGTCATTTCCATCACACACTACGAAATATATCTTTTAGGTTTTATAAAAAACAAACTTTATCCATGCAACCAAAGCAGTTGTGATGTCACAGGGACAGGAGGAGAAGCGTGTGCTAGACATGAATCAAATGAAACAAGAAAGAAATCAAGGTTAATCTTATCAAAACTAAGAGTAGGTTTATTGATTGTCATTTCCAAACAGCTCAGAATTCCATTGAATGTACAAAAAAAATAGAAAAATAATATTTAATATTGTGTATTTTGAGAACATGTATTGCTAACCTGAAAGAGAGATTAGGCATTTCCACAACAGTCATTTCCATCTCGTCATTTATTGTGATGGAAACACGTGCTGTGATGGAAATGACAATGCCAGTGAAATAGATGCATTTATCTGGCTTACACTCACCTAAAGGATTATTAGGAACACCATACTAATACGGTGTTTGACCCCCTTTCGCCTTCAGAACTGCCTTAATTCTACAAGCCATTGATTCAACAAGGTGCTGAAAGCATTCTTTAGAAATGTTGGCCCATATTGATAGGATAGCATCTTGCAGTTGATGGAGATTTGTGGGATGCACATCCAGGGCACGAAGCTCCCGTTCCACCACATCCCAAAGATGCTCTATCGGGTTGAGATCTGGTGACTGTGGGGGCCGTTGTAGTACAGTGAACTCATTGTCATGTTCAAGAAACCAATTTGAAATGATTTGAGCTTTATGACATGGTGCATTATCCTGCTGGAAGTAGCCATCAGAGGATGGGTACATGGTGGTCATGAAGGGATGGACATGGTCAGAAACAATGCTCAGGTAGCCCGTGGCATTTAAATAATGCCCAATTGGCTCTAAGGGGCCTAAAGTGTGCCAAGAAAACATCCCCCACACCATTACACCACCACCACCAGCCTGCACAGTGGTAACAAGGCATGATGGATCCATGTTCTCATTCTGTTTACGCCAAATTCTGACTCTACCATTTGAATGTCTCAACAGAAATCAAAACTCATCAGACCAGGCAAAATTTTTCCAGTCTTCAACTGTCCAATTTTGGTGAGCTCATGCAAATTGTAGCGTCTTTTTCCTATTTGTAGTGGATATGAGTGGCACCCGGTGGGGTCTTCTGCTGTTGTAGCCCATCTGCCTCAAGGTTGTGCATGTTGTGGCTTCACAAATGTTTTGCTGCATTCCTCGGTTGTAATGAGTGGTTATTTCAGTCAAAGTTGTTCTTCTATCAGCTTGAATCAGTCGGCCCATTCTCCTCTGACCTCTAGCATCAACAAGGCATTTTCACCCACAGGACTGCAGCATACTGGATGTTTTTCCCTTTTCACACCATTCTTTGTAAACCCTAGAAATGGTTGTGCATGAAAATCCCAGTAACTGAGCAGATTGTTAAATACTCAGACTGGCCCGTCTGGCACCAACAACCATGCAATGCTCAAAATTGCTTAAATCACCTTTCTTTCCCATTCTGACATTCAGTTTGGAGTTCAGGGGATTGTCTTAACCAGGACCGCACCCCTAAATGCATTCAAGCAACTGCCATGTGATTGGTTGATTAGATAATTGCATTAAGGAGAAATTGAACAGGTGTTCCTAATAATCCTTTAGGTGAGTGTATAACTGTATCTTAAATATGTTTTGCAAAACAGCCAAAATAACAAAACTTGTGTTAATGTCCAAATATATATGGACCTGTGTGTGAGAGAGTGGGTAGGTAGGTAGGTCGGTCGGTCAGTAGGTAGGTAGATACACATACACACATACATACATAATATACATATCAAATAAGCTTATGTCGTTTGTGTTTTGTGTAGGTGTTTGTGTATTTGGAGGGTCTTTCATTATCTAAATCGAGATGATGCAAAAATTAAACATGGAATCATAGAAAATTAATGATAATGACAAAACTGTTTTTGCATTAAGGAGGAGTGGCAATGTAAAAAAGATTTCAGTTACTGCAGAAAGCAGATCAGACAGTTGAAGCTTTCTTATGATGGAAGTCCAAGACAGATCTGAGCTCTGCTTTCCACAACTCAACAGCTCCTGCAGGAAACCAATGATTCACGGGTCTAAGGCTGTTCTTCTAAACACTGTGCTGTACTTTATCTCTCTGATTACTGTAACTCTCAATCTGCTCGTCATCATCTCAGTCTCCCACTTCAGGTATAGTTTGAATTCACATCAGAAGCAACAGATTGATTTTTTTAAATGTGAAATGAAATGTAGTTGATATAGATGTAATTGTTCTTCTGTCTTCTTTCAGGCAGCTTCACACACCAGCAAATATCATCCTCCTCTCTCTGGCTGTCTCAGATTTTCTTGTTGGTCTCTTTCTGATGCCTTTAGAAACTTTTCGATTTACAACATGTTGGTTTCTTGGGGATTTTATGTGTGTTTTATACATTTATCTGATCGGTCAAAGTTTCATTGCTTCAGTTGGAAACATTGTTCTCATATCAGCTGATCGTTATGTAGCCATTTGTCTCCCTCTGCATTATCCTACCAGAATCACATTGGTAAGAGTTAAATACTGTGTTTGTATCCTTTGGCTTTATGCTGCTTCCTTTACCCTTTTCTATGTTAAATATGGGGTTGTCAGACCAGATAGAAGTAATTCCTGCTATGGAGAGTGTAAGTTTATAATGAACTTTATTGCAGGCACAGTTGATCTAATCTCAAACTTCATATTTCCAGTTACAGTCATCATTGTTCTGTACATGAGAGTGTTTATGGTGGCTGTGTCTCAGGCTCGTGCCATGCGCTCTCATGTTACAGCTGTCAGACTTCATCATTCAGTAGATTTAAAAACAAAGAAATCTGAACTGAAAGCAGCCAGGACTCTTGGTGTTCTTGTTGTTGTATATCTGGTGTGTTACTGTCCATATTATTGCTATTTTTTCAGTGCAGTTGATTTAAATCATCAGACATATGCATTTGTAGTTGTATACTTACTTTATTTTAATTCATGTTTAAACCCTGTGATCTATGCCCTATTTTATCCCTGGTTTAGAAAAGCATTAAGATCGATTGTGACTCTGCAGATTCTGCAGCCTGGCTCCTGTGAGGCCAATATAATGTAGACAGACTGAACTGTTTGTAACATTCACTTGAGAGAAATATTTTCATTAATCAATAAAGTAAACAAGGATGGACATGATCAGGAATGTGTACATCTGAGAGACGGCACATTTAAGTATTTTGGAGACAAAGTCAGCGATAGATTTGGTTTGGATATATACAGAGGAGGAATAGTGGTTTTAATGTATGCTGAGTTGGGAATGGCCAGGCAAAAGGACTAGAAGATCAAAGAGGAGATATACAGATAATGTGAAGGAAGTTATGAGGTCTGTTGGTGTGAGAGAAGAAGATGCAGAGAAGAGTTATATGGAGATAGATGACTTGCTGTAACAATTTCTGAAGGGAGCAGCCAAAAAGTAAAGAAGAAGAAAAAGAAAGTACACTAAATCAGATTCTAAGATTATTTTTCTGTAATTACTGGGGTAAAATTGTCAATAAATACTTAAAAACATCTATTAATCCTTTGTACTGTACATATATATTTTTTTAAGTTTACTTAGAATATTACGAACAATAACACGTCCAAAATGACCCTGGCTCATATAAAGCCAATATAATGTAGACAGACTGTGAACTGATTCTGACACTCAAGAGAACGTTTCTTGATAATCATTCAATCTAAATAAAAATGTCTCTATTGTAATTACTTGCAAAATTTTTTTGAAAGTAATATAAAACAATTTTGGACATTGCAATTATTGGCATGCAAAATAACAAAAAAATTAAACACATCCATTTGCATTTTGGTCATTGTCCATTTTTTTGTTCAAAAAGTGTGTGTGTGTGTGTGGGGGGGGG
>SSNP01000126.1:98734-117565 GCA_006937955.1 Pachypanchax playfairii | reverse complement strand
GCTTGTTTTTCTGACCTCCTGAGGACCAGTTTCCTGACTTTTACTATCTTTCTGGGGTCCGAGGGTTCTTGTGGGGACCGAAGCCTGGTCCCCATGAGGGGGACTCCCCTTTTTAGGGTTAGGGGTTAGGTTTATAGGTATGGTGTGAATAGAGTTTTAATTAGTCTTAGGGTTAGTTATAGATCAGTAATGGTTAAGGTTAGGAAAAGGGTTTGGGTTAGGTATAAATCTAGTTACTAAAATCAATGGAAGTCAAGGGACGGTCCCCATAAGGATAACAAAACACACTTGTGTGTGTGTGTGTGTGTGTGTGTGTGTGTGTGTGTGTGTGTGTGTGTGTGTGTGTGTGTGTGTGTGTGTATCTTTGAGTGTAAAAGGTGAGATCTCCCATACACAAGTGATAATCATCATGGTTCAGTGTTGGCAGACAGGATTGTGGCAATAAGACGTATTGTATCTGTTCCTGTTTGTTTTGGTTGCACTGTTTGATTGTTGCTCTGTCTGGTCTCTGGACATTTTTTCAGATTTATATTAGTTTATTTTTATCTTTGACTTATTAGTTCAGAAGCACTTCTGTCACAGTTGTTCTGCACTCTCACTTCAAGGGAATCAGCACTGCCACATTCCATATGTAGAGTACTACACAGACTGTGTAGGGCCCCAGGTACCTAAGGGGACCCCAAGAAAGGAGTTCTAAATAATTGTCATAAAAATTATTAGATTAGCCTATTGCATTAACCTTGCACTGCAAGATGGATTCTCACAAGATTGAGTTTTCCAAACCTTCAAAAATCCATCTTGTACTGTTCCAACTAAACCGTCTGACTCAACTCCACTGGTGGTTCGTACCAATCATTTCTTAGCATTGTGCTTTGGGGCGGATGTTCAGGTATGACAATAGCAGCAAGTGCCCAGGCAAAGTAAAACAAACATGACTGTGTCAGTGGACACGCATAAAGGCAGCTATTCAATCTGTTTTAAGAGAAGGTAAGAGCTTTGTGCATTTCTTGGTGGTAACAATGTGAGTTCTTTTCTCCCGACTGGATTTGCAAGAGCTTAATTTACCGTGATCGGCTAAAGACAAATCATGGTAGGCGGACACTTGCTGGCACATCCTCCAATCAGCTTAAAATATTATACCAGATGTTCCTCCGTTTTTCAGATGCTTTCAGACCATTGTGTAGTACCAACTGGACATGTGGGGCTACGCATAGATCTGGAAGAGCCAGGTTAATTGTATACAAGTCATTAAACAACAAATTACTGGTATATAGCTAAAGTTAGTTTTTCTTGTTAACAAATTATCCGTTTACTATATAAAAAAAGATAAGGGTAATAAAAAAAAGTAACTACAATAAATTATGAGAAGTATTTCTTTCAATCAATTTATTCAGAAGAAGTCATTCTTTATAACAAAACCAAAAACTTAGCACCCCCCAATAATATTTTTTTGGAATTAATCTTTCAAGAATTGAAAAAAGTCTGTCCATTGTCTCCCTGCTCTCCTTTCTTCAGCCTCGTGTCCTCCCTGATGGGTCTAAACCCTGCTTTCCACTGAACGCGCAACAGATGTGCAACGTTAGTGACGTGTAATACGCGGCTGATAGCCGCCATTAAAGTCAACCGTTCCCACTGAGTGCAAAGCAGCGCGTATGAGGCGTGTCCCAGAAGTGTAGTGTTGCGAGCATTACGCTGCAGTTCTATTTTTTACGCGGTATGCTGCTAAAACGCATCAACTTCAACAGTTTAGTTTGGACCAGACAGGAAATCAGGCGTTCGTACCCAGAAGTTTCAAAATAAAAGGACATGAGTGGATTTCTGTTTGCGAAACTATGTGAAAGTATAGTACCTGTGACGGGTTAGAAGTCCATAGGTGGTGTGAAAATAAGCCACATACGTTCTGGATACATGTTGTCGTCTTTCTCCCTGCTTGTTTTTGCATGCACAGACGAAATCATGCACGTTTTCATTATTCTCATGAGATTTCGTTATCTTCCGGAACCAGCTGGATCTAACGCTACGTGAGTGATTTACGCGTGTGAAGCGCTCCCGGTAGGAAGGGACGTACTGCTGATTGTGTGAGCAAAACGTTGAGCACTGCCAACTTATCCAGTGGAAAAGAGGGGTAAGAGCTCTTCATCCATGTCTCTTCCTCGATGCTGGCTGCCTGAGAATAGGATTTATTGTACCTCCATCCCACAGCAGCAGAGGTCTTTGCTCTGGAGCGTGATAAAGGTGTCAGTCTGCTCTTTCATTCCTGAAACAAACAATAAAAATATGCCTAATCTTAAGACCAAAGGCCTAATTAGACCACCGCTGTAAGAATTTACTTTTTATACCACTAGTTTTTTTGTGGCATAGGTAGGATGTGAAAGGATCCATCAGACCAATCCTTCAAATTCAGGAAAACAGAGATTGCATTTGTAGGAAGTTAGAGGAGTTGATACTAATTTTATTTATGACTAACTCTTTAAAGAGGCCATTTCATACAAATTTCAGGACTTTGTGGTTATTTCTTAAGTATTAACCAGTAATATGAAACATTTTATATCTAAAAGACGTCAGGAAACACTTATTAACAGAGCTTTCAATCTGTCTGCGTTAAAATTCGGGTGGTTCCGGCTCCAGAAGCCAGCCGCCAAAGAGGAACAGATGAGAATGAAGAAAGCTGTGTGACAAGTTTGTCCTGCAGCGGCTTAGCTGCATAGAATATGGCCCGACTCTGGTACATTGTGTCCAAGGTAGCGTTGTCATGATACAAAAATTTCAAACTTGATTCGACACTGAAAAAAACACTCAATACTTGATTTTGATACTAAGGTGATTTAAAAACACCAATTTATTGAATAATTAGATACAATGAATAACATTCTTTTTATCTAGCTACCTTAATTTATAGTGAAAAAATGTAAACAGTTAATTATAAAAAATTTTGCTCAAACTTTTCAAGTAAGAGCAGTGTTTTTAAAAGTGCACACAAAAAACTGGTGAAAGATAGCATTACTACACTACAGCTTTCAGTCACTACCATCATCGCATCTCCTGTCCTGTCCTCTTTTTTTCTCTCTCTCACACACACCCACCCCATCAAACATCCTGCTTCCTTTATTTGCCCACCTTCCCTCACTCACAGACATCAGTGCTGACACGTGAACAGAACTTGAAAGCAGATTCGCTACATTTACAAATTTTAATCACATCTCCCTGTCCTCCACTTTCACCCAGTAAGTCACCTGCCATACAAGAGACAATAAAACATTGGACTTATTGTATGCCAACACCAAAGAGGCATACAGCTCATCCCTCCCCTGGGGGGCTCAGATCACAACCTAGTTCATCTCCAGCCTGTGTATAAACCTCTGGTACAAGGAGAACTGGTTGTGAAACACACAATAAGGAAATGGTCAGCTGAGAGTAAAGAGGCGCTGAGAGACTGTTTCCGTTTTACTTTGTGGGACAACCTCTGCGGCCCTTTAGAGGATGACCTCAACAGCATGACGGATTACATAATCTTCTGTCTGGACAACACTGTACCCATCAAATAGGTACAGTGTTTTTCTAACAACAAGCCATGGATTAATCCTGAAATAAAGGAGAAGAAAAGAGTCTTTAGATCCGCAGACAAACAAGAGCTGAGAGTTGTCCAAAGGAAACTGAAGTGGAAGATCAGACAGGGGAAAGACAATTATCATAAGAAGATGGAAGAGCAACTGCAGCAGGACAACATCAGAGGAGTTTGGAACAGCCTGAAGACAATTTCACAGCTGGGGAAATCTTCCTGTGTGGTACCGGTACCAAAGACCTCCCACCCCAAGGACCCCAGTAGCTACTGGCCTGTAGCCCTGACATCACATTTGATGAAGACCCTCAAGAGGCTGGTCTTAAACCATCTGCGCCCCCTAGTGAGGTCTTCATTGGATCCGCTGCATTTTGCCAACCAACTTGGCATCAGGGTGCAGGATGCAATCATCTACCTGCTACACTGGGCTCTGACTCACTTGGAGAAACCTGGAAGCATGTGAGGAACATGTTCTTTGATTTCTCCAGTGCTTTCAACACCATTCAACCACACCTTCTGAGGGACAAGCTGGAGCTATCAGGAGGGAACTACCAAATATCCCAGTGGATACTGGACTACCTCACAGGATGCCCACAGTATGTGAGGACAAGGGGATGTGTCTCTGATATGCTGGTCTGCAGTACGGGGGCCCTACAGGGAAGTGTGCTGGCACCGTTCCTCTTCACCCTCTATACTGCAGAGTTCTCCATCAATTCCCAATGCTGCCACCTCCAGATGTTCTCTGATGACTCTGCCATAGTCGGTCTCATCACAGGTGAGGACGACTTAAGAGTACAGACAGTGCAGTCAGGACTTTGTGAACTGGTGCCAACAGAATCATCTGCTGAGCAACGCAGGGAAAACTAAGGAGTTGGTGGTGGACTTTCGGAGACATGGACCCACCACACTGACACCAGTGAACATCCAGGGAGTGGACATTGAGATAATGGACTCTTATAGGTACCTGGATGTCAACCAGTCAGTGTCATCAAGTTAGTCTTTATAATCCAACTCCAGTATGTCCTCCATGGCCAGATCAAGCTGGGAAGCCCCGGCTGGATCGCACAATGCTCGCATGACCCGGGATTATCAATTGTCAGCCGGGCATTTTCCAGTCCGAGGCAGCACAAGTAGACCTGGTATGGATCCTTGCTCGATACTTTATTCTCACAGGTACAGAGGCAAGCCGTTTCACCCTCTTCTTCTCTGGTGTGAGAAACAGCAACCATTGTGGTAAACTATCTTAAACCAATGGATGAGGGCAGCATGAGGAGAAAATAAAACAGCCACACTCGTGTTTGAAGACTGTTCAAGTGTGCCCCAACCTATGGTGAAGGTCAGGACAGGAGAAACAAGCTAGTGTTCAACGATGGAGACAAAGGGTAACCGGCTTCAGTCTGTGAACTGTTAAGGTAGCTTGCTGGTAATAAGATGCAACCAAAGTGAGATGAGGTGATTGAATGACTCTGCGTAGTGACGGATGCTACTTATACAGGCATGTGACATGGACGTCACGATCACCAGCCAATCAGGATTGGTGTAATGAGCTACGTGCTTCTGAGGAATCCACTGGAGGGGTGTATCTCATAATGAGACATTGAAACTGGTCAGATGGCTCCTTGGAGAAGAACTGAACTACAACATTTAATTTCCCTTCAGGGATTAATATTAAGTATTTTTTACTTAGGATTGAATTGAAACAAATGTTATGAAAGAACTGGAGTGGGCATAAATACATGGGACTAATGCTGCTAGCTGAGGTTTGCTCCTTAGCATGTAGCCACCGTAGCCACTTGTTGATAAAGCCACATTGTTGATAAACAATGATTATTGTTGATTGTCTGTTAAGTTGAGTTTATGCTAACTTAAATACATTAAACAAGTTGGGTAACTATGTTTTTGGTTAATTTGCAGACAGATGAATTCAATTCAAATTCAAAAATACTTTATTAATCCCTGAAGGGAAATTAAATGTTGTTGTAGCTCAGTTCTTCTTCAGGGACCCATTGTAGAGGGTTATAGCTGTGTTCAAGAAGGATCTCCTGTAGCGGTCTGTGCTGCAGCAGATCTGAAGAAGCCATTGACAGAAGACACTCTGTTGTCTAGCTACTGTGTTGTGAAGAGGATGATGAGGGTTTTCCATGACGATTTTCATTTTCCGAACCATTCTCCTTTGGACAATCAACTCAATCACTCGGCACAGAAACAGACAGCGGACTTACAGGATCTAACATTAAGGTAATTAGCAATTCAATGATGCGTCCAACTTTGGTATCGGATCGATACCAAAATATGCAGTATCACACACCACTACTGGAGACACAACTGTCCCTTTACTTCCTCAGGAAACTTAGATCCTTCAGCGTTTGCAGCAAGATGTTGAAGATCTTTTATAGGTCTATTGTAGAGTGTTATCACATTCATTATCACATCTGCAGTCACCTGTTGGGGGAGCAGCATCAGAGCACAAGAGAGTCTGGCTGCAGACCTCTATTGTCAGGACCCTCCCCCCAGACCTCCTCTCTCAGGACCAGCTCTGCTGTCAGGACCGGAAGTTTATTCAAAGAATTTCAAATGAAAAGCGGACACGGAAGCACAGACCGGAAGTTTATTCAAAGCCTTTCAAAATAAAAGAGGACATACTGGAAGCCCTTATTTCTCGTTCCCCATGTGAATATGCTTTATTTCTTGGGGCCTTATTTATGTATATAATGTAACTATGATTCAAAAGTATACCAGTATACTAAGTATACTAGAAATAGCACGTTTCACATTTAGGCACAGAGTTTTAGTTTTCCCTGTGAGCACACGTTAGTTCTTGGGGCATTAATTTGTGTCTAATAAATATTATTTATATGTATTCTTGTTCAATTACAATGATTTAAAAAAATGTTTATTTCCACTTCAACTGGATAAAATGCAAGAAAAGTACAGCTATTATGATCCCCTTAAAACATTAGTGCATTATTTTACTTCAGACAGTATTTTAGATTTAATTAGCTAAAAGGACAACTGTTATTTTAGTTTGCACTACCTATTTGTTTGTTTTGAAACACAACATCTGTGCAAATGCACACTGATGTGTGATAGCACAATTTTTCTACACACCAACCTATTGCTGACTGTTCTTTGCCTCTACACTATTATTTATCATTGAAAATGTGGCCTCCTGCACTGTTGGACTCATTTTCATATTGATTTTAATGATTGCTTATTACTTTTTGTACTACGTTCTTACCTTACGCCATGGGAGCATGTGGAATTGCCAATAGAGGATGCAGGATCAATTAACTTAATTTTGTGTACTCCATTGATTAATTTACTGAATACTAGTTAAATGACCTAGAACAGCAGACACCAAATAAACTTTAAAACTTTTTATTACAGTTTTACCTCACAGTACATCATATACCCTCTCTTATTGACAATTTCCTCACAGAAGACAAACATGTTTTCAGTGTTTTGAAAGAAATCAAATCAAATCAAATCAAATCAAATCAAATCAAATCAAATCAAAACAAAAAAACTTTATTAATCCCCGAAGGGAAATTAAGTGTTGTTGTAGTTCTGTTCTTCTTCAGGGAGCCATTGCAGAAAGTTCTAGCTGTGGACAGGAAGGATCTCCTGTAGAGGGTTCTAGCTGTGGACAGGAAGGATCTCCTGTAGAGGGTTCTAGCTGTTGACAGGAAGGATCTCCTGTAGAGGGTTCTAGCTGTTGACAGGAAGGATCTCCTGTAGAGGGTTCTAGCTGTTGACAGGAAGGTTCTCCTGTAGAGGGTTCTAACTGTAGACAGAAAGGATCTCCTGTAGAGGGTTCTAGGTGTGGACAGGAAGGATCTCCTGTAGAGGGTTCTAGCTGTTGACAGGAAGGATCTCCTGTAGAGGGTTCTAGCTGTTGACAGGAAGGATCTCCTGTAGAGGGTTCTAGCTGTTGACAGGAAGGTTCTCCTGTAGAGGGTTCTAACTGTAGACAGAAAGGATCTCCTGTAGAGGGTTCTAGGTGTGGACAGGAAGGATCTCCTGTAGCGGTCTGTGCTGCAGCAGATTATGAAGAATCTTCTGACTGAGACACTCTGTTGTTGAGTTACTGTTTCCTGAAGAGGATGATGAGGGTTTTCCATCATGTTCTTCATCCTCCTTTGGACAATCAACCCAAGAGACTCCAGTTCAGTTTCCAGGACAGAATCAGTCCTCCTTATCTATCTGTTCAGCCTCCTCATGTCAATTGCTCTGATGCTTGAAAAAAAAACTTGAAAGGCTCAAAAATACATTCTTTGCCCTCATCTTCTATGTTGAGAGTGTCATCGAAGAGGTTTGCCAGTTGCTGCATGGCCTCCCCAGTACATGTGGCATCCATGTTTAAAATTGCAGTGATCTCCACCCTGGCAGCAAACAGTTGCAGGTTACTCTGTACCCAGTCCGTTGCTTTCTTGCAGTGATGTAAAACACGGATCACTGTACTGGTCTAAAGGGAAAAAAAGTGTCAGCTTTCTGTCAAGGCATGAAAGGTCATCTCGCAAAATGTAACTACATTGATATCAGGCCTACCTCTTCTTCAGTTGTCTCCACCTCCTGCACAACTTGAGCAGCAGTTTGGTCCCACATTTTCTTCCAATCTTCAGCCTAAAAAGTATTATTTTGCAATAAATATAAGCAGAGGTCACAAGGTCAGTCTACAAACCATGTAGTGGGCTGGGAAACATGACATAAGATTAACTGAAAACAACCAATAAAGACTGAGAAAAGAAGGAATGCAAACAGACCTCAGTCATGTCCTCCAATTTTCACCTCAGTCTAAAAACTGAAGGACAGATCCAGCTTCAGAACAGAGGTGGACGCTGCAACTGTATCTTTAAGGGTGGGAGGACAGGTCTGTTCTGGAGTGGCGGCCGTCATGGTGCCCTGGCAAACCTCCTGGCAAAGTGTTTTGTCAGGTCCTTCTCAAAACAGTTTTACAGCACACAGGGCAATGAAAGTGTCCCTGATATCTGCAGTTCAGTCCACATCTGCAGATAATTTTATCTAGAAGAAAGTCATGCAAAAGAAAAAAAACAAAACAAAAACATTGTGGTTAGGGACAAACAACAAGTACAGTTTATAAGTATTCTCTTTCAGGGTGAGTGTGTACACACACCCCATATCAGCAACATTCTAGTTTTTAACTTCTCACTTATCTGCTAATCATTTCACTCACATAACTCATGTACAGTTTTACTCGCAGGTCCATCATTCTCCTTTTACCAAACCACAACCTGCCAGAAGAAAGTGGCCTGGATTCATACTTATGAGTACAAACACGAACATTTGGCTAACCTTTGAATAAAATGCCACCTTTTAAATGTGCCTCTAAGTGGCTCTGTAGATTGGAGCATTTTGTGGGTTTAAACTTTAGGCATAGTGGACAGTGGAAATGACTGCAGCACGTCTTGCAGCGTTCAATTTTGGGTGTGGTGCCAGCGCTTATTATTGAAATATGCATGACAAATTTTGTCAGAATGAGTGAAAAAAATATACAGTACATAACATTTAGGTGACTCAGAACTCTTGGTCTTCTAGCAGGAGAAAGGCACATTTAAGTGAGCTCTATCATGTGTACAAGGCAACTTCAACAAGTTATAATAATACAGTGGAAACCACTTAAAATAGTGATCATGGATCAACCATTTATATGGATAAAAATGGCCAAGACACAATATTTCTATGCAAATGCAGTTTGCAAACGACAATGAAAGCATTCTTAAACTAATCCCATATATATATAATTAATACACGTATTTAATTTAGAGAATAATCCTTTAGGTAACAATAATTAAAATATGGTGAACCAATTATTAGAAGATAATGGAAATGCCTGTGATTACGAGAGTTTCTGTAACAGACGTCATTGGCAAGCACATCAAAAAGAGTTTTAAATTGTTAAGATGTCAGTCACATAGTATCAAAGCATTAGCCCGAAATATACAAGTTAAAAATTGTAATTTCAGGGAATACCCCATCTCTAATGGAGGAATAAACCTGCTTGATAAGAAATGCACTGACAAATATATTAGAAATAATTTTATTCAAATCTCAAACCCTATATGCAAGTACAGGTGGGCACCTCTCAGTAAAAAAACAAAGGAGGGAAGCGTTGATAGAGAAGCTCTAGCGCTGCTAATGCAGCTACTGTGTGGCCATATTTAGCAAGAGTTTAGACTCTTCTACCGATTGATTTTCAGAAAAAATGTGACTTGCGACAAATAAAGTGACTTTTTATGCTGTTATTGGATACGCAGACTCTAATGTGAAGCATGCGCTAGCCACCGTTAGTATAACCACGATAACAACGCTACGGACTACCGTAAAGTCCAAAACTCAATTCTTTCAAATTCATATAACTTAACAGGGCGGTGTGTAGTGTGCAACGTAATGTTCTAATGAATACCTGTTTCTATTTCTTGGTTTAACAAAAAGTTATCACTTAACTTCAACTCACCTCGTCTCCACACTTCACATGGGAAATGATAAATACGTAACTTCTGGTCCTGACAGAAGAGCTGGTCCTGAGAGTGGAGATCTGCAAAGAAGGGTCCTGAGAGGTGAGGTCTGCAGCCAGACCCCTCTCTCAGAGCAAGTGACATGAAGAGGTTAAACAGATTGATAAGGAGGGCTGGCTATGTTCTGGGGACTGAATGTGCTGCCGTTATTATTAGGCCCGAGCACCGAAGGCAGGGCGAAGGCCTATTGATTCCTCACTGTTTATTCTTATTATTATTAAAGAGGCCATTCCATTAAAAATGTTTTTTCCTGAGGTTTCTGTTGAATATTTTAGCTCCACAGGTGTTCTTACCTTCATAATGTCTGTGAAAACAGGTCAACAACTTGTCTTTCAGTTTTAATCTCTCACACTACGCAGGTGGCGATAACACCCGAGTTCTCCCGAGTCAGAATGGCCTGTATCTGTTTCATCACAACTCCTCTGTTCGTTAGTATTCGGCAGCCCTTGCAGTTGAAACCACGCCTAGCATGCAGCTCACTAAAAGCTGTAGCACAAGATGTAACAAATAGGAAGACACGACGTCTGATGTTGCCATGCGCAGCGGGGCAGGAAACAGTATACCTTACTCTCATAGGCTAGTTTGTTAGCCAGTCTGAGTCCAGCAAATTCGAATAATGAATATGAACGAGCTGCAGCCGAAGCTGCCTGACGGAAGGATTGAAAGGTCTGCTAATGAGTGTTTCCTGACATTTTTTTAGACATAAAATGTTTCATATTACTGGTTAATACTTAACAAATAACCACAAAGTCCTGAAATTTGTCTGAAATGGCCTCTTTAAAGACCTTATGCCGAAACAATCGCATTTCTGAACATACAATTTCAAGCCTCCTATTTCAGCTATCTCCTCCTATAGTTTTATAGATATCAACACCAAACTTGGTCAGTACACTCTCAAGGAGTAGGGGTTTAAAACTTCTATAAGCTTATATAAGAATATTTACCGTGTGGGCGGGGCATAACCTCAAAGTTTGACTTCTCGCCAAAAACAGATAAATGCTAATAACTTCTACAAAAATGACAGGATCTTCACCAAAATGCTAGAGGATTATGATACTTGCTTCCTAATCAAAACTATGGTGTCATATTTTCAGATAACTTTAGCCCCACCCACTGGAAACCTAAAGTGTCACCTCATGGTTATGGGGGTGTAATTCAGGCCGAACAATTTATGAAAAAAAAAAAGACTTTTCTTCAGGGGGCGTGGTCTTCAAATCCCGGCAAAGTTAGATGTCGCAGAAAACACCAATTTTGATGAGAATTACGCAATTCCGATCGGATTGGTACCAAACTGCTTAGGATAGATCATGGTCAGGGCCTAAACCTATTTGAGTTGAGGACACTTAAATGTATATCCCTGCCCACTGCTTTCACTTAGGATTCTGAAATTTGATATACTGATGGAACACACCGGGACCTAGAAAAAAGCGTCTTTGACCCATATCCGGAACCCAACTAGAAGTCGGCCATTTTGGAAAAACTGAACATTTTGCCATTTCACACGTCTTGCACTTGACCTAACGCCTCCTAAAGGTTTTCACTGATCTGCACCAAACTTGGTCAGTATGTTCATTAGACATGGGGAAACAAAAGTTCTATCACGATTGTACAGATTCGCCTTAGTTTTGGCGTGGCTTAACCTCAAACTTAGCTTTCAAGTCAAAAAAATCAGAAAAAACAAACCCTTATAACTTCCTGAATATTTATCTGATCTAAATGAAAATGTACAGTGATTATCACAGCAGGGTCCCTAACAAAACTATGCTTTTCAGGGAGTGAGTGCACATGAGGGGAAATGCTCTGGTGAGGCGGTGGCCACACGGTCGGAGCGGCGCCAAGGTGCCGTTCATCGCTTGCGGCTTTGATTATTATTGTCATTGTTCATAATTATGTTTACTCCTAACTTGTGTTTGTGCCGAAGTTCTGCATGTGTGTCAGAAAGATCTCGGAGCCCATGACAATTATGTGTTTTTTGTAATGTGTCTTTTTCAAATTTAAAGGGACTTAAGGCAAGATTTGTGAAAAACTACACATGCATTTCCAGTTTATTCAATGCTAATGGGTCATGAAGCATTAAAAACCCATAATAACGAGGCCATCCGCATATATGTCTGTTGCCTTGGACACGCTGTGTGCTACATAATGCGCTGCAGTTCGACGTCCGAATTTCCCGCGCAGTTGTAGGGATGTGACGTAAATTGACGCTGCATGCGCGTTGCCGACAGCTCTTGAACAGGAAGAACATGGCCGCCGTGGACTTGGATTCAAACACTGAAGGTATACTTATGGATGTTTCTGCAGCCAGCAAACGACCTGCATCCACTCTCACCCCCCAAAAAAGTGGCACCACGAAGAAAAAAAAGACTTTATCAGCGGCATCTCGTGAGTCTAAAAAAAAATATGACCGAAGCCGGGCAGGCACCCGCATAAATATTGGATATGCGTTCGGTTCATGGAGGGAACTTCAGCTGCATTTGGGAGTGAAAACGGATGCTGACATGGCTCATTTCCTTGTGACCAGGTGAGAAAACATTATAGGTCGTGTTTAGAGCCTGATACAGTATGAAAATGATGAGATCAAATCAAATAACAGAGTGGAGAGACCTGACGTGAAGTATGTTGGCCTCCCCGGTGCAGTGCTGTGAAGACGAACATTCTGTAAAGTGTCTGTGCGCGCTCCAGTGCCGGCTTGGCTGGTGGCTGCAGTTAGCCACAGCGCCTGTCGTGGCAGCACTGAGTCAGATTTTGTAAAGCTGCCTTAAGTTCCTTTAATAGTTAAAACCCCAAATTAGGAGTTCAAAATTAAAAAGAAAATGCTTTATTATCAAATTGTAGCAAGTCTTTGGGCGAAAGGCGGGGGACACCCTTGACAGGTCGCCAGTCCATCACAGGGCCACACATAAGCAAACAACCACTCATACACAGCTAGGGACAATTTTGAGTTCCCAATTAACCTCTTGCATGTTTTTGGACTGTGGAAGGAAGCCGGAGGTTCCGGAGAAAACCCACGCATGCACGGGGGGGACATGCAAATTCCATGCAGAAAGGTCCCATTCCAAATTTTTGTGAAGGTGTGTTTGTATTTAGAAGGTATTTTGTTATCTAAATAGAGACAATGCAAAAATTAAGTATGGCATAGAAAAGATAATGATGAAACTGTTACTGCATTAAGGAGGAGTGGCAACATAACAAGATCAGAGAGATGGTAAAAAGATTTCAGTTACACCTGAGAGCAGATCAGACAGCTGAAGCTTTCTTATGATGGAGATCCAAGACAGATCTGAGCTCTGCTTTCCACAACTCAACAGCTCCTGCAGGAAACCAATGATTCACGGGTCTAAGGCTGTTCTTCTAAACACTGTGCTGTGCTTCATCTCTCTGATTACTGTAGTGCTCAATCTGCTCGTCATCATCTCAGTCTCCCACTTCAGGCATTGTTTGAATTCACATCAGAAGCAACAGATTGATATTTTTGAAATGTGAAATGAAATGTAGTTGATATACTGTAGATGTAATTGTTCTTCTGTCTTCTTTCAGGCAGCTTCACACACCAGCAAACATCCTCCTCCTCTCTCTGGCTGTCTCAGATTTTCTTGCTGGTCTTTTTCTGATGCCTTTAGAAACTTTTAAATTTACAACATGTTGGTTTCTTGGGGATTTTATGTGTGTTTTATACATTTATCTGATTGGTCAGAGTCTCAATGCTTCAGTTGGAAACATAGTTCTAATATCAGTTGATCGTTATGTAGCTATTTGTCTCCCTCTGCATTATCCTACCAGAATCACTGTGGTAAGAGTTAAATACTGTGTTTGTATCCTTTGGCTCTATGTTGCTTCCTTTACCCTTTTCTATGTTAAATATGGGCTCATCAAACCAGATAGCAGTAATTCCTGCTATGGAGAGTGTACTTTTGTTGTAAACTATATTGCAGGTACAGTTGATCTAATCTTAAACTTCATATTTCCAGTTACAATCATTGTTGCTCTGTACATGAGAGTGTTTATGGTGGCTGTGTCTCAGGCTCGTGCCGTGCGCGCTCATGTTACAGCTGTCAGACTTCATCATTCAGTCGATTTAAAAACAAAGAAATCTGAACTGAAAGCAGCCAGGACTCTTGGTGTTGTTGTTGTTGTATATCTGATGTGTTACTGTCCATACTATTGCTATTTTTTCAGTGCAGTTGATGTAAACAGTCAGACATATGCATTTGTTGTTATGTTCGTACTTTATTTTAATTCTTGTCTGAACCCTGTAATCTATGCCCTGTTTTATCCCTGGTTTAGAAAAACAGTAAAATTGATTGTGACTCTGCAGATTCTGCAGCCTGGCTCCTGTGAGGCCAATATAATGTAGACAGACTGTGAACTGTTTCTAACACGCATTCAAGAGAAACTTTTTTTACCAATTAAATAAACAATGATGGACTGGATCAGGAATGTGTACATCCGAGGGACGGCGCATGTATGATATTTTGGAGATAAAGTCAGGGAGGATAGATTTAGTTTGGATATGTAGAAGGAATAGAGGGTTTAATGGATACTGAGTTGGGAATTGCCAACTAGAGGAAGACCAAAGAGGAGATATCGGGATGTTGGCTGTGTTACTTTTAAAGCTCTTCATTCGTTGGCTCCCACTTACCTTTCCTAGCTGCTTAGTTGGTATGTTCCTGGTCATGCACTTCGTTCCTGCGACCAACATCTCCTACGTATTCCTTCTGGACGTTATAGAACTTGAGGTGAACGTGCATTTTCAGTCTGTGCCCCTAAATTATGGAACAAACTCCCCCTGTCTGTCTGGCTCTCTCCATCGATCACTGTTGTTAAATCCAGGTTAAAGACACACTTTTATTCTATTGCTTTTAATGTGTCTTAATTTTGACTGTTTTACTGTTATGTGATATTGTATATTGCTTTACTGTACAGCACTTGGATGGTTAAATCCTGTAAATGGGCTTTATAAATATGGTATGATCCAAATTCAGGGTCTGCATTCTTTTAAGGTCATATTTTAAGGATGTTACGTCACACGGCCATGATGAAAACTGTCCAATTCCTAAGGATTCTTCAAATGCTTCCTCGAAATGCGTACTATGCAGATTTTAAGGATGGGTCTGGTGTATCCTTTCACTTTCTACATATCCCACAATTCCATTGGGCAATTCGTCAGAGAGTTTAAACCAATGACGGGAAGCAATCGGTAGTGCAGAGAGAGAGGAGTTTGCGTTCAGATGTAAGTTTAGGTCTTTGGTTTTAGCGTTAAGCATGTTTTTAATGTATGTTTACATCTCTAAAAACTTCCCATTCGTACCTCCTGTGTAAGTATTTACACACGCAGGTAATTTCTTGTTAGTGATTTAAGCTTTGGAGCAACCTGTGGGGTGGAGGTACAAAAATAAATCTATTTATAAATCTTATTCTCAGCCAGTCAGCAGTGACGATGAGGAGGACACGAATGAAGAGCTCTCATCAAGTTTTTGGTTTTATGTTATAAACTTCTTCAGAATAAACTGATTGAAAGAAATACTTCTCATTATTCACTGTTTTTACTTTTTCCAAATAATAAGAATTTTCTGGCTATTTTTTAATAAGTTGAGTCTTACAGGGTTAAGTTAATACTTTAGAAAATATACTTATTTTAGTCGACGAAATCTACAATTGATTTTAGTCGACTAAAACTGCCACATATCTTCGTCGACTAAAATTAGACTACAATTAAATCTACTTTAGTGACTAAAATTGAAAAGAATTTTAGTCAAAAGACTATGACTAAAACTAAATTAAAATTTCTTGCCAAAATTAACACTGGAAATGACATGACCAAATAAGGAACAGAGACTGTGAACCAGACCTGAGAAGAGACAACACAGATCCTAAACATGAAACTCAGACACCAGACAAAGACAACACTAATTCAATGTTAACAAAAGAAGCACCATGACTAAACATAAAGACATGATACTAAAAACAAACCTAAATCTAAACCAAGCTCAAAAAGCCAGATATAAAACACACAAAGACCCAAACCCCAAAAACAACAACTCAAAAACCCACAACACTAAACACAGAACAGGAGACCATGGATAAATCCCATGGCTTCTGACTGGTGATGCAATGTGTTTGTCATTGTGGGTCTTTTAAGTTTGTTTTTGTCTTATTTTTTATAGTTTAAATTCTCCAAGTATTTCCTGTGATTTTATTTTGTAGGGGTATTGGGTTTCCTGTTTTACCTTTGTCACAGGCTGTGCTCTTTTTGCTCTGTTTTATTTGTGGATTTTGTGTTCGGGATGCAGTTTTGTTAGTTTATTTTTTAATTATTTTAGTCTCTGTGTAGTTTAGTTCTGATGTATTTAGTTTTGTTGATCATTTACACACTCCCTCTGTAACTCTCTGGTTTGACACATTTGATACACATTGTTTGATTTGTTTCTGTGCCCACTTGCTCCAGTTATTCCCTCTAAGTAACCACTCATCGTCTGTTTAAATGATCACCTCACTTCCAGCATGTTGTCAGAACCTTACCGCCTTCAGTACCATGTTTTGCCTTTGTGTCTCCAGGTACAAATAAACGTAATTAAAGCTGTTGTATTTTATTTCATCTCATCATTGAGTTCCACATAGTTTTCCACCTAAGTGCATGAGCTGTTAGTGAGCAAAAGGATGACTGTTTCAACTTTGGTAGTATGCGTAAAATGGGAAACACTATATGTGAAATGGCAACACCTTGTTGAATAAGAAAGATTGAAGTGTTGTGGCACCGAGAAGGAGTGGCCTCAAAGCTCCACTAAGATTAGAATACAGTAACAAAACAAGACGGATAATAATATATTAACTACAGCTGATAGCTGGTCAGTAGCTGAAGCTTTCTTATGATGGAAGTCCAAGACAGATCTGAGCTCTGCTTTCCACAACTCAACAGCTCCTGCAGGAAACCAACGATTCACGTGTCTAAAGATTTGCTGCTGAAAATTGTGCTGTCTTTTATCTCTCTGATCACTGTAACACTCAATCTACTCATCATCATCTCAGTCTCCCACTTCAGGCAGAGATTAATTTTAAAGTTTAAGTTTTGGAAATGTGAAGTCAAATTTTCACAAGATCATAATGATATTTTTATTAATTATATTGTGTGTAATTCATGGGTAATTGTATTTTTCTCTCTTCTTTCAGGCAGCTTCACACACCGACTAACATCCTCCTCCTCTCTCTGGCTGTCTCAGATTTTCTCGTTGGTCTCTTTCTGATGCCTTTAGAAACGTTCAGATTTACAACATGTTGGTTTCTTGGGGATTTTATGTGCATTTTGTTTTTCTTTCTGGTCTCTCTTATTTTCACGACTTCGTTTGGAAATATTATTCTCATATCAGTTGATCGTTATGTAGCTATTTGTCTCCCTCTGCATTATCCTACAAGAATCACTTTGACAAGAGTTAAATTTTGTGTTTATATCTGTTGGCTCTGTGCTGCTTCGTTGAGCGTTTTCTATGTTAAATATGGGGTCATTGAACCAACTAAGAGTAATTCCTGTTATGGAGAGTGTAAGTTTTTATCAAACTATGTTACAGGCATAGTTGATCTAATCTTAAACTTCATATTTCCAGTTACACTCATCATCGTTCTGTACATGAGAGTGTTTATGGTGGCTGTGTCTCAGGCTCGTGCCATGCGCTCTCATGTTACAGCTGTCAGACTTCATCATTCAGTAGATTTAAAAACAAAGAAATCTGAACTGAAAGCAGCCAGGACTCTTGGTGTTCTTGTTGTTGTATATCTGATGTGTTACTGTCCATATTACTGTTATTCTCTTATTGTGGTTGATTTAAGCAATCATTCATACTCATTTGTTTTTGTATTCTTTTTTTATTTGAATTCATGTTTAAACCCTGTGATCTATGCCCTGTTTTATCCCTGGTTCAGAAAAACTGTAAGATTGATTGTGACTCTGCAGATTCTGCAGCCTGGCTGCTGTGAGAACAATATAATGTAGAAAGATTGTTAACTGTATGTACTGACACTCACTTGAAAGAAAGTTCTTTTGTTAAACGTTCAATCTAGAACATACAAATGTCTCTACTGTAATTACTTGCAAAATTGGGAGGGGTTGACAGTAACTTGTAGTGTAAAGGGGATTTGATTGGTCAATAAAACTAGAAGCTCCATTGTGGTGGAAGAATGTAGTTATGAAAAAGGTCAAGTGAGTGAGTTTTATAGAAAATGAGTTTTAGTTTAAAATCATGCTTGAAATGAGAGTAGTCAGGTAGGTTTATATGAAGCCCTCTAAAGTATAATGGTGCGCTCACACCGGATGCTTTGTAAGTGTCAAGCAACGCTCCCAACGCTTCAAGTTTGACGAATGTAAGTTGAAGTTTGTAACGCCTGCCACTTTGAGTCAACGCTTGAAAAGTTGACACTGCTAATGGTCACAAAGCACCGCAGAGACACTGACGTTCCCTTGACGGGCTCTACCGTAGACTTTACATGTAATCTGGATGCTTCTGATGCTGATGCTTGGGCTGGTGTGAACGCACCAGAATGCTGTTGAGCTGTCTTTATAGAGATGCTGATACTGAGTTACTGTTTCTGTCATCTGACTTCCGAGCTCTTTGACCAGATTGTCTTGGAGATATTGATTTTTTAGCTGCGAATCTAATCTGACTTGTTGATGAGGAATCCAAGAACAAGATGTTTGATTATAATAATTTCTCATTGTGACGGGGGGGGGGGGGGGGGGGGGGGGGG
>SSNP01000126.1:82971-98387 GCA_006937955.1 Pachypanchax playfairii | reverse complement strand
TAGGGTGGGTTGGGCTTGGCCACCCTACTTTAGCTTAGCTTTGCTTCACTCCGTTTTCTGCTTTCACCTGTTACATGTGTCAGATGTTCAGTTACTCATCTGCCTCTTTAATTCATATTGGTACATGTTATAAATTGGGTCTGTTTGTAGCATTGGCTGTCTGAATTGGAAATGTTCTGTGCTGTTGAAACTGTAACTACTTAGAATAACTTCCCTTTGCTGACCTCCTGACAATCCTGAGCAGCCGAAACTTCAGGCCGGTTGGATGACAGTCAGAAGGAAGCGTAGTCGGGTTGGTCTATTTACTGGCCGGGGTCTCTGCCCAGTTAATATAGCAGCAAACTGGCTTATGCTAGCATCACTCTGTGAGCGTTTAACAACTGTGAACGGATTTGACACAGTTTTACCAACTAAGCTAGTCTGTGAAGAATAAGACAATCATAGTTTTCATGTACTGACTGACTGTTCGAAGTGGAGGAAGCGACCAGAGCAGGAGAGTGATGCAACACATCAAACACACTCGTTACCACACCATGCAGCTGCCGAAGGTGTTTTGTCATGTTTGTTGTACATCCTCCTTTGGCACTAACAAGTTTATCACAGGTGTTGCACTCAGCGAGTCCATCTTTTTGCAAATTAAAATGAAACAGGGGTGCACAAAAGCAGCATGCAGGTACACAAGTGGACTCAATATATAAAAGCCGCTCCAGAGGAAAATTTGCAATTCACGTTTGCGTCTTTAACATACAATGTTTGGCTGAGCTGCGTGAATTGTTTCGTTAATCAGAGGCAGGATTCAAATCATTGAAGAGTCCCGCTGACTTATTTTGTTTAACTGAGCCGCGGTTCCGCGGATAAGGTTGTTGATCAGACTGTCGATCAGCTGATCTCTTGCGTCGCAGCGCAGCTCTGCATGAGTGACGGTTCAAAGTCTTGAAGATGCCGGTTTTTCTCATAAATTCTCCTGCCGGTCAAGAATAATGTTAATAATTGTAATTGCGAGGCCAGCACTAGTTTGTTTGTTCACATTGCGGGCATTTAGGAACCAAAAAAAGAATCGAAATTCAAACATCTTCATAACGATTCCAGAACCGGATGTAAGGAACCGGTTCCTATTTTGGAACCGGTTCTCGGTGCCCAACCCTGGTCATTCGCGAGGGGGGGAGGGCCGAGTCTCAAGAAAATCCCAAATCAGGGATCCCAGTGTTGAGGGTGCATTCACACAAGCCCTCTTTAGTCCGTTTGAATCAAGTTTTAGATTACCCAGAAAGTCCGATTATTTGGGGGAGGTGTGAATGAGAAATCAAATTCTGATTCAGACCAAACAACCAAACTTGTAAACATTTAAAAACGTGGATCTCGGTTCAAGTGAAACAAACTCTGATGCAGTTTGATTGCATGTGTGAATGGCAACCGGACTGGGAAGCGGACTATATTGTGCAGGGCATCCTGGGTAAATATAATATAAACAACTGCGCTTAGCCTATGGTAAATTACATTTAAGTGTTGTGTATGCAGGGAGCCACTAGACGGAGCAGTGTTTTACTGTTGTTTATATTATCACTGACTGCAGAAGAAGATGTACAGTGGGGCAAAAAACTATTTAGTCAGCCACCAATTGTGTAAGTTCTCCCACTTAAAAAGATCAGAGAGGCCTGTAATTTTCATCATAGGTATACCTCAACTATGAGAGACAAAATGAGGGAAAAAAAATCCAGAAAATCACATTGTCTGATTTTTAAAGAATTTATTTGCAAATTATGGTGGAAAATAAGTATTTGGTCACCTACAAACAAGTAAGATTTCTGGCTTTCACAGACCTGTAACTTCTTTAAGAGGCTCCTCGGTCCTCCACTCGTTACCTGTATTAATGGCACCTGTGTGAACTCGTTATCAGTATAAAAGACACCTGTCCACAACCTCAAACAGTCACGCTCCAAACTCCACTATGGTCAAGACCAAAAAGCTGTCAAAGGACACCAGAAACAAAATTGTAGACCTTCACCAGGCTGGGAAGACTGAATCTGCAATAGGTAAGCAGCTTGGTGTGAAGAAATCAACTGTGGGAGCAATTATTAGAAAATGGAAGACATACAAGACCACTGATAATCTCCCTCGATCTGGGGCTCCCCGCAAGATCTCACCCCGTGAAATGATCACAAGAACGGTGAGCAAAAATCCCAGAACCACACGGAGGGACCTAGTGAATGACCTGCAGAGAGCTGGGACCAAAGTAACAAAGGCTACCATCAGTAACACACTACGCCGCCAGGGACTCAAATCCTGCAGTGCCAGACGTGTCCCCCTGCTGAAGTCAGGACACGTCCAGGCCCGTCTGCGGTTTGCTAGAGAGCATTTGGATGATCCAGAAGAGGATTGGGAGAACATCATATGGTCAGATGAAACCAAAATAGAACTTTTTGGTAGAAACTCAACTTGTCGTGTTTGGAGGGGAAAGAATGCTGAGTTGGATCCAAAGAACACCATACCTACTGTAAAGCATGGGGGTGGAAACATCATGCTTTGGGGCTGTTTTTCTGCAAGGGGACCAGGACGACTGATCAGTGTAAAGGAAAGAATGAATGGGGCCATGTATCGTAAGATTTTGAGTGAAAACCTCCTTCCATCAGCAAGGGCATTGAAAATGAGACGTGGCTGGGTCTTTCAGCATGACAATGATCCCAAACACACCGCCCGGGCAACGAAGGAGTGGCTTCGTAAGAAGCATTTCAAGGTCCTGGAGTGGCCTAGCCAGTCTCCAGATCTCAACCCCATAGAAAATCTCTGGAGGGAGTTGAAAGTCCATGTTGCCCAGCGTCAGCCCCAAAACATCATTGCTCTAGAGGAGATCTGCATGGAGGAATGGGCCAAAATACCAGCAACAGTGTGTGAAAACCTTGTGAAGACTTACAGAAAACGTTTGACCTCTGTCATTGCCAACAAAGGCTATATAACAAAGTATTGAGATTAACTTTTGTTATTGACCAAATACTTATTTTCCACCATAATTTGCAAATAAATTCTTTAAAAATCAGACAATGTGATTTTCTGGATTTTTTTTCCTCATTTTGTCTCTCATAGTTGAGGTATACCTATGATGAAAATTACAGGCCTCTCTGATCTTTTTAAGTGGGAGAACTTACACAATTGGTGGCTGACTAAATACTTTTTAGTCTGCAGGTCAAGCAGCTGGAAGCACCGGGGATATGTGGTGATTATATACCTTATTTGCTTGCCATAGGGGGTTTCCCATGTGATGAGCAAGTTCTGTGTGGAAACGTTTTTTATTAGCTGCTAGCTAACATGTAGCTACAGCATGTAGCTGAAGTGGAGGAGCTTCGACTGGAAGACACACCACAGAGGATTTTATTGCTTTTTTTATTTTATTGGATAAGTGAGGCATGCAGGATGGTGTGTGAGGAAGACAGAGGACCTTAGGAGGAACTGCAGAAAGTTTCTGTTTGCTCTAGAAGAGCCACAGGACAACTATGAGCTCTTTGCCACGGACTGAATCGATGATTGAGCTTCAAACAGGTAGGAGCTGCTTTTATCAGAGTCAGTTTGTGATCAGCGGGGCTGGAGAGCATGATTAGTGAGCTGAACTCATGATATTTTATTGTCCTGGTCGGTTTGGGGATCAGAGCGGGTTTGGTGAGGAATATTGGTCGACCTCAGCATTGGAGCGCACGGGGGGGTTAACGAGCCTGGCACCCAGATGGCTGAAGGCTTCGTGCTGTGTTATTCTGTTTATATTACATATACCACCTTTAACATTTGTTTGGCTGAGCTGTATGAATTTTTACGTTTAAACAGAGGCGGGGTTTATTATTAAATAAATGAGAAATCCTGCTGACTTCTTTTCTTTGTTTTGTTTGACTGATATGTTTCTCAACTTAGCCAAAGATCCAGCTGACAGTGATCAGCTGATCTATTCCATCGCGCACGGCGCGGCTGTCATGCAGTTTTCTAAACTCAGTGTTATTCTGCATTTCCACCAGCATAACAATATAGTTAAAGCACACTGCGCCGTTCCCTGTTTATGGACAGTCAACAATAACGACCAAACTCCCACTCTCCCACCCCACTCCGACATTGCTAGAAAGGAGGCTGTTTTCAGAAGTGGACCTGATGTTTGATAAGGCTCTTAGTTAGTGTGTAAAATAGTAAACACTATATGTGAAATAGCAACACCTTGTTGAGTAAAATAGATTAAACTGTTGTTGCACTGAGAAGGAGTGGCTTCAAAACTCCATAGAGACTGAAATACAGTAACTAAAGCAGACGGGTAATAATATATTAACTACAGCTGGTAACTGGACAGGAGTTGAAGCTTTCTGATGATGGAGGTCCAAGACAGATCTGAGCTCTGCTTTCCACAACTCCTCAACAGCTCCTGCAGGAAACCAACGATTCACGTGTCTGAAGATTTGCTGCTGAAAATTTTGCTGTCTTTTATCTCTCTGATCACTGTAACACTCAATCTACTCATCATCATCTCAGTCTCCCACTTCAGGCAGGGATTAATTTTTAAGTTTAAGTTTTGGAAATGTGAAGTCAAATTTTCACAAGATCATAATGATATTTTATTAATTATATTGTGTGTAATTCATGGGTAATTGTATTTTTCTCTCTTCTTTCAGGCAGCTTCACACACCGACTAACATCCTCCTCCTCTCTCTGGCTGTCTCAGATTTTCTTGTTGGTCTCTTTCTGATGCCTTTAGAAACGTTCAGATTTACAACATGTTGGTTTCTTGGGGATTTTATGTGTGTTTGCTTTTTCTTTCTGGTCTCTCTCATTTTCACTACTTCAATTGTTACCATTGTTCTCATATCAGTTGATCGTTATGTAGCTATTTGTCTCCCCCTGCATTATCCAATCAGAATCACTGTGGTAAGAGTTAAAAACTGTGTTTGCATCTTTTGGCTTTATGCTGCTTGCTTGAGCTTTTTTTATTTAAAAGATGAACTGATTCAATCAGGGAGGAATAATTCCTGCATTGGGGAATGTCTAGTTTTTATAAACTATATTACTGGAGCTATTGACCTTATTCTGAACTTCATATTTCCAGTTACAGTCATCATTGTTCTGTACATGAGAGTGTTTATGGTGGCTGTGTCTCAGGCTCGTGCCATGCGCTCTCATGTTACAGCTGTCAGACTTCATCATTCAGTAGATTTAAAAACAAAGAAATCTGAACTGAAAGCAGCCAGAACTCTTGGTGTTCTTGTTGTTGTATATCTGATGTGTTACTGTCCATATTACTGTTATTCTCTTTCTGAGGTTAATTTAAGCAGTAAATCATATGCATTTTTCTTGATCTTTCTCATTTATTTTAATTCTTGTCTAAACCCTGTGATCTATGCTCTGTTTTATCCCTGGTTTAGAAAAACTTTTAGGTTCATTGTGACTCTGCAGATTCTTAAGCCTGGATCCCGTGAGGCCAACATACTGTAGAGAGTGTCAACTCATTATACTGACACCCAATTGAAAGAAACATTTTTTATGAATCATTAAAGTACACTAAAACAAATTACTCTTCTTTAAGTAGTGGGGGGAAATGTGAATAAATATTTAAACATGGATTAATTGAGTTTTTTTTAAGTTTACCTTAAATATTATGAAAAATAACATGTAACATGTTCTCTTTTTAATAAGCATTAAACATTCTTTTGGATTTCAATCATTATCTGTCATTTTAAAGAAAAAATACATTACTGAATACACTATAAAGAAACAGTAAAGTTCTAAAATGCACTTATAGAATGTGATTTAGAGCGAACAAAGAAAATATTACCCATTTTTGGATATGCAAACAAGTTAGTATCATGCTTGAATGTACAAGTTTTTGTAAAAGAATCAACTTAAAAAAATCACAAGTTGACCTTTTTTTTAATAACTAATTTTATTTTTTTTATTTTCAGTAACTGCTCTGTGATAAACTGGCAACATATTCAGGATGTACTCCAGTGATGGCTGGAGAAAGTCACCAGCATCACACAACCCTGCATAAGAAGAAGCGCGTGTTGAAAATGTTTTGTTAGATTTTAGGAGGAGACCTCCACCCCTGTCCCTCATCGTACACAAAATTATAGTGACAACAGTGAACGCGCATTCAGGTTTCTGGAAGCCATCATCAACCAGGACATGAAATTGACAGTCAACATAGTTACGGTCATTAAAGAGGCCCTTCCATTAAAAACGTTTTTTTCTGAGATTTCTGTGGAATATTTTAGCTCCACAGGTGTTCTTACCTTCATAGTGGGTGTGAAAACAGGTCAACAACTTCTCTTTCAGTTTTAATCTCTCAAATTACGCAGGTGGCAATAACACCCGAGTTTGAACGGCCTGTATCTGTTTCATCACAACTCCTTTGTTTGTTGGTATTCTGCAGCTCCTGCAGTTGAAACCACGCCTAGCATGCTGCTGGCTAAAAGCTGTAGCATAAGATGTAGCAAACAGAAAGACACGACGTCTGACGTTGCCATGCGCAGCGGGGCAGGAAACAGTATACCTTGCTCTGATAGGCTAGTTTGTTAGCCAATCTGAGTCCAGCATATTCAAATAATGAATATGAACAAGCTGCTGCTGAAGCCTGACGGAAGGAGCCAGAACCACTCGAATTTTAACGCAAACAGATTGACAGGTCTGTTAATCAGTGTTTCCTGACATTTTTTAGATATAAAATGTTTCATATTATGGGTTACTAGTTAAGAAATAACCACAAAGTCATGAAATTTGTATGAAATGTTCCCTTTAAGAGTGATTACTTGTTTTCCACCCCTCTACATTTTATAAGGGTGACTGGAACTTTAAAGATGTGTGGGTGCTCTCACAAACATTCCAACACTGGGACTAATGCTTGATAATTGCATGAAATCTTGCCATCTTGCCTCATTCCACCCAATACAACCCCCATCAAACTCCATCACTCGTTCCTAGTGCTGTCTAACGTTTACATCTGTTTACATTTTTGTTAACATTCGGAGAAACAATTAAATATCAAACATTTACCAATAAGATGGAAAGGAAAAGACTTAAGATAACATGTAGTGTTGAAAAGCCCAAGAGAGAGGCTAAAGGGGATGGCATAAAGATATCAACTGTTATTAGAAACACTCTTCTGGGGGTTGTGATGATGATGGAGTTTCAGGATAGAAACAAACTCTGCTTTCCACACCTTAATAACTCCTGTATGAAGCCAACTCTTCATCAGTCTAAATCTTTAATTCTTAGCATTCTTCTGTTCATCTCTCTGATTACTGCAGTTCTGAACCTACTTGTCATCATCTCAGTCTCCCACTTCAGGCACAAATTAACTTTTCAGTTTATTCAACACTTTACTTTAGACTCGTGAAATTAGATTTACAATATTGAACTAAATATTTAGTATGTATAATTTGCAATTATTGATTATTTATGGTAATTTATATTTTTGTCTCATTACAGAAAACTCCACACACCTGCTAACATCATCCTACTGTCTTTGGCTGTTTCAGACTTTTTAGTTGGCTGTTTGTTGATGCCTTTAGAAATCCTGAGAAATACTTCCTGTTGGTTACTTGGAGACATCGTGTGTTGTTTATATTTTTATTTATATTGTCACATTGTTGCAACTTCAGTTGGAAATATTGTCTTTATATCAGTCGATCGTAACACAGCAATTTGTGACCCTTTGCATTATCCCACTAGAATCACTTTGGCAAGAGTTAAAGTTGGTGTTTTTCTCTGTTGGCTCTGTGCTGCTTCCTTCAGCTTTTTGTATTTGAAAGATGAGTTGTCTCAGCTAGGCAGTGGTAGATCCTGTATTGGAGAGTGTAAAATTGTTGTGAATTATATTGCTGGAATTGTTGACCTTATTTTAAACTTCATATTTCCAGTTATAGTCATCATAGTTTTATATATGAGAGTATTTAAGGTGGCTGTATCTCAGGCTCGTGCCATGCGCTCTCACATTACAGCTGCAAGATTTAATCAAACTGCTTCTTTAACAAAGAAATCAGAGTTAAAAGCAGCCAGGACGCTTGGTGTTCTTGTACTTGTCTTTTTAACATGTTTTTGCCCTTATTACATTGTCTCTCTTGCTGGGAACACTTCATCTTTGGTATATGTAACTTATCTCTTCTATTTCAATTCCTGTATAAACCCTGTTATCTACACCCTGTTTTACCCCTGGTTCAGGAAATCTATTAAACTTATTGTCACTCTGCAGATACTGAAGCCTGGCTCATGTGAAGCCAACATACTGTAACAAAACTGATGACTGACTGAATAGACACTTGCTCTAAAGAGATCATTTAATAACTAAAGAATATCAAAATATTGCTATTTTATATGTTTAAAAATCCATATCTTAAACTTCTCTATGTAAGAAATGCTGCTTGGTCTTGGTATAATGTTCTTCAAATTCAGAAAAAAAAAACTTCATGAGTTATGAACATAAAAATGTGTGTGTTTTTTTTTCATTTGTAACGCATTCACTTTGGTTTGAACTTGATTCATTTCTGTTATTTAGAAGAAAATACGATGTTCACTAAAATGCACATTATACAGTGGGGGGGGTTGCAAATGGCTAACAGAGAATAAATTAAAGAGAAATAGAAGAGAAAATCCCTGATCAGATTGGGTGCTCTAAACTTGGTTTAATTTTGTCCTACTAAAATGTTGAGCAACGATGATGATGTTTTCTGGTGCCAAATACTGACTGCTAAAAACAACTCATCAGAACATCATCAACAATTCATAACTATTCATGTGACAGAAAAAAGAAGAGGGCATGGAGGGGTTTAAGAACAAAGATTCTGACAGTGATAAAGTACATATTGTATAAATTCATATATGCGCAATTGCAAAATGAAAGGGAAGTAAATTCCACCCTTTTTATTATTTCAATATAGCCTCGTGCATTTTATTCACTGAGAATTAATTTAATAAATCTCCCATATTAAAGGTGCTGTTATAAAAAAGAAAGATGGCCACAAGTCAAACTATAAGCAGAGGAAGAAAACATGGATGAGTTGCTTTCCACTCTGGATAATTTATTATCCAGTCTATTAGGCTGTAGCAAAACTGAAGATGGTGGCACAGTTGTTAGCACTGTTGTCTTGCAACAACAAGATACTGAGTTCTGCATGATGTCTCCCCATGCATTATGAAGACAGATATGTTTCAAAACATCCAAACTTGTATCTTGGATCCACACACTTGTATTTTGCATGTGCACTTGTACAACAAAATTTTTACTTGTATCAAAGAATAAAAATACATCTAAAATTAACTTGAACTTGTGTGAACATTTTTCACCTGTGCAGAGGTAGTGGGGTCGGGGCAACTGTGTCAAACAATCATGGCTTTTTCAGTCTATTGTGCTCTCTTCCTAACCTTGCGCTGCAAGATGGATTCTCGCAAGATTTTGAGTTTTCCAAACCCACGAAAATCCATCTTGTACTGCTCCAACTAAATCGTCCAAATGATGTTTGCACAAATCATGTGTTAGCATTGTGCTTTGGGGCGGGTGTTCAGGTATGATTGGCAGCAAGAGCCCAGGCAGGCAAAGCAAAACAAACATGGTTGGATGTACTCAAAAAAGCAGATATTGAATTTGTTTTAAAAGAACTGCAGACAATTTCTTAGTTGAAAAATTAGCAAAGGGAAGCAATTTGTGCATTTCTTAGTGGTAACAGTGTGTGCTTTTCTCCCAACTGGATTTACATGAACTTGATTTACTGTGATTGGCTAAAGACAGATCATGGTAGACAGACACTTGATGACTCGTCCTCCAATCATCTTAAAATATTCTACCAGATGGCCCTCCCTTTTTCAGACACTTTCACATGGAGAAATGGGGCTACATATAGATCTGGCAGAGCCAGGTTACTCTCTCCCATTTGCCATGGTGCAACAACCAGAGGTAAGTTCATTTTCAGAGGTTTGCTAACTTTATTTTGACTGATTTTCCTCAACTTTTCCCACAGACAAGATGACACACACACCAACATAGGCTGTGTCCAAATTCAGAGTCTACATACTTCGAAGGACCCAGTCTACCCAGTCGACGTCGCCACGTACCTTGTTGACCGGGTAGACCGGATGTAAACGGCTGTGAATTGGGACAAGTCTAGCCTTCAGATGAACTCTGAAGGTGTGCTGTCACCTAGCAACCGTGACGACTCTGGCCTGAACAGTTAGAACTGCTTAAAAATGTTTGAAGAAACGGTCTTTAGTTGGTTAATCCCGCAATAAATGTGTGAACTGTTATTTTATGTTTCTTTTGTATGAGAAAAATAAGCCTCTTCTGCCTTCTGTATTTTTATTATTTCATGTTTGTTTATAGCTCAGAAATTAATGTAGCAGGTTTATATATATGTTTAACAAAAAGTTGTAAATAAAAGGTGTTAAAGTGAATTCGTGACAATTTTTGATTTTACACATTTATTTTTGATAATGTACAACATTTTCTTCTTTCTGGGCTGAATGGGGGTCCATGCCACAACAGCCGAACACTTTACACCAGTAAAGAGGTGATCCATCTCAGCCCTGAGCTTTATAAAAACCGTATTTTCTTTTGGCCCAAAAAGATATAAAACTCCGGTTGCAATAAAAAAAAAATTAACAGAGCGGCTTATGGGACCTGCCATACGAGCCAAGACCGCAATACAAGCACTTTTACCGTAACATTTCAGACTAAAATAACTTTCAAATATTTTATATAAATGACCAAATCCCTAAATCTAACAGTTTTAAGCTTAAGTCCAATCATCTCTGGGTGCAGCTCTTACCTCACTGTCCGCCATTGCTCATAAAAAAATCTCCCGTTTGACCCGCAATGCATGTTGGGATATGTCAGCCGGCGAAGGATACACCGGACCCAGCTTTCAAATCGGGGGGGGGGAATTTATTCTCTATTAATTTTGTCCTCTTAAATTATCTCTTAAAAATATTTTTTTTCATAACAAGAAATTTTGTTTAAAAGGTCTTGGATGTCCAGTTGCAATTTGATATCTTGTGCATTTTGAACCAGTTTCCCTCTCATCATAAACTTAAGGCAAAAAGACATTTTTTCTTCCCTTGACCTTTTGAGGCTGCCCTTTTCTGTGTTATTGGATTTTATTTGGACATGTCTGAGAACACTGGTTTTATTACACACAATTTTTACAGCCACATGATCAATTACATCATTACACTGATCTGATGGTGGTATTGATATGCAAATTAGTGTGTGACATTATTTGGCAACATCTAGTGACTTTCTGTCAGAGACAGTTGGTAACACTGGGAGCAGGAGACTGTAGGGCGCCTAGAACATCTGCTGAGGGAGAACACAGTTTGACTGATTGGGAGAATAACAAATGGCAGATTTGGATGTTGATCAGGCAAAGCTTTGTTGACAGTGTTCATTGCATTATCGCTGTGAACATGTATCTCATTGCAAACCATTGGCTGAAATTACACAAACTGAATAATTGAGCTCTAGTTTAGGCTCATACAATTGTTTGTGTGTGTGTGCGTGCATGTGTGCAGATTTGAGATATTTACTATCCTTCTGGGGTCTGATGGTTTTTGTGGGGACCGAAGCCCGGTCCTCATACGGGGGACTCCCCTTCTTAAGCTTAGGGGTCAGCTTTAGAGGTATGGTGTGAATTGAGTTTTAGTTAGGCTTAGGGTTAGGTATAGATCATTAATGGTTAAGGTTAGGAAAAGGGTTTGAGTTAGGCATAAATCCAGTTACTGAAATCAATGGAAGTCAATGGACGGGCCCCATAATGATAGACACGGCTGGGTTTTGATACAAACTACTGCAAGATTTGTTTTAAAAGTCCCGCCCATAGAAAAAGAGTTGACTGTGTGTAGAAAGCTGAGAGCTGAGCGTGAACGATCACGATTTTTTTTTATTTCAACAATTCAGATATTTTAGAAGTTATTTACCTGTAAAAATACATAAATTTAAAAGCATACCCCTTCACAGAAAATAAGATAAAATAGAATAAAATATCAGACAGGGTACTCTTTAAATTCTTGTTTTAATTTAAGGAAAAATCTAGCAAATAAATTCTATTATAAAAACATAATCAAACTAAAAATTCACAAACAAAAGAGCAGAGCTCCCAGTTCTCAATGAAATGGATCGTCAGAGACAAATAAGGCTCTGATGTGCAGCTGGACCACATTTCATTTGTGGCATAAAATTGGGCGCATTTCACTTTTCATTCTACCTTCTCACGGCAGTCAGAATACAGTTTGGGAATGGCAGTGTTGGAGAAATATTTTCAACTTAGTACCTTATACTGCGGATGAACTACTTTTAGGAGTCTTCTAAACCCCTCATTCTTCACATTTGGATCGGAACCATATCCGTGATGTGATGATACCCGTAATGTCTTTCCAGTGCTTCATCGGTGTGGATATCTGTGTGGATGGGGGAGCGGCTGTCTGTGCTTCCTGACTTTCCGACATGCAAACCTCTCTGTTGCAAACTTTGCAAATCCCGTTTGTTTGCAATGTGTCGTTATGAGAGAACTCAAACCAATTCCTTAAAATGGAGGTGGAGCTTTTTTACTGGAACCAACCCTTCTTTCTCGCTTTCAGAAGTCATGCTTTTATTCAAGTAGCGGCTTTAGCAAAGGGAGGAAGCTAAAAAAAACCAACACGCTGCCTGAAACTCTGATTGGACCATCAGTGTGTCTGTCGTGCCGACAGATGCAAACTAGTAAATGGCGTGACTTGGTTGGGAAGGAGAGAGAAAAAAAACAAAAACAAATGCTGTGTGCACAAAAAATTATGGCATAGATGGATGATAGAATGCAACTAGACGGTTCTACGATCTCCAAGCTTGGGTAGATTTACATCACATTATAATCTTTCAGGATCTTAAATCGACAGATCGCACGGCCCTATTTCCTCCCACAGATTAAAACATTGAATGGTTTTCGTAGCCATCATTGGAGAATATAACCACACTAGCATAAAGTTTACCTTCCCCATTTTCCATCAGTTTGTTGACTGAACCACACAGGACAATAACTCCATGTACTGCCTATATGAAAATGGAAATGCATACAGTAAAACCCCTTGCCCCATGAGGTTGGCCAGAGCCCAACGAGAAGTGACAACAAAGCCCAGGAGAGACTAAAGAAAGGGGAGGGGGTGGGTTGGTGGATAAGATAACTGCTGCAAAACGGAGAAATGAGCTTAGAGAGCTTTTGCCATCTGATGATGGAGATTGAAAGTGCTGCTGAGCTCTGTTTTCCACAACTCTTCAATAATTCCTGCAAGAAACCAACATTTAACTGGTCTGAATCTGTGCTCCTGAAAATCTTTCTGGCCTTCATCTCTCTGACCACTGTAGCTCTCAACCTGCTCATCATCATCTCAGTCTCACATTTCAGGCAGAGATCAACTTCTCAGCAGAACCTATAGAGTTTATGTTTTGAAAATGTGATTTTTAAAACATGATAAAGATTTTATTAATATAGTCTGACAATGAAACTTGTTGGTCACAAATGTTCTACTTAGATGTTAACAGGTTTTTTTGTGTGTTTTTGCAGGCAGCTCCACACACCAACTAACACCCTCATCCTGTCTCTAGCTGTATCAGACCTTCTTGTTGGTCTCCTTCTGATGCCTTTTGAAATCTTTAGAAACTCGAGCTGTTGGTTCCTTGGCAACATTGTCTGTGTTCTGTATTTATTTTTGATTTGTCTTATAATCTCTGCATCAACTGCAAATATTGTTCTCATATCAATTGATCGCTATGTGGCTATTTGTGACCCGTTGCGTTATCCCACAAGAATCTCAAGGCACAGAGTGAAATGCTCTATTTGTCTGTGTTGGCTTTGGTATGGTGTCTACAGCATTTTCTATTTAAAAGATGAGATCATTCAACCTGGAAGGAGTAATTCTTGTGTTGGAGAATGTGCTCTTATGCTTAACTATGTTACAGGAACTATTGATTTGATTATAAACTTTGTATTCCCAGTTACAATTATTATTGTTTTGTATATGAGAGTATTCATAGTGGCTGTGTCTCAGGCACGTGCGATGCGCTCTCACATTACAGCTGTCCCACTTCATCGCCCAGTAAAATTAACAGCAAAAAAATCTGAGTTAAAAGCAGCCAGGACTCTTGGTATTGTTATCATTGTTTTTTTGATATGTTTCTGTCCGTATTTTTGTTATTCTCTTATTGAAGTCCATTTAACCAGTGAGGTATCGTTTTTTGTTTTTCTCTTTTACTTTAACTCTTGCCTGAACCCTGTGATCTATGCTATGTTTTACTCCTGGTTCAGAAAAGCTATTAAACTTATTGTCACTTTGCAGATACTGAATCCTGGCTCCTCTGAGGCCAATATAATGTAGAGAGGCTGTGAACCGACTGCAGTGAAAGTCCTTCACAAAATATTTTCAGTCTGTAAATTCTAAAATAAAATAATCTAAACACAGTCAAGTATTTAAACTGGAGAGAAACTGGTCTGCAATTTTTATATACTAGGTCATCCAACTTTCTTCAATAAAAACAGTTCATGTAAAGTACTGAACATGATTTTTTAACCTGTATACTGTATAGTTTAGATTATTTGTTTATTAGTAATACATAAACATGTAAGACAGTATAAAAACAAATCAATAAGTACAAATATAGGTATAAGTAAAAATGTTTCTACTTGATAACACTACTGTAAGTAACTTATTTGTTTTACTCCACTTGTGACAATGTGTAATATATACTATGGTAAGGACATTTTAAGGGTTTTATCATCCAATTTTTTTGGCAGTATGTAGAATATGATTCTTGATTTTGACATTTTTGGTAAAATATTTTTTATTTTGTCTTAATTCACATCTAAATTAGACAATCCCCATATAAAGGTGTATTTTCTTCTCTCTCTTTTTTAAACACAAATCCTTTTTCATATTTACCAGCATAAGTTTAATGACCTGACAAATAAATCCTGACCCCCATTTTAGTCCAGAACTTCAGGTTTAGATCTGAAAATTGTTTAACTTCTACTCCTAATCCAGCCATTTGAAATTGTTCAATAAAATGTTCTTTTTTTCAGTTCAGAACCTGAAGGCCCAGAGGAAATCTGTATAAGAGCTGCTTCAGACCCCTGGGGTCATAATTTGCTCAGGTTTTACTAAGCAGGAGCAGTTAAATATGTCTAAAATGGGTCAGTTCTTTCTGCTGCTGGCACTCCTACCATGACATATTACACCTCACTCACATGTAACATAAGAAGCACCATAAGGTCCATTTTACCCCCTGAGTATTTTAAGTTTTCATCAACCTGATGAGTCTTTTATGTCTTGTCCTTTGATATCCTTGAAAATGTGCTAGAGCAGCTGTTCCCAAACTTATTGTACCACGCACCCCCTGTTATGTCTCAGCCGTGTTGATGCACCCCCAATACCCCACACCT
>SSNP01000126.1:16501-82169 GCA_006937955.1 Pachypanchax playfairii | reverse complement strand
AGAAGTCATGCTTTTATTCAAGTAGCGGCTTTAGCAAAGGGAGGAAGCTAAAAAAAACCAACACGCTGCCTGAAACTCTGATTGGACCATCAGTGTGTCTGTCGTGCCGACAGATGCAAACTAGTAAATGGCGTGACTTGGTTGGGAAGGAGAGAGAAAAAAAACAAAAACAAATGCTGTGTGCACAAAAAATTATGGCATAGATGGATGATAGAATGCAACTAGACGGTTCTACGATCTCCAAGCTTGGGTAGATTTACATCACATTATAATCTTTCAGGATCTTAAATCGACAGATCGCACGGCCCTATTTCCTCCCACAGATTAAAACATTGAATGGTTTTCGTAGCCATCATTGGAGAATATAACCACACTAGCATAAAGTTTACCTTCCCCATTTTCCATCAGTTTGTTGACTGAACCACACAGGACAATAACTCCATGTACTGCCTATATGAAAATGGAAATGCATACAGTAAAACCCCTTGCCCCATGAGGTTGGCCAGAGCCCAACGAGAAGTGACAACAAAGCCCAGGAGAGACTAAAGAAAGGGGAGGGGGTGGGTTGGTGGATAAGATAACTGCTGCAAAACGGAGAAATGAGCTTAGAGAGCTTTTGCCATCTGATGATGGAGATTGAAAGTGCTGCTGAGCTCTGTTTTCCACAACTCTTCAATAATTCCTGCAAGAAACCAACATTTAACTGGTCTGAATCTGTGCTCCTGAAAATCTTTCTGGCCTTCATCTCTCTGACCACTGTAGCTCTCAACCTGCTCATCATCATCTCAGTCTCACATTTCAGGCAGAGATCAACTTCTCAGCAGAACCTATAGAGTTTATGTTTTGAAAATGTGATTTTTAAAACATGATAAAGATTTTATTAATATAGTCTGACAATGAAACTTGTTGGTCACAAATGTTCTACTTAGATGTTAACAGGTTTTTTTGTGTGTTTTTGCAGGCAGCTCCACACACCAACTAACACCCTCATCCTGTCTCTAGCTGTATCAGACCTTCTTGTTGGTCTCCTTCTGATGCCTTTTGAAATCTTTAGAAACTCGAGCTGTTGGTTCCTTGGCAACATTGTCTGTGTTCTGTATTTATTTTTGATTTGTCTTATAATCTCTGCATCAACTGCAAATATTGTTCTCATATCAATTGATCGCTATGTGGCTATTTGTGACCCGTTGCGTTATCCCACAAGAATCTCAAGGCACAGAGTGAAATGCTCTATTTGTCTGTGTTGGCTTTGGTATGGTGTCTACAGCATTTTCTATTTAAAAGATGAGATCATTCAACCTGGAAGGAGTAATTCTTGTGTTGGAGAATGTGCTCTTATGCTTAACTATGTTACAGGAACTATTGATTTGATTATAAACTTTGTATTCCCAGTTACAATTATTATTGTTTTGTATATGAGAGTATTCATAGTGGCTGTGTCTCAGGCACGTGCGATGCGCTCTCACATTACAGCTGTCCCACTTCATCGCCCAGTAAAATTAACAGCAAAAAAATCTGAGTTAAAAGCAGCCAGGACTCTTGGTATTGTTATCATTGTTTTTTTGATATGTTTCTGTCCGTATTTTTGTTATTCTCTTATTGAAGTCCATTTAACCAGTGAGGTATCGTTTTTTGTTTTTCTCTTTTACTTTAACTCTTGCCTGAACCCTGTGATCTATGCTATGTTTTACTCCTGGTTCAGAAAAGCTATTAAACTTATTGTCACTTTGCAGATACTGAATCCTGGCTCCTCTGAGGCCAATATAATGTAGAGAGGCTGTGAACCGACTGCAGTGAAAGTCCTTCACAAAATATTTTCAGTCTGTAAATTCTAAAATAAAATAATCTAAACACAGTCAAGTATTTAAACTGGAGAGAAACTGGTCTGCAATTTTTATATACTAGGTCATCCAACTTTCTTCAATAAAAACAGTTCATGTAAAGTACTGAACATGATTTTTTAACCTGTATACTGTATAGTTTAGATTATTTGTTTATTAGTAATACATAAACATGTAAGACAGTATAAAAACAAATCAATAAGTACAAATATAGGTATAAGTAAAAATGTTTCTACTTGATAACACTACTGTAAGTAACTTATTTGTTTTACTCCACTTGTGACAATGTGTAATATATACTATGGTAAGGACATTTTAAGGGTTTTATCATCCAATTTTTTTGGCAGTATGTAGAATATGATTCTTGATTTTGACATTTTTGGTAAAATATTTTTTATTTTGTCTTAATTCACATCTAAATTAGACAATCCCCATATAAAGGTGTATTTTCTTCTCTCTCTTTTTTAAACACAAATCCTTTTTCATATTTACCAGCATAAGTTTAATGACCTGACAAATAAATCCTGACCCCCATTTTAGTCCAGAACTTCAGGTTTAGATCTGAAAATTGTTTAACTTCTACTCCTAATCCAGCCATTTGAAATTGTTCAATAAAATGTTCTTTTTTTCAGTTCAGAACCTGAAGGCCCAGAGGAAATCTGTATAAGAGCTGCTTCAGACCCCTGGGGTCATAATTTGCTCAGGTTTTACTAAGCAGGAGCAGTTAAATATGTCTAAAATGGGTCAGTTCTTTCTGCTGCTGGCACTCCTACCATGACATATTACACCTCACTCACATGTAACATAAGAAGCACCATAAGGTCCATTTTACCCCCTGAGTATTTTAAGTTTTCATCAACCTGATGAGTCTTTTATGTCTTGTCCTTTGATATCCTTGAAAATGTGCTAGAGCAGCTGTTCCCAAACTTATTGTACCACGCACCCCCTGTTATGTCTCAGCCGTGTTGATGCACCCCCAATACCCCACACCTTCAAAAAAATGCTACAAGCATTTTTGTTACTGTTGAAAGGACGTTGAATTTTATTTAAGCTATAATAAAGATGGCATCTTTACTCAAATGAACAAAAACACATCTAATTGTAACACTTAGCATAGTGGCTTTCACTGAGGAGAAGAGGAAATGAAAACCATAACACCTCCTAGTGCGTGCGTGTGTGTTTATGGGTTCTTCTCCTGTGGTGGAACCCTCAATAAGAGAAAAAAAACCTCAGTGCTTATCTGTCCTTCTGGATCCTCACTTGCCGTCCTCCCTGATGGAGCAGTAGACCTCCAGGAAACCAACTGCGCTGGATTCACTTTTCTAACTGCTGGTCACGCTGGTCAACAACTGTCTCGTTTTATTTCACGTCGAAATAAAAACCAACCTGTATAAACAGGGTAAATCTACTCACTTCTAAACAACAATAAACAAAACAATAAATTATATTTTACATATTTCAATGTTTCTTTCAACAATATGCATTTATACTCACAGTTCTACCATCTGCATCACATTATGATCAACAAAGGCTTATTTTCTTTCTGACCTATTAGTTACATTCAAATATTTATTTTCTCCGATTGGTTTAATTAAGCTAATTTCAAGCACATGCTGCCATAGCTTTAGCAAATTTATCTTCAACAACTGAATTACTTGTCTCTTAATAAAGTACATCAGTCACATTAAAATATCACCACAGCAACAACAACTCACCGGAGAACCGTCTGTGTAGTGAGTTTTTATCACCTAAAAGAACTTTAAACCTCTTTCAAAGTTCTTATTCTTTCTTCTGCTCAGTGTACTCTGCATACCGTTCTTTTTTTTATTGTCCATCTGCTGGCGCTGTATATTTTCTTCTTGCCTCTTAACTGCACTGTGCAGGCCAACTACGACATTATTACTGCCCCCTACTGTATAAATGTGTTACTGCAGTTTTCATCCAGTAAAACTCATCTGAACTGCAGTGGATAACTTTGAGAGGGTTACATAATGGTGATCTAATGATCACAACAATGCGCTCCTGCGTTTGAATTAATCTGAAACACTGTAAAAAAAAAAAAGTTATGTGCAAGCTTCCAGTTTTAGGGCAAAAAACACAGGTAATGGAAATAACATTAGAACGCCAATAATTTGAATTAAATTGCAATAAAGTCATACAAAAACGACATGGCTCAGGAACCGATAAAAAAAGCAGGATCCTGAGTTTTCAAGTGGAGCAGCAGCGGCGTGGCTCAGCCTGCAGCGAGATGAAGAAACAGATAGAGAAGCACTGAGTATTTCCAGTACTCCTGCTCTTTTTCTTCTTCCAGATCTGTTGCCTTTGATTCGTCACTCTCTCTTGGTTCCTCTCATTTTTCAGTACCTTTGTCTTTCAGTTTCTCAACTGACAGTTTTCCCGATTTAAGCCAATTGAGCATATTTGCGGAAATGAATGAAGTAGAGTCCACAAGCTGGGTGCGCACATAAATTGGGTAGTAGTAGAAGAGGAAGAACTTCTACGCTTAATTTCTAGATGAGGTGCATTTTTAATAGTATTTTAATTGTCAGTGTTTAAAATTTTACAGAGGAAATATTTATTTACCCTGTGCTAGAGGAATGTGCCACCTAGAGGTGAGAACTGAAGATTGCAGATGTATTACTGCCAAAATAACTTTGCACAATTCCAGTTTTAAGTTCTATAGATAGTTGCACAGTGAGTTTATCCTTAGCTGTTTTTTTTTATTTTAACAAAATGCAAACAATTAAAAAAGATATCAAATGCAGGTGTGAAGAAAAAAAACTGAATAAAACCAACATGTAGGTGTGGACAGAGTATATTGGATGGTATTGTTGACCTCAGAAACCTTTCTGACAGTATAGGAATGACAAAGACTGTTCAGCATTATCAGCTGGTACAGTGACTGTATACAAGAACTTCAACAACTGCACCTCCAGAAGTAAACTGTTTTCAGACCACCCACAGTCCTCATAATGATTTAAAGCAGTACTCTTTTAGTTTTTGTTTTGTTCATTTTTTTGTTTTGTTTGCTTGTTTGTTTTCAGAAATAGATGTAACCGATTATGTAAAATAATTAAACCTGTTCAGACTGGAATTGTATTGTATATAAGGCAAAAGAAAACTGTGTCATTGATGGTACCGAAAAGCCATTAATGTATATTTTTATTGTGTCTTTTCAAAACGGAGTTTTTCAAGTTGTAAACAGTAAAAGCTGTACATACAGTATATCCAAAGCATAAATGTTGCATGCAAAGTATCAAAAATATTACAATTTTGAATGTTTGTAGATGATACAAATGTTTTAATGTCAAGAGTGGCTTTGTAGCAGGTTTTGGAAGCGATCCCAAATTAAATAAATATAATTTAAAAAGTGGTTTGAAATAAATAAACAACCTTAAACTTAGATGAAACTAAATTCATGTTTGACTCAATTATCAGGCAATTTGGATACATTGATCCCAAAAACAAAATCTGTTTTTGTGTGAAAGAGGCTTCAGAATACCCCAAACATTAACTGTCTCTATCACTTGATTAACACCAGGTTCCATGCAAATTTAATTCCTACTGAGGTGTAAATTTGGTAAGCACTTACTTACATAAAACAATAGAGATATCTTCGCAAGCGGAAAGGGGGCTTTTGTTTTGGTACTTGTCATTTTTGTTTTGGTATCAAATGCCTTTAATCTACACAGCATACAATGCTCAAGTAATGTCCTGGTCCTGGTCTTGGCTCTGGTCTTGGTACAATGTTGACCAAAACTCTCTGCACAGCTTCTTCTATATTCGTATTTTTTCTGAGACCAAAGTTGCTCTCAGATAATGCTGAAAAACTCAGACAACTTTAACAAAATCTTCTGTTTTCACTTCTTCGGTCTTCAGTCACCACACATTGGTCTATAATATATTGAAACAACTTTTATTCCATGTTATCACCATGGCAATGCTATTCTCCATCAGACCAACCCAGTCAGATCACAGGAGACACTGTGGACTCAGTCTGTGCATGTGATATTTCAAAGTGATCAAGTTGACCAGGAGAATCTATTTAGTGTTGCAATTACTCAGATGGTCCACAGGGTGGCGCCAGATCATTTTCATTAAAGGACAACTAAATGACTATAAGAGTTTTCCCTCATTCATAATCCAAGCTAAATATGTTTTGTTACAAACTTTCAGTTGAAAACTCCTTCATCAAACTTAACTCGGAAATCCACAAGTTAAATTACTAAAGTCTGAGCACTAGCACCCTGAATGTTTTTGGAAATACAAAGAGTATGCAAACAAGCTTGTCTCTGATTAGCAAAATGGATGCATGTGTGTAGTGTAGACCATGCATACCAGCATAACTGTTCAGTGGCTGGCCTCTCTGAGAGAGGAGCACAGCAACCTCCCTGAGCTGAATCCAGTTACCATCACAGTAGCAGACATCCAAGAAAGAGTCTCAGGTATGAAAAACTGGACCGCACCAGGCCCAGACATGATCCATGCCTACTGGCTAAAGAAACTCACAGCAGTCCATGAGCGCCTAGCAGCACAACTGAACCAGTTCCTAAGAGATGGGACTCACCCAGAATGGCTAACCGAAGGGCAAACAATCCTGATCCAGAAGGATCCCACCAAAGGTGCAGTCCCATCCAACTATCGCCCAATAATCTGTCTCTCCACAACATGGAAGCTCATGTCAGGCATCATCGCTACCAAGATAAGCAAGCACATGGATCAATACATGAGCAAAGCACAGAAGGGCATTGGTAGAGATACCAGAGGTGCTAAACACCAGTTCCTGGTTGACAGAACAGTTGCCCAATATTGCAAATCCCGAAAGACCAACCTGTGCACTGCGTGGATCTATTACAAGAAAGTCTACGACTCGATGCCACACACATGGATCAATGAATGCTTGAAGCTCTACAACATCAACAGGACTGTTAGAGCATTCATTGCAAACTCGTTGAGGTTGTGGAGAACCCCCCTTGAGGCCAATGGCAAGCAACTTGCACAAGTATCCATCAAATGTGGAATATACCAAGGTGATGCTCTGTCCCCACTGCTGTTCTACATAGGTCTGAACCCCCTAAACCAGATAATCAACAAGACCGGCTATGGATACCACCTCAAGAACGGAGCTACAATCAGCCACCTCCTCTACATGGATGACATCAAGCTGTATGCTAAGAGCGACCTGACATTGATTCCCTGATCCACACCACCAGGATCTACAGCAATGACATTGGTGTCATTCGGGCTTGAAAAATGTAGTAGGATGGTCACAAAGCGAGGCAAGGTAGTCCACACTAAAGGGGTCTCACTCCCAGAGGGAACAATAGCAGACATTGAAGACAGATACAAGTACCTGGGAATACCGCAGGCAAATGGCAACCTCGAGCAGGCAACAAGGGAAGCAGATACAGCCAAATACCTACAACGAGTGAGGCAATGTCAGGTTCAGTGGTTGTGTGTGCTGTGTTTTCTGTGTCGGGTGAGTCATCTTCTTTCAGTGAGGAGCTGCGCTGGAGCGTGAGGCAGATTAACTACACCTGGTGGCGATCAGCGCTGATGAGGAGCAGGGTGCTACTTAAACCTGAGGCAGACCTTCATTCGACGCCTGGTTGTTGACCTGAAAGGTAGCTCCCGTGTGCCATCCTTAAGATTTATTTCCTTGTGATTCCGAGAAACATTTTGAAACGTTTTTGTGATTTTTGAGAAGACGTTTGGATTTTTTCCCTGTGTGCAACTAACCCTGTTCTCTCCAGGATTGTTCACCCTGCTCCTTGTGTTCCTGAGTATTCTTCCGTGTCCAACGTCTGATCGTCTGGAACCCTGTCTGTCTCCCTCCGGCGTCCTCACCCGACCAGGACTCACCACCTCCCTGCACAGCACCGCACCGAACCTGCCCTCCCTTCGAGCCTAACCTTCATCAGCTCTCCCGTGAGTTCACACCTCCTCCCTACGCAATATCTCCCGTCCCATCTCTGTGGCTCTGGAACTAACTCTCCTCTCCATTACAGTGCTGAGACTCTCCCCTGGCGGACCAGATCACCGAGCACAGTCTCACCACTATATATATACAATTGTAAATAAACCGTTCACTTTTGCACCTGATCTGCTGTCTGTGTCTGAGTCCTGCAATGTGGGTCACAAAAATCACTGAGCCCGTGACAGGCAAGTCCTAAGAAGTCGGCTCAATGGAATGAACAAGTCCAAGGCAATAAACAGTTACGCCCTGCCAGTGATCAGATACCCTGCGGGAATAATAAGATGGCCAAAGGATGAGATACAGACCACAGATGTTAAGACACGGAAGCTCCTCACCATGCATGGCGGGTTCCATCCCAAATCCAACACCCTGAGACTGTACACACGCCGTAAGGAAGGAGGCAGAGGACTAATGAGCGTGAGAGCCACCATCCAGGATGAAACATCGGAGCTCCATAAATACATCCAGAACAAGGCCTCAACAGATGACGTACTCAGTGAATGCCTGAGACAATGGCAAGATGAGGCAGTGCTGGAGGAGGAACCATCATGGGAGGACAAGCCCCTACATGGGATGTACCACCGGAACATATCTGAAGTGGCTGACCTCAAGAAATCCTACCAGTGGCTGGAGAGGGCCGGCCTACAGGACACCACAGAGGCACTCATCCTGGCAGCACAGGAGCAGGCTCTAAGCACCAGAGCAATAGAGGCCCAGATCTACCACACCAGACAAGACCCAAGGTGTAGGCTGTGCAAAGAGTCATCTGAGACAATCCAGCACATAACAGCAGGGTGTAAAAGACTGATAAAGAACAGAGGAAAGCAGTTGTGGTGGATGTGGCGATACCAAGTGATGGCAACATCAGGAAGAAGGAACATGAGAAACTTGAGAAATACCAAGGGCTCAGAGAGGAGCTAGAGAAGACTTGGAAGATGAAGGTGACAATAGTATCCGTGGTAATCGGAGCACTTGGGGCAGTCACCCTCAAACTGGAGGAATGTCTCCAGCAGATCCCTGGAAGAACCTCAGACATCTCAGTCCAGAAAAGGGCAGTACTTGGAACAGCTAAAATACTATGCAGGACCCTCAAGCTACCAGGCCTTTGGTAGAGGACCTGAGCTTGGAACGGCAAAAAACACTGCCCAGTGGCGAGAGGGGAATTTAAAAAAAATATTTAGTGTAAACTGGGAATTCATTTTATGTAAATAACTATTCAAAAACATTCATAATCTGCAAAAGTAAGTCTTTAATTAATAATAATTTCACATGTTCACCATTTACCTCACTTTGGGCCTAGAATTTCCTCAGATACTATTTAGTGAAGATGTGCCTCTAAACAGTTTAATAATGTTTAAATTGTATTAATTTTAACAGCTTGCTAATGGTTTGTCTTTCTTACTTTTTATGTTTTCTGTCTTAATTCATTACTATTATTCTGATAGAAAACCTGTTTGCTGCAAATGTTTTAGCTTTTTAAAATGACCTCATGTTGTTTAAAGTACAATCAGTGTTTTCAGACTGCATGAGATCTTTCCTCTTAGTAAGATTGAATCTATGCTGCTTCTATTTTTTGGTTGCATGAACATGTGGTCGATCAAAACCATTGATATTTGACTCTAAATCAAACTTCCTGTTTCATCTGTACTGACTGTCAGCTAATTTTATAACCAATCAGTCAGCTGTTTCATGACTAACTTCCCTGTTTAGTGAAATCTTTGCTGTAGTTTGGACTTTTAGTTGCTTCTAAAACTGGCAATGTGTGAGTCATTTTCACTTTTTAACACAACATGTCATTCATACTGAGTATTTCACTGTGATCATCTGGATGATTTTATGTGAATTTCTACTTTTCAGACAACTTTTGAGTCAAGTATCAAAAATGGAAATGTTATGAAAAATTTAGAAACAAAAAAACCTAAAAAAAATGAAAGCCTAATGTAAAGTGAAATAACTTCCTGTTATTATAAAAAACCTTTACATAAAATAATAAAAACTCCCACCTGCAGTGTGCTGCTCTTTAATTGGTTCTTTAAAGGATCTGTAACTGGGATATCTGTGCTCCTTATGGGAAAGAATTATTGATGAGAGTTTAGCAACTGGTGAGCTTCCTGGCCTTTCTGTTGTGAAGAAAAACAGTACTGAGTGTACAAAGTGGTGAGAAATACAGGAAGTGCTAATCAACCGTCTGTCTTCCTTACTGCAGCTGCCAGGCTTCTGGTGGATAAGACGTCTCAGCTTTTCCGACTGCAGCAGGTTTCCTTGTTGTTACAGTTCAAGACAACGTGGTGAGTGTCCTGATGAAGAGTTCTGGTCAGTCCTGGTGCTGGTCTCTCCTGTGACGGACTCTGCTTTCTTTTGCTTAATTTGAATGAAATAGTAAAACTTGTAAAGATCTTATCATTCTCAAATCGCAGAGAACTTCTTTGCTTGTACAGGAAGTTGTGTTAATGCTTAAATATGTGGTAAAGTTACTGCTGTAATATAATTCATTGACAATCAGTGTAACTAGCAATCTGTAAACTAATGTTTCTGCTAAATCACAAACAAGCATGTAGTGTATCTGTTCTCTATGAGAATACAGTTTAAAAAGTTATAAATTCTATAAATATAAAGCCTAAATATAAAGCTGTGGTTTCTTTATAAACATAACAAGCGATGTAACGCTGTGAATACGATGTTCTTCTTTGAAAATACAAACTGAAACCATGATCCCATGTAACAGTGTCACAGGGTTATTAGTGGAGCACAGAAAGCATTAAAACTAATAACACCAAGGTGACTGAACAACAAACACCAGATTAATGATTCATTTTGCAATAGAAGGTAAACAAACTGTTTTCAAAAGAGATATAAATTAATTGTTAAATATAAACTAATTTTGTTCCATGTCCAAACTTTTGACTGGCAGTGAATGTCATTAATGTAGTTTTTTTGCATCTTTTTAAAAATGTTGCACAATGATATTTTACCATCAACCTTTTATCACTTCTGTCATTAAATATTATCTGTATATCAAATGTTCTCTCACTTAAGTTGATTTTTACAGTTTTTATATTAGAAATCATAAAACACAAGCTTAAAAGCATAATTGAACAAAATAAATTAAAAGTTTGTTATTGTTGTCTATTTAAAATCAGTGACATACCGTTAGGCGCCTCACTGGTCCAGCAGCAGTGACATTATACAAGATGCGACAATCTAAATAAACCTAAATTAAGATAGTTAAACTTACAAATTTATACTCTCTGCCCCAGAGCTGTGCAGATGTTCCCTTTGATACCATGTTTGTTGTCACATGATTGTGACTGATAAATCCCTCATTTATGCAGGTAGTTCCAAAGATACATTTGAAAAAATGTAATTGAGTCAAACCCTAAAAATGTATCTTATGAGCCATGTTCATAAATAATCATTCTGCCCTCAGTGCTAATAAAAGCTCTAAGCTTCAGACTTTAGACTTTTATCTCAACCAGTTTCAGTAAAAGCAACAAACACAACTGCAGCTTTCAGAACACTGGGATGTTTTGTATTTTTATTGTCATATAAATATCATTATGTGCTTTTTTTTACAGCTTCAGTCATTAGAAAAGGTTTTCTGTCTTCTCTGCAGATGGGAACTAGCGGCGGTGCATCTCCCTCACCAAACAGATGTGGATTTGTCAGCTGGCGTGTGGATTCTGCAGAGTTGCAGCATCCTGTAGGTGCAGTTCCAGCAGACACAGGTGAGATCCACACAGTTAATCAGATTTACAAACTTTAAACCAGCTTCACACAGAAAGCTTCTGGGAGATACTGAAATATTTAGTAAAGTTTCGACTTGTTGAACCAATATGAAATTATTTGACACCTTTAAGCTGATCAACTTGCTCTAGTTTGACATCTTGATCCATCTCAGACTCATTGTTCTGGGCTTTGTATATTAATTATATTCTTGTTTCTCTTCTGTTTTGCTTCCTGTTTGCAACCCTACAAATCTTTTCTCATTAAAACCAACACTCAGCCAGTACAAGTTCCACTTCCCTTCCCCTTGTCTCACAATCAGAAACCAGTGGAGAACAAATAGACTCTGCTTGTCTTCACCAATGCCCACGAGCACCTTTCATAAAGAGGAAATGCATCAAAGGCACCAGAAATCCCTCTCACAGCTTCTGGAACACACCTTCTGACTCTAGTTTACACAACACTGAAAAGGCCAGTCGTGTTTACAGTATTGAGGAGGTGGATGATGTCAGCCCCGTCACAGACTGTCAGAAGAACTTGAGCCTGTCAGAGGATGATGTACCCAATAAACAAGAACCACTGCTTCATCCTGAGGAAGGAAACTTCTTGTTACCCAGGAGCAGTCCAGTCATGTCCAGACACGCCATCTCCTGGGATGCAGGGACAACCAGCACTTCGAATCCATCCGGGTACAGTAGATGTGTATATCCATGCTGATGTTTGTGTTAACAAGGCTTAAATTAAATTCTAGATATTTAAAATTTAGGAAGAAAGAAAAAGTTTCTCTCAGATTAAAATAAAACAAAACAAAAAAAAGAGTTTTAGTGGATTTGCTGAAACACTGAAGAAATATTTTAACTGAGGAATTACATCATAATTGTGACACTGTAAGAGTGTAACTGCATTGCCTCATGTCTAGTGCTAATGATGTCATAAAAAAACCACAAGTTGCTGTATTTTATCATGACTACTGATTTTTATGTCATCAGAAATATTTTAGGACAATTTTGTTGCTGTGCAAAGGTGTGAGCAAATCAGCACAATTAACATCATGTCAAGTCAAGTCAAGTCAACTTTATTTATAAAGCGCTTTAAGAACAGCGGCAGCTGATACAAAGCGCTGTGTGTAAGAATTAAAAACAAGGTGTTGAGTCAAAGAGGAAGAAATGAAAAGGATTATTTTATTGATGAAAATGAGACTTTGAAAGAAACAGTAATTAATTTGATGTTGGTCATTAAGACTGGGAGACATGACAAACCCCAGCTAGGTGACATAGATGGAACCAGTTAATAGGAACAAACATCCCCCGTCACCCAAATTAGCAATATATAAAATCTGCAACATAAACAAACTGTAAAACGTTATCAGTAAGAAGAGGCTGAACTGTTTCCTGATACCAGTAGATGGTATCTAAGAAGCAGCAATTTAAATTCTCAACCTCGCTGCACCTTCAAATCATCCTAAAAATAAACTGAGGTCAAATAATTGAACAGAATTAAGCAGGTAGAATTTATCAAACAGTTTAAAATGTACGTTTACAGTTTGTACAGCTGACTTTGACAAACATCACAAAAACAGCTTCTTGATTTGCGACTGAGTCTCTGATGTTTCTGACACGTTACAGTAAAAGCCACCAAAGTTTTGTGGTTATCCAGAGCCAGTTAAAACACAGGAAATGAAAGGATCAGTATAAACGCTGCGCTAGATTTTATTCCTTAAAATGAAAAGGAGAAATGGTGACTTTAAAGTTCTACTGAAACTCAACAAGCCAAAACATTTTAAATGTAATCCAGTGTGGGGGTTTTACATCTGTACTAGCATGACAGACAGACGGATGGGCGAGCGGGCAGACAGACAGACAATAACTGTCTGGTCAATAGAGGTACAGCATTACCATGTTGGGGCTGTATCTTTGGTGCAGAGGCTCAAACCCTCATCCAGTCACCACCAACAGTGATGCTCAGCTGTCCCCTGGATTAACAAGGTCCTACTCTATTCTGATGAGAAACGGACAAGGACAGACAGGTTAATAGTGTTGGAATGTTACTTTGCAATCAAACCCAGTGAGAAGGATGTTAAAACTAAGGAAACTTCAGTATTCAACATCCAGACTGACTAAGAAACAACTTCAGACCGAGGGTTCCAACAGTCACAGTAGGAATTTGTTACCTCAGCTATAGACTGAGGTACAACAAAGATGCTACAACCAGGTCGACAGGTTAGGGGGACATGTCATCTTCCCCACCAGTTGAGTATAGGAACCTAACCACATTGAGAAGACAGTGATTAAAGCAGAACTAAGTAAGTTTTTTCACCTCAATAAATGTTTTCTAGAGTCCCTGTGGGGGTAAACAAGGACTTGGCGGGGTGATTCGTGGGTCCCTCCCTCCGGGGTCTGTGTCCTGAAAGCAGCACTTGCAACTTTCAGTGGATCGGACCCGACTAATCTCGCGAGAACAAACCTGCTTTACGGCACTCACACTCACGTACATAAATACAAGCATGAAGCCCTTGCCGTTGTTAGCAACGCCACCCTTAGGAGCGCAAAGATGACAATAATACTCACCTGTCGAGACATTTTCTTGGTTTTGTTTTTCTTTCTTCTTGCAAAAGCGTTCTCTGCGCGTTGTTGTTGGGGGGGCGGCGGCGGGGTGGAGGGGGGGGGGGGGGGGGGGGGGGGGGGGGGGGTCTGCGGCGGCGGCGGGGGAACGTTACGACAGTGAGCTTTCACAGGGGACCAGTAGGGGGAGAGCGAGAGCAAAACTTACTTAGTTCTGCTTTAACTGAACACCAGGTATATTTACCATGTGGTAATCAATTAAAACAGATAATTAATGCTAAAAATACATAATTTAGATTTTAACATTAGTGTTGTTTAAAATTTTGTTTTAAATTTGGTATTTAATGACTATGATGTGATCTAAACTTATTTCAGCTACAACCCAAACTCCCAGCTCTGTATCTCATGTACAGCGACAGTGACATTTTACTAACAAACAAATGACCAACTGTACTTCCCCTCAGAAATTACTCTCCGCCTCCTTCCTCTGGTTCATCAGAATTTGGTCAGAATGAAAGTCTGTCAGTTTTCAACATGAAGGATCAGGAACCCGGATCCATCTACCAACACCTGTTCTCATCCCAGGTGGATGTTAAGCAGCACAGCGTTACTCTTTCATCAAATCTGAACAGCCTCCAAAGCAACAACCACCATCTCAGTTACACCAATCAGGGAACAAGCAAAGAGCAAAGAGGGTGGAGTCTAAACATCAACAACACAACTCACATGACAGGTAAAACTAGAAAAGCATATGGACATATTGTAGAAAGTTCCTGAAAATTTTGTCAAAATCTATCTATTAGTTTTTGAGTTATCCTGCTAACAGACAGACAGATACCGATGAAAACATTATCTCCTTGTGGAGGTAAAAATACCTTTGTGGCTAATTAGTTACTGATTTTGAAGCATTTGTAAATCTGTCTCTCAAATGCAGGACCGGCCCTGAGCTGCATAGTGCCCTAGGCAAAAAATTATTTTGGCGCCCCCTACTGCCCAGAACAGAAACAACGTCACTCAATAACTGGATTAGATTGCAAAAAATATTTATTTATACTAAAATGAACAGTAGAGATGATAGATAGATATAGATATTTAATTACTACTTATTTTGCTCTCTACATGAGATGAATGGCGTGTCCAACAGTTTGTCCAAAAAAAACAAAAAATTAGAATTTGGCGCCCCCTCCAGCAGAGGGCGCCCTTGGCAATTGCTTAGTCTGCCTATGCCCAGAACCGGCCCTGCTCAAATGTTTTAAGAAATGAGTCTATTGATTAAATATTTTTGGAGTATGATGACTATAAAAGCGCTGTGATTGACTGGCGACTTGTCAGGGGTATAACCCCGCCTCTCTCGCAATGACTGTTAAGCCACCTTCAAAAAGTAAAACTATTAAAAAACAGTCACATTTTTTATCCTGTTGATAAACAGTTTTAAATGTTGCATGTGTTTCAGAATCCTCCACCTCAACACAGAACAACAAACAGAGAAGCTGCAGTGGGATCCTGGATTTCCCAGCCGACATCTTTAAGACCACCTGTGAGCTGGAAAAGGTTTGTCACTAAATTTCATTTTACTTTTTATTGTGAGCAAATTATAGTCGTCAAAATGTGAAATCTTAAAAAAATAATGATATTTTTTTGATAATGAAGAATCCACCCCAAAATTTTGGGTTTTATAGTCTGAAGTTTTACATTTATTTCTTATCTATCATTTGTTTGGCCGTGGTAGACATCTTGAATTGGGATGACTCCAAAAGTTGTAGATATGTGTGTGATTATTACTTTGAGAAAGTAAAGAATAGTGTGAAATATTTTGGAACCAATACAGAAAACAAACACACACACAAGCAAAAACATAATTATTTATTCTAGTTTCAGTGTGAATTATTTTTACTGGAATGTAAAATCACTTGGAGCATCAGCAGCAGACGTGCCTTTAACAGTGATGCTGGTAATGACGCCATTGTTTCCTGTCTGTATAAATGATTGTATGTGCAGGAAAATGCTCATTTCATTGTAGTGGACTTGGTGCTGGAGGTGCTGGAAGGGGTGAAGTTCACGTTGAGTTTTGATCATTGGATGTCCTCGATGGACAAACACCAACGCTCACAATGCGACATGTGCAAGAAGGGACAGACAAGCTCTATAGAGGACAGTCCATCACAAGAACATGAACACAGCTTCAACACAAACTGTTCTAAAAAAAAGAATTATATTCAGCGTTCGCATGAAGGCATGAGGATGTCACACACCATCACACGTTCTGTCTCAGCTCAGCAGTACATCACGTGGTGTGAAGAAGAAGATCCAGAGAACGATGACAGTAAACATCAGACAAAGTGTTTGTCAATCCTCTCTACTGATAGTGGCTTTGAAGGTAAAAATATCTTTAATTAATATTTTTTTCCATTTTAAAGACATAAAGAAACCCCGACTTTTAACTTTACCTTTATATTTCCCCTTGAAAACAGTTTACTTTGCTTTGCTTAGTATCATTTTTGTGCCAGTCCTCCAGTTGTCTATCTGGAGGAAGTGCACTGGATGCAACTTCTCCTCTCCCTAGCAACCAAATGCCATACAATTTTTTGGATTGGTTGATGATGTGCATTTTCCACCAATGGAAAAGGGGTTTTATGCTCCTTAGATTAGCCAGTTTTTAGTTTCTTCCTGCACAATATGCACATCAGTTTTAACAAAAAGGTGTAAGTGATGTATAATAATCTGGTTTTAATTGGTCCATCTACACAGTTTAAAATCTGGTGTATAATCTGAAGTCTGAACTCTGGAAACAAGCTGAAACAAACTCAGTGACATCTTGCTGCTAAATCTTAAATCAGACATGTGACACCAACACATCCAAGAACTCAAGAGTTAAAGGTGGGATATGGAACTCGGAACACAATAACACAGCGCAAAGCCTTCAGCCATCTGGGTGCCAGGCTCGTTTAACCTCCCGCGCACGCACTCCGATGCTAAGTCCGAACAATATTCCTCACCAAACCCACTCGGATCCCCGATCTGAGCAGGACAATAAAATATCATGAGTTCAGCTCACTAATCATGCTCTCCAGCCCCGCTGATCACAAACTGACTCTGATAAAAGCAGCTCCTACCTGTTTGAAGCTCAATCATCGATTCAGTCCGTAGCAAAGAGTTCACAGTTGCACCGCGGCTCTAAAACTTCCTGCAGTCCCTCTTAAGATCCTCTGTCCTCCTCACACACCATCCTGCACGCCTCACTTATCCAATAACATAAAAAAAGCAATAAAATCCTCCGTGGTGTGTCTTCCAGTCCAAAAAGTGGCCTGAAGCGTTCATCCACTTCACCAACATGTAGCTCTGTGTTAGCTTAGCAGCTAATGAACACAGAACTTGCTCGTCACATGGGAAACCCCAGAGGAATTACCTATGGCAAGCAAATAAGGGTTATAATCACCACATACAGTAGTATCCCCGGTGCTTCCAGCTGCTTGACCTGCAGACTCAACAGTACCAGCCTCACTGTGCTGGATTATTTACAGTATTAGGCAACCCAAAATGGTGCCCACTGCTCTGCCAGCTATTGGCTGGTAGATGTAAACAAAATGCCAACGTCATGCCTGTCAAAATTAACATTTTATAATATTTTACTTCAAATATAATTTTTCAAGGAAATGCTGTACTTTCATTCTACAACACTCTAAACACCCAGTGGAGGCACTATTTTGTTAAAAATATTGCTTTTAATGAAAATGTTCCATATACCATCTTTAACTAACGCATTTCCAGAGATCGAATGTGGGAAAATACAATTGTTTTTCCAGAGCTTGTGAAACAGGATTTGGATTTTAATGAAGAAAAGTTGCTCGCGAGCAATTTCTGTGCTGCAAAATCAAAGAGCAGAAAAACTGATTATAAATGACCCAAAATTTGAACCAAAAATAGAAGTTTTAGCTCCTGCTCATCCACGCGAACGTTTTCCAGACAAAATCATTTTAATCCGACTCAGAAATGTTTTTCTAGATTGATTTCTCTTGATTACTGTAGCTCTGTAGAGTTTGGCCTCTTTCAAGGCTTGGCTGTCTCGTGATTGACACAAACTCCATCAACACAGAATTTTAATGGTCGATACTTCTTAATTTATTGAAATCTTTCTCAGCATATTTGTGCAAAGATTTAAAATTCAGGTGGGTGGAAACCTAGATGTGCTTTGTTGTAGGAACACTCAGCTTATAATTGAATGTTTCTCTGTTAAATGATTAAATGTTGAATAAAATTTAAACAGATATACGCATGTTTAAATTTCAGACTGTATCACCAACACGAGGCTGATGCCAACAGATTCTCTTAGAAAGTAAGGAAGTTTTCTTCTTTAAAATAGATTCATAACATGCATCAATATATATTTGTAATTTCTGATTCCATCATCACAGTGCAGAGTGGCTGGCTGAACATCTGGTGTCAGAATTCAAGAGAAAATGGTTTCCTTCCCATGACCTTCAGAGAGGACGGCAAAGTCTCCGGAGCTCACTTCTAGAGGTAAAAACACATTTACTGTAAGATGTTCCAAATATTTTTATGACATTTTATTTTTACTATAAATGTGTTAAATTTACTTATATAAATAGTTTTACATGTGTATTTTTAAATACTGCAGGCAGCTTAGTTGATTATTGATATGTTGTGTTTGGACGTTGTCTTGCTAAAATCAGCGGGGCCAGCTGGAAAAGAGGATTTGGCGCCCTTTACCGTCCGGAACAGAAACAACAAAGATAGATTACATTGCAATCAATTTTTGTTTATCCTAAAATGAATATTACAGACTATAAATGGAACAGTCCAATGCAAACAAAAACACACACTCAAAACAATAATAACAGTAAACAATTACAATCAGTAACAACAGATAAAATGACTTTACTTTATGTTAATAATAATAATTGGGATTTGGTGCCTCCTCCAGCAGATGGCGCTCTAGGAAATGGCCTGAGTGGCTCATGGTCAGAGCCAGACCTGAAAAACAGCAACTTAACTTGAAATTAATTATTCAAAGTTGGGAGACATTTAACCAGCATATAAAACTTAACAATAACCACAGAATTGTTAAAATCTATTTTTATGAAACATGAGTATTTTTTTATAACTGAAGTCGTACGCATATTAGTATTTTCCTTTAATATTTTCTTAAACTTAAACTTATACTAAACCATGACTGGCTGACTGTAGAAATTTGCAGGGTTGTGGTTTTTACTTTGGATTGAAATTGACCAACATTTCCTTCCTTGTTACTGAAAGCTGCCCGGTACTGAAGGTGTGGAGGTGAGCAGCAGCAGCAGCCTGTCAGAGGAGATCAGACTGAGGACCAGGATGAGAGGATCCTTGAACTGGTCACCTCCACGTTTCCAGATCATCTTCACTGTTCAGCCTCCACACAGGTTTCATCACATTTGAAGAGATAAATAATATTCAAAATCAGACATACTAGTGGAGTAAAACTGTTCTACTTTAACTGGCTGAGCTCCTAAAGAACATGTTTTTCTCCTGCAGACGCAGTGAAGTTGTGGCTTCACAGCATTACCTGTGTGCAGGTTGTGGTACGGAGGTGGAGCCCAGTAAGTACCATTTAACAAGGATGACAGTGAATAAAGATTTTTTTTTTAGTAGGTTTATTTTTAGAAGGTAAATGTCAGTGTGTTTAACATCAATCAATAGAAATTATAATCATTAATTGAAAAAATGGAAGATAATAAAGAACAGCATTGCATGATGGGACATCTGGAAAGCTAGAAAAGTTCCTGAAGAAACTTTGAGAGGGATTGCCACTCTGTGCGGGACTCTGAAACCCTCAGCCAATCAGAAAGCTGCATTCATTCCACAGCTGACAGATGCTGCAAATGTGATGACAAGGCAGAAAGATTAGATCAAATATGGGAGTGTATTGGGGAAATGTGATGATTTCATAGGTTTTTCCCCATAGGGTTACAAAAGGGATATGGTTTTTAATGGATTTTGTTGCCATGGTAACCCAAAATTTAACATACACAAGATGGTTCAGTTCTCCTGGTAAACCCGATCACTTTGATGTATGACATGTGCACCCACATCCCATAGTGTCTGCTGTGAGCTGACCGGGTGCGTTGATGGCGAATGGCGTTGCTATGGCAATATGGCAAAAGATACGTAAAAGTTGCTTCAATATGTCATAGACCAATGTCTACTGAGCACATAAAAGTTGGAATGACAGCTGTAGGTCAAAGCATGTCCGCACAGTAAGCGATAAAAAAGTGTGAATTTGAGTCAATGCTGTTGCCAAGGTAACCCAACATTTACTGTTTACATGACGGTTCACTTCTAATGATCATGCCAATTGCCTTAATATATGACATGAGGTTACAAATCCTATTGTGGGCCCTATAGGTTCACCGGGTGTGTTTGATGGCAAATGGCGTTGCCATGGTAGCACATATGTTAAAGTAGCTATTGTATGTTATAGACCAATGTCTAGTGATCAGCAATAAGGTGGAACAATGTCTGTAGGTCAAAGTGTATTTGCACAATAATCTGTCAAAAAGCGTCCATTTTAAGTATAATACAGGCCATTTTAACATAGGACTGGATAAATTACAACGGATCGACGCCGACTAACGCATACATGGAACTTAAATACAAAACACCAACCTGATTACAAACACAAAACACCTGAGGACATGGGGGAAAGAATGAAACAGAGGAGCTAATTACTAACACGACACACCTGAATGGAAAAACACTAGACTGGAATGAAGCTGAGCTGACATATTCAAGGAACCTAAGATACATGCAGGAGAACAGGAAACACAGACATGACCAAAATAAAAGCGAACCAGGAAACAGGATGACTAAGGAAAATAAAAGCATAACATGACCTAAGAATTGAACCAGAACCAAAAGGGAAAACAACTACTGCAAAAGCCCTGAAGTACAGAACATAATCAAAACCCCAAGACCTGACAAGGACTTGAATATTAGCACTGTTGCCTTGATGAAGGTTCATGTTCTAGTCTTTATTATTAAAATGTGCACGTTCTCTCATGCTTGTGTGGGTTTTCTGCAGATACTCTGACTAAACACATGTATGTTAACTTAACTGGTAGTTCTAAACTGACCATTGGTGAGAGGGAATGATTGTTCCTCTGCCTGTCTTTATATGACCATCAAATAAACCTGCACAGGAACAAAGGGACAGAGAACATTTTAGGAATAAATCAATTATTTTGCAAAGTTTAAAAAGTTTATTGTTGCTGTTCAAGACATTTCTGTCAAAGTCCTCCACAGTGTATTTTTAAAAACATAGATTTTTTTGCTTTTTTCTGATCAGTGTACAAAATTCTGTTGAGAAAAACCACAGGTCTTAAATTAAAAACACTTCTCAAAGAAAAGCATTTAAAAACATATTTGTGTCTATGTGGACTAGAAATACAAACCGTCTCTGAAACGATGAAATATAGCAGCTGATATTCCACATGCTGTTTTTACTAGTATTTCAACAGCTGCCACTTTATCCTGATCCTGTCATTATTAAACCTTTTGTGATAAACAGTTAATAACCAAGAAAATTTTAATTTAAAATTGAATTTGAAGTTTAAAACATTTTTAAAGGCATTTCTGAATTCTGCTTCTGTCACCAGGATACATCAAGAAACTGCGGTACTGTGAATACCTGGGCAGGTAAGTGAGAAACCAAAGCTCCCTATTGGCAGGATTGATTGTACCACTAATAACGTGTTAGACATTTTATCTATACAATTTAAATTGAGTTGTTGTGAATCTATTTTTCAGCTGTTCTGATTCTTTGGCAGGTATTTCTGTGACTGCTGCCACAGCGGCTCTGAAGCTGTGATTCCAGGTCGAGTTCTGAACAACTGGGACTTCAGCAGGTAATAAATAAGTCAAAAAAATTAGATATACAAATAAAATAGATTTAAAAAAAAAAAACTGAATTCCAATACTGCAGGTACTCTGTGAGTGATTTCTCGAAGCAGTTGCTGGAGTCAGTGTGGCATCAGCCTCTGTTCGACATCCGCTCTGTGAGTAAGACGTTGTGCAGCCGAGTGAAAGACCTGGACAAGTTCAGGGTGAGTTGATTATACGTCTTTTTAATAACAGCCATGTGAACTCAGATAAATTGGTACACAGAAATAAATAACTAGGTAAATATACAGTCTGTATGCTGATTATCTCCAAGTAATTAAACCCCCTTGAATTTCTTTGTTTACAGAAACACTAGTTCTCTTTAGCCAAATTTCTAGATTTAAGTTTCTGATGATTGAATCCATCACTTAAAAGTAACAGACTTGAATATGATCCTGTTGTCATGATGTACTAGGCCAGACTCAGTTGCTGAAAACCCAAACAAGATACTGCCTATAAAAAAGGTTTATTTACAGGGGAATGGGGCGAAAACAGACAAACAAGAATACAGTGCTTTGGGAGGTAATCTGTAACAGAGGGAAGAAGCAGGTTAGGATCCAGATGATGGTGGAGGTACATGTGCTGGATTAAGGGTTTACGTGAAACAGGGTCCAGAGGAGCACAGGAGGGTAGAGGAGTCGGAGCGAGCAAAACCAAAGAGAGTGATGAGGAATAGACCAGGTGACAGGCAGGTGAGTTCCGTGAGTGGGCGGGGCTTGAGTGAACAGCAGTTGGTGGTGTGGATGACAAGAGGGATCCAGCAGGCACAGGTATCAACGAGGTTCTAAAGGTGAGGTAATCCAAAAAAACAACAACCTTCAAGGTGGAAGGAGCAAAAACACACATTAGAATTAACTAGTGATGGGTAGAGCAACACTGATGCGTCGGCGCATGTATCTAGCTCATAGAGCGAAACTACGTATCGGTGCGCGTATCGCTTTTAAAAATAGTCACGTGACCGATACAGCTGCTGTTTCGCCTGTCAGTAACTCGTCAAACTGTGTTTACAAGCAGGAGCGTCTTCTCTGCCCAAAGTAACATTATTATTTTTTTATACAAAATAAGTCCTGAAAAGTGACATAATGAAGAAAGAAAGAAAGAAAGAAAGAAAGAAAGAAAGAAAGAAAGAAAGAAAGAAAGAAAGAAAGAAAGAAAGAAAGAAAGAAAGAAAGAAAGAAAGAAAGAAAGAAAAAGAAAATGTACGCTTTCTGCCGTGTGTGATCATGTTGATCTTATAATGTCCTTGTTTCATCTTGTTCCTCTCGGTTTCTGTCAGAATTTCAGTTTATTTTAAATTGTTTAAATTATTAATTTACATTATTTCTAATTATATATTTTAAATACAGTAGTCCCTCATTTATCGCAGATAAAAAAATAACCTGCAATAGGGGAAATCCACAAAATAGTCAGGTTTATTTTTGACAATATTATAGATGTTTTGAGTAGACCCCTCATTATACCCGACACTTTTTCAGACAGGCATTAACATTTTTCTCTCTTGTTTAAACTTTCTCAAACTTCAAACCTTTGTAAAATACGTCCATTTATTATAGAATGAAACCTTATGTTCAACTTTTTGTGTGTTGGTTAGTCTCTTCCTCTACCTTTTGGGTGCTACTGCAGGTGAATTGAATGGTACACAGAACAATATTTTGGGTTTGTTGGGGAGAAAACTTGCAAACATACAGTTCAGCCCTTCAGAATCAGACTGCTTGCGATGGAATATTTATGTAAATTTGGCAAGCTGAACGCAACGAATTCTGTACTGTACAAGAGACACGGCATGGAAGGGATTGATGGACAACGATCTACAACCAATCAGGATGCAGAATACAATGCGCTGTTAAATAAAACATTCTTACACTAAAAAAATCAGTGGAACGTCAAGGCAGTGAAAGGTGCACCACAGTATAGCGAGGGACCACTGTATAACAAATAATGCAGTGTACAATATGAAACACAATTACATAAACTATTTTTATGTATAGTTCAATGAATCTGCAGGTTAGGTTGTCTTCAGTGATATTTAGGATCCAGTATGTGTCACCAGAACAACACAGTATCGACACAGTGTCAATACAGTTTGGGCAATGTGCCACAATGCTTCATTCCTCTACCCATCACTAGAATTAACACTAAACTATACTTTCAGATCAATACTACATGTCTCTAGATTGGCACAGTCACCCAGTTCAAAACAACAATCTGGTGTTGAGTTGTGGTGAAGCTCATGCTTTTAAACAGTCCAGATAATGAGAGATGATCTACAGCTGTGCCTGCTGGCAGTCCAGAGTAATCAGCAAGATTACTACCACCTGGTCACCTGAGGAGAAGCAGCAGTAGGAATAAAACACCAGAGGGGAGGGGGAGAGAGCATGGGAACAGATTCTCTTTCAGCATTAGTATCCATTAAATCAGTGGCAAATGATAGTAGACCAGATATTCTATTAGAGATATATGAATGTTTATTTAGATTGGAAAAATTAGAAATAGACGTTAGATTTATGTGGGTTCCAGCACACAGAGGGGTGGAGGGAAATGAGATTGCTGATTTTTATGCAAAGCAAGCAACAAAATTGACTAATTTGTTGGAAATATCCTATAATGTGAATGAAGGGAAAGCAATTATCAAGAAGCAGATAATGAAAGAATGGCAGGAAATGTGGGTAAAGGAAGATAAAGGAAGGCATTTATTTCCTGTAGGGTAAGGTAGGTAAAATGAGAAATATGGAAAGTAATAATAGAGATCAAAAGATAATGTCAAGGTTAAGGATGGGAGATACTGGGTTAAATAGCACTCTGAAGGTAATAGGGAAACATACAACAGGTGTTTGTGGATGTGGGAAAGCTAGGGAAACGGTGGAGCATGTTTTATGTTTTTGTAGTAAATATATAGAGAATAGGAAAATATTGAAAGAAAAGTTAAGAGTAAAGGGGTTTGAGGAATTGAATTTAAGGACTTTGTTGAGTGGGGATGATGGGATAAATAGGTTGGTGTTGGAGTTCGTTAGGAAGAGTGGGTTAAGTAAAAGAATATAGTTTTTTGTTTTTTTTTTCTTTAAGAGGGAATTTCCGACTCACACTCCTACACAGTTGGTGGCGGTAATGCACCTTAAGTTGGATGCCACCTGCTATTTAAAAAATAAAAAGAAGAAGAAGAAGAAGAAGAAGAGAGAGCTGGGAGAACTAGAAATTGGGAAAATTGAAAATAAACCAAACCAAAAACCACAGACCTGCTCCTGACTCCTGTATCCGTAACGTGTTGCTCGACTTATGGTGCCAAGTGTGTAAATGCTGAGGCTTCTCACAAAAGGTGCTTTAATATAGAAAATATGTGTCACATACATTGCTCAAGAGCAAACTTAAAAAATATATTGAAAATTAGAAGATGTTCTTTCTGCCTATTTATCACCTTTAGGAGATACAGGAGCAGCTGCTGGCCATCAGAAAGCTGCTGACAGCCTGCAGGTTCTCCTCAAGGTAAATGGTTTTATTATCATTCTGTGCAAATTGAATGTAACTTTTTAACTAGTGACACTGTTCCTCAAACCTTGAACTTGATTCTGTGAAGTAACTGAATCCTTAAATGTTGTTGCATTTTTAGTTGAACTGCCAACAGGTGAAACATCAGATGAAAAACGTTGTTATTTGGTTGTCACAGAGTGTTAGAAGAGTTTGAGCAGCTTCCAGCCCACCTGATGGAACAGCCGCTCCTCTTTTCCATGGACGACCTGCTGAAAGTGAAGAAGGGTCAGCTGTTGGCTCAGGCCCGAGCGATGCTGAACGCCACAATCGAGCATGTAGAAAACTGTGAGGTCAGTCAAAAGGGTTTGAATCCAGCAGGCTGCTGATGCAGATCTCATCTGATTCACCTGGATATTATTCACTCACACTCATAGTGGTTTTAATAGTCAAATAACTATTTACAAACACAGAAAAATAGAAAAATCTATATTTGAATATATAACAGCAAAGTAAAGTCACTTTGGTCAACATAAAGATTGAAACTGTTACTGCAGCCACTAGATGGCACTCATACTGTTTCAGCATCAGATCCAAACAACTGAAGAGGAAATCAGTCTGAGACTGAATGAGCAGCAGTTACATTTACCAGCAGTAAAAACAGTTAGCAGCACAAAATTTGGCAGTTCTGAGATCAGCCCCAAAGTTCTGTAGTTTCATTAGAGTCAAAATAAAAATGACAAAAGGAGAACAGGAACAGTGTTTTGTTCATTTAAATTGATCAAAGTCAACAAAAACAAATGGTGAGGTACGTTAATATAATAATAATATATAATAATTAATATTTATTCTTGATATCTTTGAAAAAATGACTCATTATAAAATGAGTAATAAAATGAATCATTATACAAAAGCATATGTTGTTCTGGTCTGGTTACGCCCCCTTGTGTTTACACAACGACACACCTGTTTAGAACCCACAAATTAGTAACAAGACACTCACTCAGTAAATTATTCTAAAAAGGTTAAGGTAGGTAAAATGAGAAATATGGAAAGTAATAATAGAGATCAAAAGATAATGTCAAGGTTAAGGATGGGACATACTGGGTTAAATAGCACTCTGAAGGTAATAGGGAAACATACAACAGGTGTTTGTGGATGTGGGAAAGCTAGGGAAACGGTGGAGCATGTTTTATGTTTTTGTAGTAAATATATAGAGAATAGGAAAATATTGAAAGAAAAGTTAAGAGTAAAGGGGTTTGAGGAATTGAATTTAAGGACTTTGTTGATGGGGGATGATAGGATAAATAAGTTAGTCTTGGAATTCCTTTAGGAAGAGTAGGTTAAGTAAAAGAATATATATATATATATTTTTTTTAAGAGGGAATTTCCGACTTACACTCCTACACAGTTGGTGGTGGTAATGCACCTTAAGTTGGATGCCACCCGCCATTTAAAAAAAAAAAAAGAAGAAGAATTATTCTAAAATAACAGAGATTTTAACATCCATCCACTAAGGATACTCGGAGAAAGTCATGTTTGTGTTTGTTAATCAGCTGTGGCAGACATCTTGAATTTGATTGGCTCCAAAAGTGAATTGATTATATTTCCATCCAACGATGAACTTAAGTTTCAGTAGAATCCACCCAATGATTTATGGCATGTTTCCAACGAATTCACAACGCAGACATAAAAAGTTTCAGACTTCTCAGCAGCAGGTGATAAAATAGTAAAAATAACAAAATGCAAAAAAAAAAAAAAAACTCGAGCAAAGCAGAAACCAGCAGACCCGGAGTACAAGTAGAGAGGAAACAAGGAGGAGCAGGAAGATCAGTAAACGAGCTGAGAGGATTATTAGTGAATGACAAACAGCCGGGGTAACTAGCAGATGGAGCACAGGTGTGTAATAAACAGACGGACTGAGGGAAACAAACGGGAAAATAAAGAGAATTAAAACAACGAGCAGGTAAAACAATATAAAACCAACAACAACAAAACAAACTCAAAACCAAAAAGCCAAAAATGGTGACAGGAAAACTTGATGAGTAAAACTGAACTGGCTGTGGACTCTGACATGATCTCGATCTTCTCCCACACAGCTGTGTCTGGCTCGAGGGTTTTTCTGCGAGTTTTGTCGACAAAAGGACGTAATTTTTCCTTTTCAGACGGACATATGTAAACGCTGCACAGGTGAGTAACAGGTCAACAGGTTTAATTAACTAGAATATGATCAAGATTGCACTGTAAATATTAGAGTGATGAGTAGTTGTTGGAACAAATGATTAAAATTAATGCACAACCACGACATTTCCCTCCTGAATGCACTAACATTTGTTCTCTCTTCACAGCGTGCAAGGCCTGTTATCACAAACAGTGTTTTGCAGAAAAAAAATGTCCCAAATGCACACGGATCCAATCACGAACTAAAGTCCAGAAGCAACCCGTGAACAGCTGCAGCTGATCATGACTGAACTTTGTTTCACATCATTTTTATGTCAGTAAATATTTATAAATCTCTGTATGCTGATCAAACCTTCAGGATTGAACTCGCTGTGATTTTCTTTCAAATACCTCAAGACTTAACGACTTTCAGAGACAATAAAAACTGACACCAGTGAATCTACTCGAATCATAGTCACCACTGACAGGTATACAGTGGGGCAAAAAAGTATTTAGTCAGCCACCAATTGTGTAACTTCTCCCACTTAAAAAGATCAGAGAGGCCTGTAATTTTCATCATAGATATACCTCAACTATGAGAGACAAAATGAGGGAAAAAAATCCAGAAAATCACATTGTCTGATTTTTAAAGAATTTATTTGCAAATTATGGTGGAAAATAAGTATTTGGTCACCTACAAACAAGTAAGATTTCTGGCTTTCACAGACCTGTAACTTCTTTAAGAGGCTCCTCGGTCCTCCACTCGTTACCTGTATTAATGGCACCTGTGTGAACTCGTTATCAGTATAAAAGACACCTGTCCACAACCTCAAACAGTCACGCTCCAAACTCCACTATGGCCAAGACCAAAGAGCTGTCAAAGGACACCAGAAACAAAATTGTAGACCTTCACCAGGCTGGGAAGACTGAATCTGCAATAGGTAAGCAGCTTGGTGTGAAGAAATCAACTGTGGGAGCAATTATTAGAAAATGGAAGACATACAAGACCACTGATAATCTCCCTCGATCTGGGGCTCCACGCAAGATCTCACCCCGTGGGGTCAAAATGATCACAAGAACGGTGAGCAAAAATCCCAGAACCACACGGAGGGACCTAGTGAATGACCTGCAGAGAGCTGGGACCAAAGTAACAAAGGCTAGCATCAGTAACACACTACGCCGCCAGGGACTCAAATCCTGCAGTGCCAGACGTGTCCCCCTGCTGAAGCCAGGACACGTCCAGGCCCGTCTGCGGTTTGCTAGAGAGCATTTGGATGATCCAGAAGAGGATTGGGAGAACATCATATGGTCAGATGAAACCAAAATAGAACTTTTTGGTAGAAACTCAACTTGTCGTGTTTGGAGGGGAAAGAATGCTGAGTTGGATCCAAAGAACACCATACCTACTGTAAAGCATGGGGGTGGAAACATCATGCTTTGGGGCTGTTTTTCTGCAAGGGGACCAGGACGACTGATCCGTGTAAAGGAAAGAATGAATGGGGCCATGTATCGTAAGATTTTGAGTGAAAACCTCCTTCCATCAGCAAGGGCATTGAAAATGAGACGTGGCTGGGTCTTTCAGCATGACAATGATCCCAAACACACCGCCCGGGCAACGAAGGAGTGGCTTCGTAAGAAGCATTTCAAGGTCCTGGAGTGGCCTAGCCAGTCTCCAGATCTCAACCCCATAGAAAATCTCTGGAGGGAGTTGAAAGTCCGTGTTGCCCAGCGTCAGCCCCAAAACATCACTGCTCTAGAGGAGATCTGCATGGAGGAATGGGCCAAAATACCAGCAACAGTGTGTGAAAACCTTGTGAAGACTTACAGAAAACGTTTGACCTCTGTCATTGCCAACAAAGGCTATATAACAAAGTATTGAGATTAACTTTTGTTATTGACCAAATACTTATTTTCCACCATAATTTGCAAATAAATTCTTTAAAAATCAGACAATGTGATTTTCTGGATTTTTTTTCCTCATTTTGTCTCTCATAGTTGAGGTATACCTATGATGAAAATTACAGGCCTCTCTGATCTTTTTAAGTGGGAGAACTTACACAATTGGTGGCTGACTAAATACTTTTTTGCCCCACTGTATATATAATTATATAGTGTCAGTTCATAACAAAGGTCAGTTTGAGGCACTGTATAAAACCCAGCGCATATCAATATTCCAGATCATAGTTAGATTTATGAAGGAATGATTTTTAATCATTTGTAAATAATAATCAGATACAGCAATTTATGAAATCCAATTAGTAAAAATGTCATATCTAAAGAACCAGAATCATCAAATCCACACCATCCTCCATCCCGAGCAGCACGATTGGTGGCAGTGAAAAGGAACAGGAAGAAACCTCCAGCAGAACCAGAACCAGGATGATCCGTCTACCTCGACCCACTGGGTTCAAATCATTTATTTATAGAGGAAATTTCTTCAGTGACCTTTGACGAAACATCGTCTGCTGCTGATTGTTGCTGTTACTTGTACTTCATGACAAACTGCAGTGGTGAAACTGAGGAGGTACACCAGAAGGTTCATTCAGCCTAAAAGATCTTTAATTATGTCTTAATGACCAAAAAGGAAAGATTTAACTAAGTAAAAGGAAATTGTTTATTTCCTGCACAGAAAGTGCTGCTAGTGATATTTATATAAGTAAATAACAAAGTTCCACATCGATAACAATGCTACGGTAAAAAGGATGAACGGTTTTTACATTTTTGACATTGGAGACATTTTGGTTTTGCGTTCAGACTATGAGCTCATCAGAGTGAACACCTTTATCTATCTATACACCTGCTTAGTTCAGCTGTCATACAAACACAGTTCATAAGAGATCAGATGCAGCTTTTGAAGCACCAGCTGAAAACAAGCTAAAGAGACCCTCTTCATCCTGCTGGGACATGGTTTCCATGGTTTCCAGAAAGAACTTTAGATTCAGAACAAAGCCAGCTGAAGACCAGTTTTCTACTTCACCTCAGATCACTTTCAATGAGCTTTGATCCAGAGAAGACACTGATGTTTCCAGATGTTATATGATCAATCAGATGTTTATGGATCACATTCCAACTTCTTTGTAGATGTGTTGCTGCCATTCAATTCAAAATGAGTCTGTTTTCCATGAAATAGTAAAATATTTGATGTTTGTTCTGTTCAGAGTTCTTGGAGTTGGAGAATTAAAATGGAGGAACTGGTCAAATACAAGGAAGAAAATCTAAGCCTTGACGTTTCAGATTGTAGAGCTGTTTGTCAACTCAGAACATCGATGGTTTCATACCAGATGCACAAGGACAGATGTGGTTTTCCCAGCATGTGCATGTCTTTGAATACAGTTCCATTTTTATACAGTTTCTGCCTGAAGTAATCAGTTTAGAAAGTGTGCTCGTAATTCTGACTCCCAGCTACCAGCATCTGTTCCTTCAGCTTGGAATGCAAAACAAACTCAATGCTGTATTGGAATGATTGTAGATCATTAAAAAATAAATTACTGGTCTGCTTTAAATCCAGCAGTGGACCTCGTGGACACAAAACACCACAGCTGTGTAGAAACATGATGCTGCTCTGATTCTATTGTAAATCATGTGGTCCCGTCTCACATACCAGGTCTGAGTTCTTTAGTTTAATCAAAGTTTCACATTTTAACCATAACTACCCCATTCTTCAAGAAATAACAAAAACAGGTTCATGAGATTGTAATGGAGAACTTTAATGTTTTCTTTACACAAAACTACAAAGTTAAAACAAATTGGCTATTAAACATTTGCTCAAACACAAAAACTGGATTATTGTTAAATCACGGCCTAACGGCAACAAAAAGACAAGACTGAACAGTCTTTTGGCAACATGTATGAAATAAAAACTGTAGTAAACCAACACAGTGCCCTGAGGAACACCTGAAAAAGATGAGATGCAGCAGCCAGTGAGACAATTTAAATATTCAGTTAGCTAGTTATACTTGTGACATTAATCAGATCCAGTTTGTGGCCGCATAAATTACACCTGATGCAATAGAAAGATTAAATGTAAATATTCAGTTTTATTCATATAGCGACAGTTCATAAGTAACTTTAATACAAGAAATACATGTGACTTTTCTATTTGAACCAAAACTTACAAAAAGCACATTACCTTGAAGTTGAAGTCTTTGTTTTGCTTCAGTCAAACTCTGCCAGTCCGCTGCTCACCAGAGGCAGATGGACCATCTCTCCATTCTCATTGTACAACTCCACTTTGAGCTCTGGCTCCTTAGACTAGACAGAACATGGACACATGACGGCACACAGTCAAACAGAACAATCTGTCTTTAAGGCTGTATTCACACCTGATAGTCCAGTGGACTCGGTTCAATTAGGCATCAAAAATTGCAACATTGTTGTTGTTTTTAGTTGGTGCGGTTTGGATTCACACTGCACTCTATGAATCGAACCAAATAACCTTTGAAGCATGTTACACCCCTGCCTGTGGTGGCGCTGTAGAGTTTCTGCAATACTTGTTACTGCACTTCAGGGCGCTGCCACAGGAGAGTGAAACATAAACATGGACTAGCAGCAGATTCTGGTGGTTTTGGAATTTTTTTATGTTTGGTGAATGTACCAGATCAATATTCTGCAGCACTGGACTCCGAATGATCAGATAACAAGACAGAGAACTACACAAGGCTGCTGAGACGGCTACACAATATACTCCACTTCCTGCTTTTGGCGCGGTCCCAGTTCAGTTGCGTTCACACGTGCAATCGAACCGCACCAGAGTTTGTTTCAGTAGAACCGAAACCCACGTTTTTAGGCGGACTAGAGTTCGATTGTTTAGTCCGAATCAGAGTTCGGTTGTCTGTTCACACCTCCCCAAACAAACCGGACTTTCTGTGCAAATGAACTAGAGTTTGATTCAAGCGGACTAAACAGGGCTGGTGTGAATGCACCCTAAGTGTTTAGGGGTTTGCTGCAAGACCTGCAGCTGTTCTGACCTTTTATTTACAGGTTTTTGCATCAAAACTCACTTGTAAAATACTGTGACTATAATTATAAAACTCTGGATGTTAATGTCTTGAATTAGTTCATTTAATAATACAACAAAACTAGACCCCAACGGAAACTTCAGTTTGGTCATTAGAAAAACGGTCACGTCTCGTCTCTTACAACAACAGATGCAGAGATGTTGCAGTGTAACAGGCTGATCATTTCCATCACAGCTTTCACGCTCCAATTAGGGCTGTATGGCAGCATTTCTTCATCACAGCTGACACTCGGAGCCTTGAAACCAGCGACTTTCACTTTTACTACTTGGAGGGGAAATTTCAGCAGCTCAGCTGGCATCTGTCGTAGCCTGATGAGAAGAGAGAGCAAATCAGAAAACATCCAAGTGTTTGCAGTTTAGAACATAAGCTGCATTTTAAGTGGGTCAAGTGAAACATTAAAAGCCAAACAATTAACTACATCAGCTACTACACAGGAACGCTGATAGACAGGTTAATCAACTGACTGCATGGAGAACAAAATATAAATGGAAAATAGCACCAACCACTAGTATTAAAAGGAAACTTTTCTGGGTTCTGGAACATCACCGCTGTGATTATGGAGGGATTACTGGAAAACACTCAATTTGTTAACGATCATTCTTTAACTGTGCCATGTGTTTCCTGCTGGGAAATCTGGATATTACAATGAAAATACTTCATATAGTTACTAACAAATGATACAGATATTTTCAATATTCAATAATGTGAAATGACAATGTTTGTCCCTGTGTGCTTGTTTGCAAAATGAACCACAAAATGGATTTTAATGCAACTCTCGGAAATTAATCAGTAAATCTATAACTGTTTAACATCTGAAGTCAATCCAATTCAACATGGCTGCCATGGCTAATCTTATGTCAGTTTCAGATTCCAGCAACACTTCAATGTGGTGGCTGAGAGTCATTCATGACACAAACACTGAACGCCAACAGGTTGTATAACATCTTGTAATATATTGTGCGAGTTTGCTCGTGCGGTACTTAAACTGAACAACAGTTAGCAAATTTCATACTTGCTGGGAGGCAGCGTGTCATCAGAGCCAAAGTCCACATGTTGGACCAGAATCATAACAGGTTCCACACTGACAAACTTTGTCAGCTTGGCTCGGTAGTACTTTCCATCGCTGTACTCTGCCAGACATGGACCACCTGAAAAACCAAAAGATTCACATGTTTTCTTTAGTCGGTGTTCATAGTATCAGTGTTTTCACAGGAATTTTCTGTTCATGTTTGCTGATTCCTTTTATAGATAAGAGTTATAAAGTGCAACAAAAGAGGATTTTATGTAAGTAAATGAAATGTGCAGAGCCATTTGAACATGGTTTATTAATGACTTAACAGTAATACTGAAAAATAAAATCACAAACTGTTTTAACTGCAAAATCAAAACAAATCAAAAATACTTTATTAATCCCCGAAGTGAAATTAAATGTTGTTGTAGCTCAGTTCTTCTTTAGGGAAACAAGGGTTCTAGCTGTGGACAGGAAGGATCTCCTGTAGAGGGTTCTAGCTGTGGACAGGAAGGATCTCCTGTAGAGGGTTCTAGCTGTGGACAGGAAGGATCTCCTGTAGAGGGTTCTAGCTGTGGACAGGAAGGATCTCATGTAGAGGGTTCTAGCTGTGGACAGGAAGGATCTCATGTAGAGGGTTCTAGCTGTGGACAGGAAGGATCTCCTGTAGAGGGTTCTAGCTGTGGACAGGAAGGATCTCATGTAGAGGGTTCTAGCTGTGGACAGGAAGGATCTCATGTAGAGGGTTCTAGCTGTGGACAGGAAGGATCTCCTGTAGAGGGTTCTAGCTGTGGACAGGAAGGATCTCCTGTAGCGGGTTCTAGCTGTGGACAGGAAGGATCTCCTGTAGCGGGTTCTAGCTGTGGACAGGAAGGATCTCCTGTTTGTGCTGCAGCCGATTATGAAGAATCTTCTGACTGAAGACACTCTGTTGTTGAGTTACTGTGTTCTGAAGAGGATGATGAGGGTTTTCCATCATGTTCTTCATCCTCCTTTAGACAATCAACTCAAGAGACTCCAGTTCAGTCTCCAGGACAGAATCAGTCCTCCTTATCCATCTGTTCAACCTCTTCATGTCACCTGCTCTGATGCTCCACCCCAACAGGTGACTGCAGATGTGATCAGCTGACAAACTCCTTTTCTTTCCCCACTCCTTTTAAACTCTGTCCGTATTGTTTGAAAGCCAGACAGAGACACGCTGGAGTCCAGGATATGTTCCTTTAGTCATGTCTCAACACATGATGCTGCATTCCTGATACTCTGGCTTGGTCTTCAACAGAGTTTCAAGTTCATCCATTTTGTTAGCAAAGAGATCTCACATTTGTCAACACGATGGATGGAATTAAAGGTTTAAACTTCCTCTTTCTCTCTCTTCGCTTTGCTCCTGCCCTGCATCCATGTCTTCTTTTTAGCTCATCAGGGATCCAGTTTCAATTTGAGGATTATTTTTAACTTAGAAATGTCCATTAGCTGCTCTTTCCAGTGAAAAAAACTTTTGGTTATTGATATTTTTAAGTTATTTCTAGATAAAAAGTAAATCAGTGTTAGATAAAATGTGTGTTCCCTGCACTGCTGCCTATACCTCTGTAACTGTATCCAATTTTATCTTTGTTTTATTGATTTGTAAATCTTTCAAATGTTCTTTAATTATTGTATTAAAAGTGTTTACTTGTGTACTGCATCAGAGTAGGAAGCAAAAAAAAAAAAACTATTTTCATTTGAACTTTTAATAAACACCTCTGAATACTTTCATATAACATCAAGAAACAAACAGGAAGAGAAGTGAGCTGTTACCTAAAGGGAAGCTGGTGAGTTGTGGCAGAGAGCTGATGTCTGTGTGGATTCTGGTCAGAGCTTCATCCAGAGTCTCTCCCTCCACGTCCAAATCAGCTGTTCCATCCACGGGGCTAAGGAACAGCTGCAGGGCAAAAACTCATCACTTATTGATAACTGATCAGTTGAGGCTTATGAACAGCTTATCAGCATCAATATTAATAAACATTTTAAAGGTCTGAGTGTCCACTGTAATCTAAAAATGATACATTTCTCCACCATAATCAGTTGACAGTATTTTAGAATAAATAATTTAAAGTGTGAATTTAGCAGGTACCTCATTAGGAGTGCACAGATGTGTAACCTTAGCTTTAAAGAGCTGTCCCTCTTGAGGAAGGACTGGGTCTATAAATGAACCCAACATCGGTTCTTCTGGAACCATCAGACCCTGGAAGCACTGAATCTCAGTCAGGTTCAAACAATATGATACAAACAAATGTTTAATTGCTTTTAGAAATGTTGGTTATCATTTGGTTGCATTAAACAAATTATTATTTGTCAGATAGGAATATGTATTGGCAAAAAATAAAAAATTATCAGGAAATATCAGTTCTGATCTCTAAAGATCTGCACTGGCATCAGCATTAGAAAGGTTGAACTCATCTAATGAAGCTTTTTAATTTGTAAATAAGGCTCCAATACCTCAGTATTTATATCCCAGTCATCCAGGAGGGGGGCAACAGGCATCACCGGAAGCTCCTGCAGAGAAGCATGTTTCATGAATATCTTGTGGCAGAACAGGTTCCTTAAAAAAACTGTTAATTACAAACAACATTGCATGAAGACCTTCTGGTCTGAAAGAGTCTGGTCCATAGAAGCATGCTCATGATGGCATAGAATCCTGCTGAGACTCATACCATCGAGGAAGAGCTCGACTGTGAGAGGCTTTCGTGGGTCTGTTGGCAACTCCTGAGACACAACAAACCTCACGTCACAAGATGACTAACTAACTATTTAAAATCCAAACATTTCATTAACACCATTCAAACATCATATTATAGAAATATAAATAATAATATTACTCATGCAATTTCAGTATTGTGTACTTTAAAAACTGATTCTAGGAAAATGTGGCAGTCAGTTAAGGACTAAATGAAAATCAACATCCTGATGAGTCAATAACAAATGTATTAATGCAAATGTAGTAACAAGGTCGCGGGTGTATTTTACCACAACGTGCAGGTCCACAGAACGGTTTAGCAACAGTTCCTTCAACAGAGCTACAGCATCTTGCTGCCAACTGCCACCAACCTGAACAGAAACCCCCAAAAAAGACCCAGTGAAGATTTGTAAATATAAAGAAATCTTATTCACAAGTTGTGAAAAATCACGACCATTTAAAAATCCTAGAAATGCTACTTTAATATCAGTTGAAGGATCATGCAGGAAGGCTTTGCATGTTATTAGTTTATTTTTTAAATATTTAATGAATGACATCACAATATAAAAGTGCATTTGTATGTAGATATTTAACACAAAGTTAAAAATCATTGACATTTTCCTTAATATTCAATTAAAGTGTGAATAAAATTAACCTTCAAGCCATTTTTAGCCCAGTGTTATTTTTCATTGTTAAAATGTTTTCATTATAGTTTCCACTGTGTTTTTTTCTCTCCAGACAATAACTAAATGAACACTAATGAATGAGGACTAGAGGTAAACTGATGTGCCTTTTTCTTAAACTGATGACAATATTTAAAATTCAGGTGATATTTTATACTTTTTTTTCTTATATCTTTTACTTTATTTTTTACATAAACTGTTTGATGATAAATTAAAACAAAAATTTCCTAAATTAAATAAACAGCAGATCATCAAAGATTAGAGATCTTAGACTTAAAGATCATTCTTGCTTAAAAAAATAAAGTACATGTAGCAACAAAAATCAGCATTACTTCTATCCACTTCACTTGTTCTGAGACAGACTATCAGACCCACATCTTACTGAGAATCCTCTGGTGGTTCTAAAAACACATCATGGCACTGCTTATAACACGATATTATAGCTTCACTTTTCAACAACAGAAAGCAGACGTGGTTGGTCAAGTCATCAAACACGTCAATTTGGAACTAGTCTGATATGCAGCTATTGGATTTGTCTGACCTCTGTCTGAACTTACTTTGATGTCCCATTTACGACCAACTGGTATCAACCAAATGTTATTTTACACACCACTTTTGTATTTGCTCTGTTAAGTGTGTAAGAACATGAACAATGTTTCTTCATGAGGAAGCATTTAGCCAATTTAAAGAGGCCCTTCCATTAAAAATGGTTTTTCTGAGGTTTCTGTTGAATATTTTAGCTCCACAGGTGTTATTACCTTCATAGTGGGAGTGAAAACAGGTCAACAACTTCTCTTTCAGTTTTAATCTCTCAAACTACGCAGGTGGCGATAACACCAGAGTTCTCCCGAGTACGAACGATCTGTATCTGTTTCGTAACAACTCCTTTGTTCGTTAGTGTTCATCAGCTCCCGCAGTAGAAACCACGCCTTGCATGCTGCTGGTTAAAAGCTGTAGCATAAGACGTAGCAAACAGGAAGACATGACGTCTGACGTTGCCATGCGCAGCGGGGCAGGAAACAGTATACCTTGCTCTGATAGGCTAGTTTGTTAGCCAATCTGAGTCCAGCAAATTCGAATAATGAACATGAACGAGCTGCTGCTCGAAGCCTGACGGAAGGAGCCGGAACCACCCGAATTTTAATGCAGACAGATTGAAAGGTCTGTTAATCAGTGTTTCCTGACGTTTTTAGATATAAAATGTTTCATATTACTGGTTAATACTTAAGAAATAACACAAAGTCATGAAATTTGTATGAAATGGCCTCTTTAAAACTAGGTCAGAAGAATAAGGAAGTTTGTACTTGTGTTTTTTTTTCCATGACTGCATACTGAGACAAACAAAGCAGGGATAAAGAAAACACCTGATGGGGATCCTTACCGGGTTGATACCAAGCAGCTGGCAGGGGACACAGAGCTGAGGAATATCGGGACAAAGAAGCTTAGGGTACATATGAACCACTGGGATGTTCTCTACCAGGCCGAAGTCCACATTTTGTACCTGTTAATACATAAAACATAATTATCAAATTAGGTATTCAAGAATTTAGACACACAGTTACAATTCTTAGTTATAATAAAGATTGGGCTTTTAGGTTTTCTCTTACTGACCCTCCTACTCTGAATTTTAAGCACGAAAACTTTGGGATATTCAGTTTTCATGTGAAATATTTGGAAAACATCATAGTTCATACTACAGTCATTTCATATCATGAAAGTGGAACATTTAAGTAGAAGAATGAAATGAGTTTCTCATTTCAAACAATTAAGTGACACTGTGGAGAATAAACAACAAAAATGTCAACATCTAATGTGTCTTTAAGCATCACTTAAAACTTGACTAGGATGTCTCATGCTGTTCACAAGTCGACTTATTGTCTGCTGAGGCTTGACGTGCCACTCTGCTTAAAGGCTCTCAGATCATTGAGGTTCTGGGGTCCAGAGTTACGAGTCTCTACATGGAGACTCTGCTGATCCTAGAGGTTTTCTATAAAATTGAGGTCTGGAGAAAGTGCAGGACCCTATTCGAGGTAGCCCAGTCTCAAGTAGCTGTTTCCTAATAATGCAATCTTGATCAGCTGGAACATTGTGGTCCGTGAAGATGAACTGAGTCCTGTGTTGTTGATGTAAGGACACAATGACTGGATTCATGACGTTATTCAGGTAGTTTGGGTTTGTCACTGTAACATTGACATGTAGACCAGTTCTGTATCGACTCGACACACCTGACACACTGTAACACCATTAAAGACTCGTCTGGTGATGATGGAAGATGCATAGAGCTCTCTGATGTCTCCAACATCATTGGTGGTTATTTCTGCTTAACGTGATTTGATTTTCAGCCAAAGTTTTGTGAGTAATGTTCTGACACACTCACACAATTTTAATATTTTTATTTTTTACAACAAACTTATACCAGTTTACTTAATTTATGGATTCGAATATTTGGAAATACTCATCCAGAAATGTTATTAAAGTTTAGTATTATTACCATAGGATGATTAAGTATTGTGGAGGATTTGTTTCCTAGTGTATCATGAATGATACGGTATTGTACATCTCTAGTACTGACCTCAACCCCAGTTGTGAGATCACCTTGGGATTTATTAGTTAGATCCTGGTAAACCCAACCTGTCATAATATTTATCTGTGTTTTCTGACCTTAACATATCCTCCCAACAGCTCCAGCAACTGTCCTCGGTACCACAACATGTCAGATCCGATCACAGCACATCCCTGAACTGATTTCCAGGTGTAACGCTTGGGTCTGGGCAGTGTCTTCATGCTAAGCTGAATGCTCTCTCTAAGCAGTTCCAGCTGATACTCTGGTAAACACAAACATTCACTCAATTTCTTACTTTAGTTAAATACACAAAATCACCCTCATACAGTCTTCAAAGGCACACTGAACTGTTGAGATGTGGTCAATCACTGTATAGATAATTTTTCTCACAAACTGTATTTTTGTGTACCTGCATTCTTTGTCCGGACATAAATAAGACCATCATCTCCAACAGCAGTAACACTTGAGCGAATGTGGCCGAGACATGGCAGCTCTGGTGGGAGGTATGAAGAAGTCTTCACCTACGTACAAACGAACAAACCCACATACAGAATCCAATCAATAACACAAGCAAAGCTTAAAATGAGTTTTCCTTGAAACAATTATTCACACACTGTATTTAAGCCTGTTTGGCTGATGCAGTATATTTTTAAATTTTGTATTGTTAGAGGAAAGGATTACTTATGATCACCTTTTCAATTGCTGTAATGAATCGGGTGCTTGGTTTAGGAGGGGTGGAACTGGAGTTGAAGGATGATGTAGATGAGAAAGAACGAGGAAAGACAGATGGAGGACTGATGGAAGACTCTGTCTGAGTCTCACTGACTAGACTCTTCGTTGCATCAGTTTCTTTGGGTTCCTGGATAACAGCAGCTCTGTAAACAACAGAAATACCAACAAATTTTCTAAAAAACATTTTCAAAAATAATACCAAATTGCTATTAAGTATATAGTTGCAAACATTTACTCCTCCCATTTGTTCATTAACTTCAGATACTTGGTAATATCTATAAATATTAAAAATAGACAAAAAAAGCTATCCATGTTAAAGACCAACACCAATTTTCATGGGTGTGGCCCACAATTACATACAAACCTTGGTTTTCCTTCCCTGAGGGCGAGACCTTTAGTGACCAAAAAGTCTGCAATGCTGGTAAACTCTCCCTTGATGTTAGAGCAAAACAGAGTGATGGGTAATGGACGCTCATCTGTTAACTCCTAAATGATTAAAAAAAATGCAAAATGGTCATTACAGACAAACAGCTAAGTTCTATTGTATTTATGCAGAACATTTTTCTATATCAAAAAAAAAAATCACCTTAGAGGGCCGAGATGAGAACAAAAAAAAAAAGAGAAAATACCTCGATGGTCATCAGAGCCAATGCACCCGTCAGGTAGTGGGTAAATATGTCACAGGCTGTATCTGTCCAGGTTGACCGGCCTCCCGTTGGCCTGAAAGACAGAGTAAGTAACAATTTGGAAATATTATTAAAACCCTTAAGTGAATGAAAAAGACAAGGAACCAGAGGCAGACAGTTCCTCAAATGTTAATGCTATTAATGTACAAACACAAGAAGCTGGCTGAGAAGGTGTGCATTAGTACATGACTTTAGTGAGTGACACGCTGGATTATTTTTTGTGTGAATTCTATTTATAGACTGTTGGAGTTTGAATGGAGCAACTAACCCCAGTGCTCAAAGTATTTACTCTTGCTGTAGGCATCAGACTAATTATTTGTTGCTTTATTAACGCTACGGGCACGCCGTCATCGTCGACGATGCCAGGGACCTTGTTGTGTTAAATCAAACATAGCTTCCGAACCATAAAAGATAGAAACGTACTTTTCTCCCCTCTAAATCAGGAGAATCCAAGCTTTCAGACGGTAGTTCCGGCATCGCTCTAGCCCATTCACAAGGGATACAGTGGCGTGTCAAAATCGGTGTTCCAATCAGAGCCTTTGTCTTTCGCGCATGACGCGCGGTTGTCAAATTTTTTTTTTTCCTTATTCATTGATATTTAGTGTGGGTTTTTCTTGAATAAAGTGTGATATTCTAATTTTCGCCTAATTTTTTTTTGTATTTTTTTATTCTAATACTCTTTATTTCAAGCAAAGGAGCCTCATTTACACAGCAGTTTATGATATTTCAATTCAAAATAAAAAAAACAAGGCATAGGACATTATGGGGCATTGAAAGGTGGTGTTTTAGTAGCATTTAAACAAAAAAAAGTCAAAAGTTTATTTCTCCAAAAAACCCTTGGTCCCCAGAGGGTTAATGTGATCGTTATTAGAGCTCAAGACCCCAACCAGTTGTACCTGCTTTCAGAAACAAGATTCGTCTTGGCATAAAACAGTTTAGAGTCCAAAGTCCTGGTTCAGTTCAAAATGGCCCACATTAAATTTCCACAACTGACCCGAAGTCAAAACCCTGTTGAGCCTTACCCCGGGCTCACACTGCATCCGGAACGGCTTCGGTCCGGATTCGGTGCGGTTTTTCCGCAAGCTACCACTCACATCTGCTCCGGATAGGGAGTACGGTGAGCTCCGGTGCTGGGTGCGTAAAACGTCACTCGCGAGAACAGAAGTTCACGTGGGTTATCGTTTTGTCGGGACTTCACACGAGAACACGTCCATTATTTAGCAAATGTGTGAAAATGTGTTGTGCTGCAGGCTTTCGGGACCCTGTGTCACCGGGTGTGATGTAATGTTTACATTTCCTATTAGCGCGTGTGCTGTCTAAAAAGAAGAGTCAAGTTACAATTGTTCGTACACTCGTTTATTTTGAAAAAACACCGGATATTCAAGCCACACTTCCTGTATAGTTCGTCAGATTTCATCAAACTTGACGCGGAGTGGCTCCGGCGTCCGGAAAAAATTGATCCTTGCGGATTCTTTCCGTAGTGCCATACGGCCCCCGTAACCGGACCCGCACCGCACGGAGCTAGTGTGAGCCTTCTAAAGGGATTTTAATCTAACGGAATACCTGCGGGGTCCGCACCGGACCGGATCCGGATGCAGTGTGAGCCCGGCGTTAATATCAGCTGCATGTGTTTAGAATGGAGAGATAAAGGATGCAGAGTGGCTCGTTCAGTGGGTGAGTGGCCCAAAATAAATTAAGCTCAGGCCACGTTTCTCTTCCTGTATCACAGGAGAACGAAGGTAAATATTTACTATAAATAATTGAATTGTGATATTTTCTTTTCAAATGAATAACTTTGAGTAATTTAGAAATTAACTTCAGTATCAACTTTATTATCAATTCATTATTAAAGGTGTGATGACATCACTGTTTAAACTGGCGTAAAGCTATTTCATGTAGTAGATATGCCCGCATATGTCAACTCACAAAAGAATTTGATTAAAAAACTAACACGGCGGGGGTGTACGGGCAGGTCAGAATCCTCTTCTCAGCAACACGGTTCCTTTCATTAATGATATGTGGGTCTCCCTGGCTGACTTCGCTCTGATTGGCTACAACCATTGCCCGCAGCAAGCCTTTCTTCTCGGCTCCGTCAACAGTCCAGTAACATGGCGAGTGGACGTTTACAACCGTATATGTTCGAGCCTGAAACGTCTTCTGAGGAAGACGGAGGGGTGAACACATAAAACTCAACTAATCACATGAGCGAATAAACAGTGCTGTCAGATGTTATCAATGAAAATAGATTCACAATATGGTATGATAAACCTGTTGCTCACGGACATTGTTGCTAGAGCGGCTATCACATGCTAGCATCATGGACTCTTCAGACCACGAACAAACGTTTATCAGGCAAGGAAGCATTTTATTAAATAAATAAACTTACAGGTATTGACGATGTGGTCGCCTCCTTCAGGGTTGGTAAAGAATTTTTAATTAAAATCAGTTTCTTTGACAATCCCAACTTGAATTCACCCAAGTTATGGAAGCAGTCCTCCGTGAAGTGAGCTGAACATACTTTCTAATTGAGGTTATAACTGCGTGGCACTTCTCCATAAATGAACTTCAGCCACTCTTCTCTAGTTTTTTCATCCTTCGGGAGTGAGTGTAAACTTCCAGCATGGGTTGAGCATCCTTGGACACAACATGTCCCCGTTTGTGTAGCCATCTCTTCTCAAGAGCAGCAGCACAAGCTAGCGCAACGCAGCTACCGGTGTATGGGCTGGGGGTGGGGGGTTGGACTGTTTACTTCACTGTGCACTTTTATTGGACGCTATGAAATACGTAGGATGAAATGCCACGTAGGAAAAAATGGTGCTTTCCGATTCAACCGTTTTTTAAATATGAAACAAAGCGGACCGCCCACAAACAGGAACTTTGATACTCGCTTTGGACGTTCACACGGCCTCATCAGTGCACAACACATCATGATATACCCCAAAAGCCTCAAAAAAGTGCATTTTGATGTCAAAACCCCTTTAATTGGCTAAATCAGTAAGTCAACTGATCATTAACATAAGTTAAACTAATTATGATTTCCATCATTTGATCTCATAACAAATTCATTCTGTAAATTATTTAGCTGAACTATGTTATGGCTTTGAACAAAAGAGTTTTAATATGAGCCAAAACTAAAAGATATCTGACTTGATGAACAAGCTATTATTGTGTTTTCTAATATTCACTTTAGGTCAAACATAACTTCTTTATTTTGTAATAATCTTACACAAAATTATGTATTTTTTAATGTTCAAGTTAATGTATCCCTTTTAAATCAAGCAAAATAGAAGTATTACTACTACAAACCTGATGCCATTCACAGTACACTCCAATGCCAGGGAGCCAATCAAAGACGATGAAATGGGTCGCAGCTGGCTGACATGGAGTTTCACTCTGCTGCCATAGTCGCAGCGTCTCACCTAGTACATTGTATACAAAACATTGAAGTTGTAAAACTGTCATTTAAATACCGGTTTAACACCACAGTGGTATAAAAATCCCTCAGAAAACAATAAACTTGATTGCCATAAAGTGTCTCACAGTCCAACGGTATAAGAGTGTAGAAATTATAAAGTTTTTACTTCCGCCATGTCTGTTGTGACATCAGAGCAGATCTGTCCTCTCTCCCAGGCTCCATTAATGTGTGCAGCACAGTACATATCTGCCTTCCATGCCACATCCTGGGGCTCCATTTGTAAACACTCCTTCGTGACCTGTTCACATATTCTGAAAAGCAAAGCCAAATCACAACACACGTGATATCACGCATTTCTTAAACCACGAGCTGTTTTTGGTCGTTACACATGATTTATACGTCTAAGCTCAGTTACCTGAGCATTAGAAACAGAATCAATTGATATGAATACAGAGTATGAATATAGAAAACAATGTTCTTAAAACAGTAACTCCAACGTTTTACTATTTAATCTTTAAATGAGAAAAATCACACGAAAAGGCCCTTTTTCTTCCTATGAGTGAACTTGAGTGTCTGAATTCAATAATTCCTCATTAATCAGCAACCTACTGTGGTTTGGTGGGTTTGAGATCCCCACAAATTATGTTGCCTGAGGGCACTTTTACCTCTCACATTTCAAGCTAGTAAACAGAAACAACTAGTTCAAATCACATCAACACATTCAATGTCAGTTATAAACAACCATTTCAGTTGCTGAAAGTGGCATTAAGAGCATGGAATGTTACTTCACTGGGAGAAAAAGAACAAGGTTGTGAAGTAGGTTTAGCAATACCAACTAGATTTAGTTGAGTGCACCTCAACCCACAGCAAGACCGAATGTTGGGTGTTTTCCCCAAGTGGTCAAGAGGGTGGTCTCTGTATGCCTTTGGTTCTGGGAGGGAGGTCCTAACGGTTTGCTCATGCACCTAACAGCATTTCAAAGTATCCAGCCTTCACACTTTCACTGGAGCATTTGGAAAGTGTCCCATCTGGGGAGTCTACTATCTTGAACTTGTGGATGGACTTTAATGACTACGTAGACAACGACAGTGTGACCTAAAGAGAGTGACGGCCTACCTAATATGAACCCAAGTGGTGTTTTGTTGTTGGACTTCTGTGCTAGCTATGGTTTATTCATAATAAACTCCACCTTGGAGAACAGGATTAAACTTTGTAATGATGTTATTCAATCTGCATCCAAGAGTCTTGGAAGAGAAGAGTTGAGCTGTCAACCATTCACCACCTGGTGTTGAGCTGGACCACGTGGTGGGGGGATATGCCAGACAGATGCGGTGCGCCCAAATGTATACAGAATATGTGCTGGGAAGGTCTGGCAGAAACCGTAGTTCAGATCAGGAGATCTTCATTTCCAGCATTTTGAGGGAGGTAAGAAACATTGACTATGAATGGGCTATGGTCTGGGCCTCCACTACTAATGCAGCAGACGTGACCATAAAGTGGCGGTAATCCCCAAACCTGGCTGAAGAAACTGTTGACAGGGCTTGGCTAGCAGGTGGAATGAAGATAAGCACCACAAAATCTGAGGCCATAGTTTTCCATATGAAAATAGCGAACTGCCAATTCCAGGTTGGGAATAAGCCACTGCCTAGATGAAGAAGTTCAAGTATCTCAGGGTCTTGCTCATGAGTGATGGTGGAAGAAGGTAGAAAGATGATAGGGAGATTAGGGCAGACTCTCTAGTGATGCAGGTGCTGGTCTATTATGGTGAAGCGAGTGCCAAGATGAAAAGCAACTACAGTGGTCGACGGTTATATGCATGACCTCGGTGCCCAGCAAATTTGTGCATATAAGTGTTGTGTGCAATTATCCGTCGGGGGTCATTTGGACTGTAAACATGGGTAGCAATGTTCGGTATTAATAACAGATAATCAGAAATGATGTAATAACGCAATTACAATGTATTAGGAGAATAAAACTCTCAAACAGACCGAAGTACATACTTGTAGAGAGGATCCACTATGACACAATAAGTAAACAGATGCGCCAGATATGCGCGCGCATGACACGACGGCACAGATTAAGTTACAGTTAGTAACAGAACAGAATTGTTTTCTATATCAAATATTAAGAACTCATGATCGGGCAATAAAAACTAGAACAAATGTTACATTTGACACTATTTCACATTGAAGAAGTCAGTGATTATTTTTTGGCGACCGTCTGACAGCTTCAGGCATAAGCACCAGACACGCGTGCGTGAACGTCAGAGCTGTCTAGTTCCACACACCTAACAGCGAGTGTGTGGGAGAACACCAGCAGAGGTTTACAGTCATGTAACTAGTGAGAAACAGCGAGATTTAGTGAGCTCCATATATGATACCTCCAAATGTTTTGTGCAAATAAGCACTGGAGATGTGTATATAAGCGTATGGATTCTCTATGACACAGGAACATGCCCAGCAGTTTTCTGCATATAAGCGTTGTGCATATAACCGTCGACCACTGTACATTGATTTACCAGTTGATGGTAATGACTAAATGAATAAGATCACAGATACAAGCTGTTGAAATGAGCTTTCTTCGCAGAATGGCTGGACTCACCCTCAAGGATGGGGTAAGGAACTAGGCTACTGGGGAGAAGCCCAAAATAGAGTTTCTGCTACTTCACTTGAAAGGGGTGATCTGAGGTGAATTTGGTGATCTGGTAAGAATGGTCTCTAGACAGCTTTCAAGGGTGGTGTTGCAGTCATGTTACACTGGGAGGAGATCTGCAGGCAGGCCCAAAAATCCCTGGAAAAATTATATCTCATAACTGTCCTGAGAAAGCCTCGGAGTCCCTTCACATAAGATAGAGTTTGGTGTAGGGAGAGGGAGGTCCAGGGACCTGTGCTGAAGATGTTGCTCTGCAACCCAGTTCTGGATAAGCCGCAGAATATGGATGGATGATTGAATTCCATTAAAATCCAAAAACTTTAATATAACCATATTGCTTTACTACTCCTTATCTCAATGGACTGCTCAGATTTGCACGAGGCTGTGAAATAAAAAAACATCAAAGTACACTTTTCCTATCTTTACACCCTTACATAAAACTACTGAATTAAATTTCTTTTAAAGTATGCCTCAAAAGAGATGAGCACCATTGATCAGATAAAATATATAACTGCAACGTCGCGCAAAACAGAGCTGTTTCAACAGGATTAAGATAGGAACTGTGGTTTAAAGTGCCACAGTTGGACACGAACAAGTCCAAGACAGTTTGATAAAATCCCTGAATAGTTTTCTTGTGTGTACAGTATGTCTCCTTTTCAACAACCGTAAAAAAATTATCTTTATTGCTTCGTAATGTGCATAAAACATTTAGTAATTTTTTTATGCAATGATAAAAGATAGTCATCTTGGGCCCACAGACTAAAGTTTGACTTGTTAAATTTCTGACCTTTTAAGATGCGAGTCATATTCTGTGACCTGGACGTAGAAGCTGCTTGGTGAGTTAACACAGCTGACTTGAACTTTAATGTCCTTGAGGTTTTCAGGAAGCTTCAACTGAGATTGAAACTCAGGTTTGTTTTTCTGCTCTTCAGTGTTCATTTGGTCTGCAGCATCAACCTTCTCCACTGTTGAACTGAGCTCAAGTGGAGGGTCCCATATTGGAGATTCATTACTCGAGTCATTGGCATTCTTGGATTTCAGCCTGTATGAAAGATAATATGTTTAAATATCACTGAGTGAACATTTTAATGTTTTTCTGATAATGCATGTATCGTTTTATGTGTATACAATATTGGGGTGAAATGTTTATGGTCTTTCATTCATAATTTTAATCACAATATAAGTTGTAAAGGACAATTTAGATTAGAGTTACCCATCTCTGAAGGAAGCCAGCTCCTCTTTGACTAGCAGTTCAGCTATGTTGATTTTCTGGTTGTTCAAATCAACTTCAAACACACTGAGTGGCAAAGGTTTAATCCTAGAACCTCGTTCTGAGAAACAAATTAAATCAGACAAAAAACAGACCACGGCACTGGCTTTCATTAAACAACAGAGCAATATTAAACATCAGCTTGATCTTTCCCCAGTACCGTTTGCCACAACAGTGACTGTCTTTTTGTGAGTAAGGCTGATGAATCTGTTGGTGCAGGCTTTACTCCAGTTTACTCCATCAGCAGGAATCACATCAGCCAATCGGCACTGAATTGCCTAAACATAAGAAAAAAGCATTTTCAACTGGCTTATCTAAATGTTGTTTAACTATGTAACGTGTTAAATGCAGGCAAACTATAAAACTATTTAACAGCAAAAAAATTTTTTTTAAAGAGGCCCTTCCATTAAAAACGTTTTTTCTGAGGTTTCTGTTCAATATTTTAGCTCCACAGGTGTTCTTACCTTCATAGTGGGTGTAAAAACAGGTCAACAACTTCTCTTTCAGTTTTAATCTCTCAAACTACACAGGTGGTGATAAAACCAGATTTCTCCCGAGTCCGAACGACCTGTATCTGTTTCGTTACAATTCCTTTGTTCATTAGTATTCGGCAGCTCCCGCAGTTGAAACCACGCCTAGCATGTTGCTGGATAAAAGCTGTAGCATAAGACATAGAAAACAGGAAGACACAACGTCTGACGTTGCCATGTGCAGCGGGGCAGGAAACGGTATACCTTGCTCTCATAGGCCAGTTTGTTAGCCAATCTGAGTCCAGCAGATTCAAATAATGAAAATGAACGAGCTACTGCTTGAGGCCTAATGGAAGGAGCCGGAACCAGCCGAATTTTAATGCAGATAGATTGAAAGGTCTTTTAATTAGTGTTTCCTGATGTTTTTTAGATATAAAATGTTTCATATTACTGGTTAATACTTAATAACCACAAAGTCCTGAAATGTGTATGAAATGGCCTCTTTAAAAACCAAAAAAGGCATCCGTTTATTTTTTGTTCTTTGTGTCTAATATGTCCTAACACCCTGAAATCTAAACAAAAACTCACCTAGCATTATTTCATCCATCTACTTTAGCATCAGAAATAAAAACTGATGGCAAGACAAGCAAAGAGGTAAACAGATGTTTACGTAGATTACCACTAAGGGCCTACGTATGTGTAGGTGCTTTTGATTAAAATGTTTTAAACACATTTTTACCATGGCAGGAAGAGCGAAGAACTCATCTTTGATCTTCCTCAAGTCACTGACAGACAAGATTTTCTTACTACCAAAGTCAATATATTGCACTTCCACCTTCCTTCTCCCTGGATGACCTACAAACAAACACATACACAAATCATCAATTGCAGACACTGGAAATGAGTGGGATTATGTAGAATGATGTCATGTTTAAAACAAAATGCATAAAAGGTATGTAATCATTATTCATCATTGCAAATCAAACCTATACTGAAGGTACTGCATGTCAAAGCTAAAAAATGTTCCTAGGTATATTTTAGATTTTTTTTTGGAAAATATCCCATTTGTTTGCATGGAGGATTCGAGATTCACATTTGTCCTGGTGATCTAAGAAAACAGCATACCTATCAGAATGGCGTACCTTCGGTTAATGCGCAGCAGTGAAATTTGTGTTAGTGCGCATGCTTAAATTTGGACCATCATTTCAGCATATAAGCAGCAGCTCAGATAACAAAAGATAAGCATTGGTGTATTTTATCATGTTGGTGTATTCTATTGTATATTATATACACTACCTAATTGCATGCCTTGTACAATTACAAGACTTGTCGACATTTTCTATAAACTGGTTTTAACAAGTGAAGTCGTAAAGTCCAGTAATGTGTTTGATCGGGTGTTATTAATGCTTATTTTTAATAAATGTGGTGATATTTCTGCTTATTTATATTTATTTTTACCAAGTGAAGTCAAAGTCCTGCAAAGTTAAAGTGCAACTCACGCACTTTCAAATAAAAAATAACAGGAAAAGCACTCCAATAGCGCAAACCTCCACCAAGCAGAATATAATAATCCTTCAACAACATCATACTTCTGTATAAACTGTATTTTTTATTAAACTAGGGAATGTAGGTATGCCACAAGCATACCTGAAGTTTGGGACCAAAGAACTTTGTCAGGATGATATAAAACTACAAGGTCCATTTAAAAACTTTGACATGCTCATACACATAGTTACCTAGGACCTGAGCTCTGCACCACAAATTGTCTTCAAAGAGGGCAACACAAGCCTGTCCTATCATAGGGCAGTAGACTTTCAGCTCATCTTCACGATCTGTTGGGGCATTGTAACATTCCTGAAGCTTGGCAGAGAGCAACACATACTCCATGTTGTCAACCTGATGAAGTAATGGGAAGGTAAAAAGTGGTGAGAGAAAAGGAGAACTATATTTTTAGTATTTAATCATCATTCTTACAACCTCTTCAAAGTTCTAATATTTAAAAAAATATATAGCATTTTAAATTTAAAAGCACAATAACATTTTCTTTCACTTGTGTCTGAGCCTTGTTTCATACCAACTGGATGTAGAACTCGGCAGGGTTGTTGATGTGGCAGACTACTGCATTGACCTCTGCCATGATCTTTGGATACACAGGAAAATAAAACGCCAGTGGCGTCCTGCTTGTTGTCACTGGAGAATAAAACCTAAAAGAGTTGGTGAAAAACAGTCAAGCTTAACTGACTTTAATCCTATCAAAGTTTTACTCAATTAATTTTTTGTGGTTATTGACTTGATCAAACATTTACTAGTGGGCTTTTTACAGTAGACTTGTGTGTTTATATATGTACCTGGCCACCTCTATGAACACAAGGTACTCTCTGACAGAGATGGGAATATCTCTGGACTGCTCCATGGTAGCTTTTCTCAGATCCACCAACAAAGAATCTTTTTCCTGACCCAAGTGTTGCATCTGCACTGCTGTAGAGCCAACCACACGGCAGAATTCAACCTTTGCCTCTTCACTCCAGCCTTTTGTCTGCATAAGGAATTAATCATTTACTTACATTTATTTTACTTTGGCCCAAAAACATATATTGTATTAGTTTAGTCTGCTGTAGTCTTACAAGATCATATGGGACCAGGTCCTTCAGTGAACATCTGATAACCTGAGGGGCAAAGTGGCCCAGGTTGCCATTGACATCATCACTAACTTTCCTCAAGTATTTGTTCACAAACTTTAGTACAGTCTCTGCTGTCTCGTCCTCACTGAAAAAAGATACCACACATTAGCCGAAATAGCAAAAGTATTCACAATAAATAAATGAAAACAGATTTGTTTTGATTTTGTGTTATATGTCTAAGTTCACTGAGGAAATACGAATCAACATGACTTTAGCCAAAATAAACTATTGTAAACTGTTGTTTCTATACCTCTCTATGATAAGGTTTTCGGTAAACCCATAATCTGGAAAGAACACTCGCAATCTGGCCAGCTGGGTGACTGGGCAAGAAGTCACAGGCTTCTTGCAGTCTTTCTGAAAGACTTCAATCACCCTGGTACGACACCACAGTCCATCCTTCCCTTTCATGAAAATCAAGGAGCCTGGAGAGGAGCAGAAATGAAAAGATTCAACAGGACCAGTCAGTTTAGCTTAACTCCCCCAGTAAAGAAAGAGCATTACATGCAGCATTCTCACTATTTGGCAGTGAACATTCAAGATGACATGAAGGTGTGGAGAGCAATCAGTGAGTCTAATTAAGGTGATGATGTTCTTTAAATAAATGAATTGGGGTTCAGTCGTAAAAACAATAACACAAGTAAAAAAACACCTTTCATACATCAACTCTAATGTTGCCTAGTGCTAATTAACCCCCCAAAAATGACTAAATTTTTCTCATAAGAAAGACAAAACCTACCACTCTCGACTTCATCTGCCAGTGTGAACTGATACTTGTCTTCACAGCAGAGTTGGTTAACTTTTTTTGAAAGGATCTCAGCTTCTTTCTTTTCAGCCACGTAGCGAACGTAGAAGTGACTCGGACTCACAACATGGGTTACCACAACCCATTGGCTCACTACAAGGAAAAAGTCACACACGTGTGTATTAGTGCACGTTAAGCGTTTTCTGCTAAAACACTGTAATATTTATATCTGTTAAGAGAAAGAACAGCTAATAGACTTATTCTAGAAAGTTTCCTGTAATTACAATAGAACATCTCTTTCCTACCTTGTCTTTTATCAGGTAGGTATTTGTTTTTCCTTTGCCTTTTCCCTTGGATGTTTGCCAGTTCAGGGCCAGAAACAGGAACAACTACAAAAAGAACCCAAGCATTAAAAACAAATAGGCAAAATAAGAACAAGAAAGATATATGACAAAGCCACACACCAAGCTCTTTTCGCTCATGTAAAAGCTTATCAGTTGTTCCACCTGAGTGTTTAGAGTCTAAGAATGACTTGTGGCTGGAGAGGCTGATGCTGTCCTGAGCTCTTGGGCTTGAAGAACCATGTGATGATGGGCTGCTAGCTTTGAAGAACTCCTGATATATTTTTTTTGGGCCGGGGTACCCGTTTTCAGAAGGTGAAATGTAGCTGCTGTTTCTGAAATCAGATTGGTTCAATAAAGACTTTCTGTTGGAGATCAAGCTAACAGAAAAAGAACAGATATGTTATAATAAAGTTGATACATGGGTGAAGAGTGTTGGAAAGTAAAACTATGAAACCTTCAAGCAATAACAAGTATTACTTTAAATAACATGCAGATCAACTTCATTAGTGCTATAAACAGCACATAAAAATGTTCTTTAACTAAAACACTTTAGGAACACCAGTGCTGTTTTCTATTTAACAAAAGTGGTGTGGCTAAACTTAGTAATGCCAGTGAAAAACCAAGTGCAACAGCCTACTACAGAAAAATCAAGTTCTTGCAAATCCAGTTGGGAGAAAAGTACACACATTATTACCACCAATAGATGTACAAAGTTCTTCCTTTTGCTAATTTTTTAACAAAGAAATCGTCTCTAGTTCTTCTAAAACAGATTCAATAACTGCTTCTATGCGTACATCCACCGGTGCGGCCATGTTTGTTTTGCTTTGTGTGCCTGGGCACTTGCTGCCAATCATACCTGAACACGGTTTAGTTGGAGCAGTACAAGATGGATATTTGCGGCTTTGGAAAACTCCAAATCTTGCGAGAATCCATATTGCAGCGCAAGGTTACATAACAGTGAGGAACCTGGACTTTATATCCAAAACAATGTAACAAACAGGAAATACTCAGGTTTTTTTATGCTGTTCATTTTAATTTGTTCAAAGTTTTGTTTTTCTCCTTTCGGTCATGAGAATTAGATGACTGATATTAAAGGTGCAATATGTAAAAATTAGACCTTGTCGTCAAATCTGAGTCCCGCAGTTCATGTAGAAAAAGGGGTGTACAAGGGGTGCAGATCAACTGCTCAGTTGTTTGTATCTACAGAGAAGGATTCCATGATTTCAACAAGTTACCTCAGGGCTGCTTCTTTTAACTCTTTGCTGCTGGTCGTTGTTGAATTGTAACAGCTTGTGTTGAAGACTTTGCAACATTGCAGGCTCAAGTGATTCACTATGGAACCAGGAAGTCTGAACACTTAACAGTTATTGTATATAACGAATTCATCCCAGACCAGTGTTTTTAAACTGAGAGAAACTGGTGACCACCCAGCCATTTTTCCCCGAAATCTGTTACAAAGTAACTTTACCGTCAACATCGGTGGGACATGTGTGAGTCATTTCACTGAGATATTTTTACATATTGCACCTTTAAGACAACCTCTGTTTTAATTGCTTTGTGTGGGTAAGGCATTAAGAACATATTCATGAATGAATGTGTTTGGCTACAAAAAAATTGTTTAAAAAAAAATCTGAAAAAATTATACAAATGGCATCAAAGACCATATACATTTAAATGAACTCACTGGTTTGGGCTGCTGGCCACCATCTTCAGAGTTAATGACAAACACTGGTTGAGGTTTTCTGACTGAAAAACACATCTACAACATAAAACAAACATCAAAACCTAAACAACAAGAAAAAAGGTCTTATGGTCACAAAGCTTTAATGCATCAACACAAAGACAGGCTTAGACATGGCTTATTTTAGGTCAAAAACACAAATCAGACCATGCATCGTATGCTGTCATTCACTTGACACTCAATGTTTTAAAAGGTTTTGCTTTCTTTTTGCCCTGACTGCACTAAGACTGAATTTAAATAACAAACCTCATTCCAGTACTCAAGGTGACACATTTCACATCAAACGACTTGACATCAATAGGTGCCTGCAGCCTCTCTAGTACCTAATAATCAGAGACACAGGCAACATAATTCAGCAATTAATACATTTTGTAACATGATGACGTACTTCCAAATGTCAAAAGGGACATTTATCATGCATCTTTATGGATCTTTGAGATGTTTAAAAAAAATATCTTCTCAAACCTTATCCAAAAAGCAGTACTGTCCCAGGAAAGGGACATGGCGTACTTCTCTTGCCATCTGCATGGCAACCTCCAAGTTTTTAATTGTCTCCTGGACATGAGACATGTCTTCTTGTCTGGTAGAGAATTGTGTTTCCAACTTTGTAAGTTGGTTCAGCTGTACATCCCTCCTGTTGACAAGGAACATTCACACAAGAACATGCCATTTAAAAAGAAAAATTCTGATAAACCATTTCCTACTGATGATGTACAATATGAACATAATAAATATTTAGAAGTCCAGATTTGTTTTAGAATGAAAGTTCATACCACTCTTGAATAACATGCACAGCGTTAAGTGATTCCTGTTTGATCTCCATCGCCAGGCGGGCTTGCTCTCTCTTTACATGGTCTGTTAGACCAGTTTTCCAAGTCTGCTCAAGTAAAAACAAATGTTTTTTCCCCTTTAGGAAACAGTATTAAAACCAGATTTAAAAAAAAAATGCAGAGCAGCTTTTACCTCACGAACGTGTTCCAACTGGGAGAGATTTTCAGCAGCTTTGATCAACCCTTCATCCAGCAACTGGTTAATCTTCTCAACATCTGGCGGCTAAGAAAACAATTAAAAGACTTTACCGTTGTTGCGTCTGACACTTTGTTCACAATCTCTTTTACTCTGAATAACCGGTTTCAAGCTAAAGAGCAGAAATTGTATCTGTGACCAATTTCTATGTTGCTCATAATTCATACATCCTCCCAAATACAGTTAACAGGGATTTGCAAGTTCTGCATTGCAATAAAAAAAAACAAAATTGACAGAACAAAATGACCACTAAGGCATGGATTCCTGTGCTCTGAAATATGGAAAACCACTGTTTTTTATTAAAAAGGTAATTTCATACAAATTTCAGGACTTTGAGGTTATTTCTTAAATATTAACCAGTAATATGAAACATTTTAAAAAACGTCAGGAAACACTTATTAACAGACCTTTCAGTCTGTCTGCATTAAAATTCGGGTGGTTCCGGCTCCTTCCATCAGGCTTCGAGCAGCAGCTCGTTCATATTCATTATTAAAAGTTGCTGGACTCTGATGCCGCTTTTCCACCGACAGAACACGGTGCGGCTCGGTTCACTTTAACCCCCTGCGGACCCTTTTCCACCGCCTTTCTCGGGTCTTAACCGCGTCATTCCGCGCCAACCCAGCCTCTTTTTTCAGACCACCTCCTCGGTGGTCCGAAGCGGGCCCACACGCCCACCTTTCTACCGATTGGTCCAGTAAACTGCTACCAGTGACACGACTACCTACGTAGTGGTAGCCCCTGATTGGCCCGGCTGTGTGTGGTGTTCACGTGGTGTGATTCAGAAGCGCTCCCGCAAAAGGCTTTAAAAAAAAACTCCCAGCAACCATCCAAATATTTTATTTTAAAATACAATTGACTTTGGACAATGGCGACTTCGTCCACAAGAACCAAAAATCAAACCAACCAAAATGAACCACAGACAGAGTGCAAAGTAATTTTGTGCCGCCCCAGCCTGATTTCACTCTGCCCCCAGCTGTTATTTTAACTGCAGTTGCAGCGTTGCACCACTACGGGTTTGCTGTATCAGCAGCGGTGCACCGTAAAGGGCTAAAACAGCTGCAGAAAAAGATGATCAAAAATAGCTTTTCCCGCTAGTTGGTGCTATTGGCGTCCTGATTTCCCCCCGGCTCGTCAAAACAGTTTTCTTTGTATCCAAGCATGTCATGTTTATTCTTTTTTAAAAATCCTCCATATCAGAGTAACGTTAATGGTTTTTAGCGCTGCAGATATGGCTGGGAAAATCAACCGCTACTTTATAAAGTGACCTTGCGAGGAGGAGAGTCAGGATTCCAGGTGAAACAGTGCAGACAAATTAGGCAGTTCAAGGGTATTTTTAATTCATGTTTGTGACAAGATGTGAAAATTATATCAGGTCTGAACGTAGTTCCCAGGCAGGGACTGGCAAGGGTCAGAATGCAGGACAGGAAGAGTCAGCAAAGCAAGGGTACGTTAGTCTGTTTCCAATCATTAAGAGCAAAACAACGCAAAGCCAACGTGTACGTGATTTAATTTTTTAAAACATTATTTTTTTGGTAATTTTCCCAGATCTCAAAAACACAGCCAGTGGTGTTGACAAGCACTGGCTGATTACATTTATTATTCTATTGGTGAATTAATCAACTTCCACCTTTCTTGAAGAGACTAAAGGCACCAGACTTTACTAACTAAACATAACTAAGACAAATTAACAGATGTAAAATATGAAATGACCATAAACTAAAATTTAAAGTGGAAAATGAACCATTTTTAATGATTTTATTGCAGATTTATCATATTATAAGTATTGGTACATGGTATCTGTTAACTTGGTCAGGATGGTACCACCTCTTCCTCAATTTGAGCCAGGAAAAACCCTGTAAATGTACTGTAGATTAAAGTGATCAGATCTGACATTTGTTTATATTTTCAACAGTAAAGAATCTGACTTAAATGCTGAACAATTTGTTCCTGTATTTTTTCACTGTTTTTTCTTTCAAATTTTCTTTTTCAGTTTTTAATGCAACTTGATTAAAAACATAAGTCCACCTTTGTTATAGTATTATTACCCTTATTATAGACGGTATACTGTTACCATCAGCGTTTTGTCTTTTAAAAATCAGAACTGGGCATTTTTAAACAGATTTAATCATTGTATAGAGCAGAACTTGTGGATCGTCAAGTTAAACATGTAGTAAAGTTGTAATGTTTTATTTAATACCCTGTTCAAACATTGAGACAGTTTTATGACCGTTTTATTGTATTAGAGGAAACTTCCCATTAGGTGTCTTGATCATGTAGTTTCTTGAGGCAATCAATGGCAATTTTGTGTTTGTTAAACAAACTGGTTCAAAGCTAAAAGTCTGGCCTGAACAATCAATATAAACTTTCCAGCAGCAACTTTTGTGATAATTCAAACATACCAGTTGTGCATCTCCAGTCTCAGCAATACTGTCTTCACATGGTGATGAGTTGCCCTTTCTGCAACCCTTTGGTCTGTCATACTGAAGCCTTAGAGACAGAATTGCAAACATGCAGTTCAATGTGCAGTTATCAAAGAAAATTCTCATTTTTGAAACTTTTTAAAAACGGATAAACCAACAGTTTCTATGTGAAAGGAAAACATTAACCTTTTTGTCTTGTTCATTTTGGCAGTGTAGATCAGACCAATAATCCTGCTTTCTTCCTGCAAACCAAATACCCCACTTTCAGGAAGTGGCGTCTTAACCTACATGAAGAGATTTAAGATACAGGATAATTTTCTATTACTGTCATTCTACCACCTCTAGCATTTTAGCAACAGAAACAAATGGCACATCTGACAGTTATTAACACCTGGTCTTTATCTAATAAATATAAAGTGTGACACTGCTACACTAATCATATACTTCAGAATCTACAATGTAACTTCAAGTCATTCCTGAAACTGGGACTGACCCAGAATGCAGAAAACACCCCAGGAAAGAATCTGGTATTCATGCTGTAACTGAAGCTTGTAACGTAAAATTTATTTTAGTAGGAAACCTACTGCTAATTTTACCTCACAATCAGGACATTGAATGACAAAGTCACACTGAATGGACAGCAGGCAATTTGTGCAGATGGTGTGGCCACATAAAAGCACACGTGGCAGGTTGCCATCCACGTCATCTTCTGAAAATTGACAAGCAGGAAAAAAAAGAATAAATATATGATTCATGGCAACACAAGAACATTAAATGAGTTTCTTCTATAGGGTAGCCAGGCTCAGCTTCAGGGGTACCTGTTGATACCCTGGATATCAACAGGTATCCACCATATTTGTCGTTTCTAAGTTTGGTTTTGCTGCAAATAACAGTAACTGCTGTGGGAAACTGCCTGCCACAATGGCGCCCATTCGATTTGAACTGTTACATGCTGGGAGAAGTGACGTCAACTCCCGGAGCTCTATAGTTTTGTGTTCCAATTTCTTAAAAACCAAAAAATATATTTTATAACAGTAAAATGGCTGAAAACTTTGTACCAGCAGCAACATTTTACCGAGTATTTGATGCATTGAAAAATGTTCCAATATATATTGAAGGAAAGTTTCAATGTTAGCTTAATCATTAACACCATCATAAGCACTGGTTTATGGCACACTTTTACATTTCTTTTACAATACAGTTATTTTTACAGAAAAATAACATGCCATTATTTTTTTCATTTTTTTTTTTACAAAAACCTAATATAACTAAAACAAACAGTAAAACAAATGTTACAGGAAGGTGTTTACAGAAAATTAAGTTAGCAAAATGTAGCACATTTTAGAAAATTTCCCAAATTACAAAATTTTCTTTACCAGCAATAACAATTCAACCCAGTTCTTAAATAAACCCTAACGCATTTTATTTTATTTATTCTTTATTACTATTGAGCAATTACATAAATAGGCATTGTTGGCAATTTGTAAATTTGTCTACAATTGCTATAAATTTAAAAGGGATAGAAAAACGTATTTTTATATCAGTCGTGTTTCATAACAGCAGATGTTTGAATATTTTTGTATCATGTCTATTTTTGGGCGAGTCTACACAGAAACTAGCATGCGGCAGCTATTAGCTAGCGAATGATACTTTAGTGCCATTTGCTAGCTAACTTTCTTGTCATCATCAAACACGGTAAAACAAAAGTTTCACAATAAACAGGTAATAAATATCCCACCTGGAAGCTTGAAAACTTCTCCACATAAATTGCAAAGTGCAGCTCTATGACAATCTTCTTTATCCATCATGAACCTCGTAAATCATTCTCTGTACAAAATGGAGGAAGCGCGGTCGGATTTTTTTCTTCTGACACGTGACTGTGACAACACAGGTGATGAGCGAGTCTTCTTCTTCTTGTTTAAAGCCATAGTGCGTAACTTCTGTAACTTCTGTCGCCCCCTAGCGGAATTTTTGCGTCATTACAACAATAAAGCTGGCGCTTCCATATGACGTAAGCCCAACTGCCACCGCTTTATCTCTGCCGTTGTCATTCCAACCGGTATCTGTCTTAATCAAGCTTCAAATTCAGTCTGTTTACTTTACCTGGCTCTATATTTGTTTCAATAAATATCATTTCATTGTTGAAAAAATCAAGAGAAACCAGTAAAATATAAAAATACTGGTAAAAAAAAAAAAAAACCTTCAGAGTTCAGGTTGGATTGTTTACAGGTTTGATTGTTCACTTTGATCTACATTTAACAGTTTGGTGTTGAAATTTATTAGTCAGCTGTTGGGGCCACAATGATCTATTTGTCTTATTCAGTGATTTTTTTCAGTTTTGACACGATGCAGAATCCTGCAGTCAGCTGCTCTGATCTGACTGACTGAAAAACCGTTACACTGGCAAACTGACAGACACAAACTGACACAGATAGAGACAGAATCAGCTGATCAGCTGGAACTTCGGCGCTCTGGGTTTCATCTGGTGCGCATTTTATATTTTGACAGTGTGTGCGGACCTGCGGACCACTTATGCACCCCTGAACATCAGCCAGATCTCTTCTCTCCACCGAGGAAAAGCGACGCCGATACAAATTCGCGTTTGCCTTCTCCTTCGGTCACTTTCCTTCTTCGCCAATAGTCCCTCTGCCGAACGTCCAGGAATTTTTTTTTTTTTCGTGGTAGGATCCACTTCCCGATAAGTGTCTCTCGGCTGTTTATTTGGATTCTCCGCCATGTCGACCTTCACGTTCTGCCGGCTGCTACGAGACGCTGCGTTCTATTTCTTATTATTTTTCTTGTTGTGACATAAAAGACGTAATTTCATGTGCGACAGCCCGGGAATGTCGCAAGTCGACACGCAAAGTAAAAATTATATATATTGAAAAATACCATGAGATGTTTGAGGAGCCGATCGGCTTAATCTGCATTGTGTCATCTCCTCTGATAGTGGCTTGGCTGAAACGGACATTCACGGACATGTAAAAGTTACGCACTCCAGCTTTAATGTCGGCAGACAGACAACCTTTAGGTGCATTACCGCCACCCGCCAGACTGGACTGTGGATCGGTTTGACACAGACCACCTCTACAGAGAAATCCTGAACACAGCACTAATCGTATTTAATGTAATATATTTCTTTAACTTTTTTTGGTACTTTTCTTTCTTTTTATTATTTATTACAAACTAAGAATATCTCTTCCTCTTGACCACAACATTCACAGCTCCCTTTTTCATGTTTGTTCATTTTTGTGTATTATTTAAACCAGTATGCCAAGACTTCAATCTTCTTTCGTGTTATTTCTGTTACTTTTCCTTATATTCCCAACTTTCCTTTGTATGCTTTGATAATATCTACCTGTTTTTTCTCTATCCCATTGTCTAGCAGCATTGACCCCCTTTCTTTTATTTTTTATTTCAGCTTTAATGTGTTTTATATTCATTTCTACATAATTTCTCCTGCTGTACCCTTCACAAATATGTGTCAGTTTATTACCATTTACACTAATATGTGCATGAACCCATAATAATTTCAGTTCTGTTCCTCTATTCTTAATTCTATAAATTAAAATAATTATCTCTAATATTATATCCTGTTTAGTTTATGGTTACATGAGATAAATACTTCTCACTGCGCTGCTCAAATCTGAACAAATCCCAATTGTTTAAAATGAGGAATCTTTTTCCCTACTGATAGGTAATGCTAAAAATACTGCGTATAGAATGATCACAGATCAAAATTGCAATCTGGAACAATAAATACTATGTACACCTACTCTATTTTGTGATAAATAAGATGCATCTTTGTATACCGTAATCTGAACATGTTCTTCCTATGTACTTAAGAACTGTCTTTTTACCTAAATCTCTCCCTTTGTGAAACAAAAGAAAATCACGGACCATCTGCTCAAATATCCACTGAGGCGAATGGGAGAAAACTACAATAGGACTGATCAGCAAGTGTTTTATTCCTGTTTTCTTTCATTTATTCTACATTTCCCAACCAAAACTTCTTCTTATTTGATCCTTTTCTCTTTTTTTAACATGGACTGAGTGACTACTGTACTGGATGATTTTCATTGTGTCCCTTTATAGTTGCCCAATAAGTTATGATCCTAAAAACTTCCAGTGGCATTTCTCCCATTTCAACCTGTAACTGTGTCCTTCTCCTCGCAACAATCATTTTTGCGCCGAGTTAAGACATACTTTTCAAGGGCGGTAAAAATACACGCAAAATTAGAAGCCGCAAACAGTTTCAGGTTTGATAAATCACACTACGCCTGGAACGCCCACTTATTTACATGTTCTCCTCCCAATATTTTGCGCTTTCTGACACCCATATTGCATATTCATCAAGGGAGAAAGCGCTAAAAATGACTTTGCGTGTCTTGCTGCAGGTTTAACAGGCGCAGTTTTGCCTGCGCATCGTTATCAATCACCTGCTGCTTGTTTTTGCGGCCACTGAGCGTTTTGCGCTTGTTTTAACAACCGCAAACCTGATAAATCAGGCCCTTAATGTGTACAACTCAACTGAAACAGAGTGAATTTGCAGTACTCTGAAATAATTTGGACAGGACAGGCTAAACAAGAAATAAGGGAAAAACTTTTGGTAGATCTTTGGGGACTAAAAATACATATGGTTTCTGAAACGATGAAATAGCAGCTGATATATGCTGTTTTTACAAGTATTTGCTGACACACTTCATCCTGATCCTGTCACCATTAAACTTTTTGTACTGAAATAGTTAATAACCAAACAAATGTGTTTAATAGGAAAATGAAAAACCCCTGCCTCCAAATTTCTTTGAAAGTTAACTTTCACTGAATGTAACATCTGAAATTTGTTTGTATGCTGTAGCTTTTGATAATCTTATAATACACACACACAGACATGTCCCATGAGATTAAAGATGCTCATTTGGAAAATGTATCGTGGCCCATTAGCTACTTCTAACGTTGTTCACACCTTCATGAACACAACAGCATCTTAACCTCTGAGGTGTTGCTGCAATCAGAGGTGTTAAGAAAACATGTAGCAGCATAAGCAGATGATTGATCCACCACACAAAAATGTGATGTAATCGACTTACAAAGTCCTGTGAGATTTCTGTGTCAAATATTGTACTTTTATTCAGCAGGTTATTATAGGTTACAAAATTACTGAACATGAATTTTACCTTTAAATCTCTGCAGTATGATAACTGTTTCCGTTTGTTCACACATATTGATAGTTTGTTTTAAAGGATTATGTAATGCAGCCTAAGAGGGGCACAAGCCAGTGTCTTCCTTATGCCGGTCCCAGACCTGGATAACACTTAACTTTATTGTCTCCTCAAGGAAATGTGTTTTAAGGCTATAGTAAGAGCATTCCAAACCACACCACAACCATTCAAATCAAATTAAACAGGAGCTCTGTAAAAAATTACTTTGAATATGCATATACACTCACCGGCCACTTTATTAGGTACACCATGCTAGTAACGGGTTGGACCCCCTTTTGCCTTCAGAACTTCCTCAATTCTTCGTGGCATAGATTCAACAAGGTGCTGGAAGCATTCCTCAGAGAGTTTGGTCCATATTGACATGATGGCATCACACAGTTGGCGCAGATTTGTCGGCTGCACATCCATGATGCGAATCTCCCGTTCCACCACATCCCAAAGATGCTCTATTGGATTGAGATCTGGTGACTGTGGAGGCCATTTGAGTACAGTAAACTCATTGTCATGTTCAAGAAACCAGTCCGAGATGATTCCAGCTTTATGACATGGCGCATTATCCTGCTGAAAGTAGCCATCAGAAGTTGGGTACATTGTGGTCATAAAGGGATGGACATGGTCAGCAACAATACTCAGGTAGGCTGTGGCGTTGTAACGATGCTCAATTGGTACCAAGGGGCCCAAAGAGTGCCAAGAAAATATTCCCCACACCATTACACCACCACCACCAGCCTGAACCGTTGATACAAGGCAGGATGGATCCATGCTTTCATGTTGTTGACGCCAAATTCTGACCCTACCATCCGAATGTCGCAGCAGAAATCGAGACTCATCAGACCAGGCAACGTTTTTCCAATCTTCTATTGTCCAATTTCGATGAGCTTGTGCAAATTGTAGCCTCAGTTTCCTGTTCTTAGCTGAAAGGAGTGGCACCCGGCGTGGTCTTCTGCTGCTGTAGCCCATCTGCCTCAAAGTTCGACGTACTGTGCGTTCAGAGATGCTCTTCTGCCTACCTTGGTTGTAACGAGTGGTTATTTGAGTCACTGTTGTCTTTCTATCAGCTCGAACCAGTCTGGCCATTCTCCTCTGACCTCTGGCATCAACAAGGCATTTCCGCCCACAGAACTGCCGCTCACTGGATATTTTTTCTTTTTCGGACCATTCTCTGTAAACCCTAGAGATGGTTGTGCGTGAAAATCCCAGTAGATCAGCAGTTTCTGAAATACTCAGACCAGCCATTCTGGCACCAACAACCATGCCACGTTCAAAGTCACTCAAATCACCTTTCTTCCCCATACTGATGCTCGGTTTGAACTGCAGGACATTGTATGATCATGTGTACATGCCTAAATGCAATGAGTTGCCACCATGTGATTGGCTGATTAGAAATTAAGTGTTAACGAGCAGTTGGACAGGTGTACCTAATAAAGTGGCTGGTGAGTGTATATTTTAATAATTTTCATTAGTTGTTATTTTGTAAGTGCTATGGATAAACACCAGGTACTAGATGCAGCCCACCCCTTCCTCCCACAACCCTGCGTTTCATAAAGCTACAGCAAGAGGTACAGCAGAAATACAACTATTACCAGTAATACCAAGAAGAGAAGAACTATCCCAATAATATATATAGTATATAATATACAATATACATATAATGAATGGGAAGGTGTGTCCAAACTTTTGGTCTGTACTGTATACAGACCACCTCGCCCCAGCGGTTGTGTGGTTCTGATCTCTGGTGTGATGCATCAGAAATACAGTAGAATGATTGTTTTAGCACCTGCACATAGAAGAAAAAAGAAAATGCGAGAATTCAGAAGAGTTTCCACAATAAAAACTTTATCAGTGTGTTGAAATAAAAGCTTTTTCTTATGTCTGTTTCCAAGGTAACAGCCTGTACACTTTACCTGCCACCAGACTCGTGTCTGTGTCCAACTCAACACAAGAGGTGGATTGCACATAAAAGAATGGTGACAAAGCTTAATTTTGTACTGCAAGATAGATTCTTGTGAGATTTTGAGTTTTCCAAACCCACATGTTTCCCTGACTCAATAAGAGATGGAGCTACATATAGATCTGTCAGAGCCAGGTTAAGCAAAGTTTCCCTGCAGGCTGGTTCATCTGACTGGTACTTTCATCGACACTTTTCTCATTAGATCTTCATCAGCACCAAAGGTTGAACCTGAAGTAACTGTATGAACATTTAACTCTGAGTCATTAACAAAACATCAAACAGTTAAAATAAAAAGAACAGATCAGAATAATAAAACAGTGATAAAACAGAATTGAACTTTGGAACAATCATTTTACCCAAATAGAGATGATCACTCACCTGTAAAACAGTCCATCTTTGCTCCTGATTAGAGAGACAAAGGCACGAGATCTATGAATGGCACACAAAAAAAAGAAAGATGTGTTTGGATTATTTCTTTGTTTTAACAAGAGTTTTTGTGTCATGTTCCTGAGGTTTTTGTTACTACTACTACTACTGTCATTTAGCAGACGCTTTTATCCAAAGCGACTTACATTGAGAGAACATACAAGCAAGAATTCAAAGAGAAGGAAAAAAATATAAGGAGGCGGACTGTTTGGAGTCCAGTTTAATTCCGACGCTGATACATCAATTTTTTT